>VXBQ01001804.1:155038-178410 GCA_013400175.1 Phainopepla nitens | reverse complement strand
GTGGGGGAACCTCCCTGAGCAGCGATGGGTTCTAGTGTGGGGGAACCTCCCTGAGCAGCGATGGGTTCCCATGTGGGGGAACCTCCCTGAGCAGCGATGGGTTCTAGTGTGGGAGAACCTCCCTGAGCAGTGCCGGGTTCCCGTGTGGGAGAACCTCGCCAAACAGCCTCGCCATTCCCCCCGCGGCAGGGCAAGCTCGTTGTGGTAGAAGTGACAAGCTCTGTGTCAGGTGCCGAGTTGCTGTCCCTGTGTGTCCAGAATCACAGAATCAATTCGGCTGGAAAGACCTCTGAGACCATTGAGTCCAGCCTACGACTGAACAACACAATGTCAACTAAACCAGAGCACTAAATGCCAGGTCCATCTTTCTTTAAACACCTTGGGGTGGGTGACTCCACCAACTCCAATTCCAATGTCTAACCACTCTTTCTGTGAAGAAATTCCTTCTAATGTCCAACCTAAACCTCTCCTGCTACAGCTTAAGACTATGTCCCCTTGTCCTGTCACTGGTTACCTGTAGACAGTAATTAAGGTACCTGTAGACAGTGATTAAGATCTCCCCCAAGCCTTCTTTTCTCTGGACTAAACACCCCCAGCTCCCTCAGCCTTTCCTCAAAGAACTTGTGTTCCAGACCTGCCTTGTTGCCCTTCTCTGGACCCACTCCAGCACCTCAGTGTCCTTCCTGAACTGAGGGGCCAAAACTGAGAAGGGCAGTGTAGGCTTTCCAGGTGCCACAAGTAAGCAGCTAAACCCATGGGAATGTGCTCTTGAGACAGGAAAGCCTTTTTGGGGCACCAGGCTTCCTGTCTGAGCTGGCCCAGGGTGTTTGGGTGTTCAGGGCCTGGTGGGGAGGAGGGTAACTCTCACAATCATATCTTGTGGCCACAGCGCCAGGGCTGTGCTGGCCCCGGGTAGAATTCTCCAGAGGATACTCAAAAATCTGTTTTCCAGACAATATTAATGATGTGCAGTGGAAAAAAAAAATGCCCATTTTTGTAGAGGTGGCTTCCGTCCATGAGGAAAAAACACCAACAGGGCCTGGCTGGCAAAGAGATCAGCTCCATGGGAATCCCTGTCCAGCACACGTGCAGAGCTGGAAAGGTGTTTCCAACATCCTGAAAACATCTGCCAGGTGAATCGATGCTCTGTCATAGACCCCACTGCTTCGCAGGACCGTCTGGGCCAAGGGGTCTCCCCAAGTAACCTCCCGCCTCCAGTTCCCATTTCTGCTCCTTTGGATTGCTCCTGAGTCCATGTCAGCACAGAGCCCAGTGTCCTCAATAATTTGGAAAGCATGCATGGAGCTGGCCTCCCTGTCAGGGGAGTGGCTCTGTGGACAAATGCTGCCTCCACGGGAAAGCAGCAGAGGCTGTAAAGCCTGCTGGAAGGTAGGGATGGTGCATTTACCTTCTCCCCACGGTAGCAGTGGGGATGCTTTTTGTGCCACATCTGGCCTCTAACTGCACAGCTGCAAGCAGTGCTGCTCTCTCTCACCTTCCTTACAAAGCAGAAAAGCAGGATTGAAGTGTCAACATTTGTTTTCCATTAACTTGTGGAAACACAGAAAGCTATTGTTAAAGCTGGAGACTTCCTGCTGGAAGCTGCCATTTAATAAACTTATTGCTCTGCAAGGCAAAAGGGTTTGTTGGGAGAAAAATACATGGGGTTTTTTTTGTGTCATAAACTCTTTTTTGATAAAAGCAATGGTGGTATTTAAAGCTGGGGAAAGAGAGCTGAAAGATATAACCATTGCAGGAGTGTTGCAGATTTACAATAATATTTCATGTGCTTAGGGTATGGTGGGATTTTAGCATGGGTTACTTAACGACAGGTTCACAGCAGAAATGAAGGGACCCATGTTCAGATTTCCCAGGAGACAGACATGGGATAAGGTGGTCATGGCCCATGGACTCCCTCCAGTGCTGCCTCCCCTTCTCCAGGCAGAGCCACTGCACCCTGGCTCAGCGTCACCGGTGCAGAGAGTTTGGGTGGAAGTGGTGGACTTAATGGGATGAGCCCCAAAACTGGTGGAAGCCCCGACCTGACTCACACTGGTCCCTGAGGTCCCTCACAAGTTTCTCCTGCGCGTTGCTGGCAGCGCGGCACCATGGAGGCGCCGAGGGAGACGCTGGCTGGCCTCTGTGCCGTGCGGGCTTTGCCCAGCCAGCCCGCAGCGCCAGGCACGGAATGTGCACGAGGTGGCTCGGGGTGCATTTCTGCCCGTGTTTGCCTTGAGTGGGGCAGGGTGTTACACAACTGTGGCTCTGTTTGCCCCTGAAGCAAAGGTAGGGCAGGGCATTGTGGCAGACTGTGGACACAGGCTCTTATCTCTGGAAAGCTGAGATAGTGGTTATATTTAGCTCGGTGCTACGGCCTTGCGCAGTGATCTTTGTGATTTCCCCACAGCTTTCCCCATACCCCTCCTGCTTTGCAGAGGGATGAAGACAGCTTGCTCCCTGGTGTAAAGAAGGGGCTGCAAATTGCTTCTTTCTGGGGGAGTGTTGTAGAACTAGTCTCATCCATGACAGACAGCTCTGGAAGGAGGGTCCCGCTCTCCCATCATGTCTCACTTAGCTTTTCTTCCTCATTCAATGGGTATTTACCCCAACACATCCTGGTACAGGACGTGGTGGCTCCTGCACTTCTTGGATGCAGCCCTGCCGGTTTTCTGCCTGAGGGGAGGCTGAGATTCTCCAGCCCCCCAGAGGGGCCGTCCTTCCCCTGCCATGCTTCCTCAAGAGCCGCTCTACCAGCAGGCTTGAGTAGGTCCTTGGGGACCCTTCCTGGTCCTGCCACCTCCTCTGTGCCCTGCTGGAGACATGGGTGGATGGAGCATCTTCTCCGCCATGTTGGGAATCTGCAGGCTGCTGCAACAGCTCAGCTTCCCAGCAGCTGGCCGGTGGGCAGCCCCGGCAGGAAAGGGGAGAGGGGCCAAGAATGTTGTGCAATGTGTCCACACCACATCAGGCTGCAGGGCCAAGGCTCAAGGGCGAGGGCTGTAAAACCAGTGGAGTGGCTGATGTAACAGGGAGCTGTACAGGGGCTGCTTCCATGGGGCACCCCATCCCATATCTCATGCTCTCTCCCAAATCAGCAGTCCCTTCCCACCCCTTTTATATTTCATGAGATTCAACAGCTGATGGAGAGAGGCCCAGTGACCATCCTCGCTGACCAAAAGCAGAGCAGGGCTTGGCTGCAGAGGCCAGCTGGCCAGCGGCCACCGATCGATGTCTGCACTTGCTGGCCAGCCAGCGCTGACAGCCCCTTGGCCAGCTACAGCTAACGTGACAGAAAGCTGTAGGAGACATGCATTCCCTCACCACCAACTTGGTAACTGCAGCCAACTTGGGAACTCTCACCATCATCTGTAAGTGTGTGGCTAAAGCCTGATGTATTTCTTGGCAGCTCCTTGTGCTCCCAGGCCCCAGCCCGCCTTCTCTAGTGTCACAGCAAACACAGCTTCACCAAAGGACAGACTTGAGAAGACCTACCAGTGATGAGATTCCCCTTTTTTTCCATAAGTCTCAAACTCCTGTGTCTGTCCCAGGCAATTAAGCAAAGAGCATTCAACATGCCCCACTATCAAAGGAAGCCCCACTCTTGGCTAAGGCTCTTGACTGTGCTTTGTGGAGCTGTGCTCCAGGGCAGAGGCCCCACTGCTTCTCCTGTCCAAAAAGGAGGAGTTGCTTCAATATACTGGCCGCAGGCCCGAGGTGGGATATTTATCTTGGCATGGCCCCTTTGGATCTCGTGTGCACCCCTGGTCAAACGCCCCAAGGACTGTGTACTCTGCCCACTGAAGACCATGGCACCTGACCTTCCAGGCCAACATGCACAGCAAAGATGGTGTGGGGCCAGATACAACGCCTGGCCTGGTACCGTGTGCCGTAGAGAAAGACTGGGTATTACAAAACTGTGGGGCTTAATATCAAAAGTGCTCGACAGGAGAGACCTTAAAAATTGTTGTAAAGAAAGGGAAATTATAGGGAAATGAATGAAGGCAAATCAGTCACAACAAATGTTTTAAGGAAAGCTGCTGCTTAGAGAAAAAAAGGAGAGTGGTCTTTCAGCAAAGGAAGAGCTCAAAGGGCAGCCCAAGGAGACAAATGACAGTAGAGAAACCAAATGACAGGCAGACAGGAACAGCAAAGAGAGGAGTCCTTGGCCTGGCATGTAACATGCTTGTTGAAAATGTTGTATAGTGCTAAGGTGAGGATGGGTACCAAGTTAAAAAATCTTTTCTCCAGAGACTGGGACCAAGAGGGGATGAGTCCCTGCAGGAAGATAATGATACCTCCTGCTTTTAAACATATATAATGTTCTTTTCAGAGAGCTGCTCAAGGACCTTGCCTTCCTGTGGTCGACAGAATTCATTCCCATCAGGGAGGCTCTGGAAAAATCATAGAATAGAAAGGAGGTTGGTTGTCTGTCCCAAGACTGCATAAAGCAGTGCAACAACTGTGTACCCATCCTTACTTTTGTTTTCTTGAGAGCCTCCCTTCCTTTAGTGAACGTGCACTGTGGAAATGTCTGGCTTGAACTCCCAGAAACTTTTCTTTGTTATGCTTCAGCTGTTGCAGAGAAACATGGTGGTTTTCTATCCCTTCCACTGTTTGTTTGAATCCAGGAGTACCTGGTTGTGCAGATACTATGCATAAAAAACCAAAAAGGCTGTAAACAGGAAGGAAGAAAGGAGCATGAAGACACAGCTTGGACTAAAATCTCAAATCCTCCAAATTCCCCATGTACTCCTGCAGGAGAGAGACAGCAAGGGCTGGGCTGGAGTGGCGAGAGTATGAAAAGGAATTTGGTCTGTTTCAGTGGATAAGCTGGTGTCATTGCAAATCCAGAGAATGCTCAGCTCCTCTCAGGCAGGCTGAATCAACCCAGCTGCATTGAGAGCTTCCCTTTTTTATACCATACAGGTATCCAACTGGCTGAACTTGACTGTGCCCTAGATGCATAAGTTAAAGTTATGGTGAAGCAATATATATTTTAACTTTGGTGCCCTACAAAGACTGCAAACCTTATTTGGTGGAGCAGTTGTCTTGGGAACTTGTATGTACCCAGGCTTGGGGACTCAGAGGGCTTATCTTTGTGCAAGAGGCTGAACTTTGCCTGAAAGCCACTTGTATGCTGATGAAGGCTGGGAGAGAAAAAGCCAGACTGACAAGTGCATGTAGTTCTTGATGATAAATATGATCCTAAGCTCGTTTCAGGGGTTCATACCCTTCAGCTGAGCCTCTCTGAGTATCCAGGCTCTCTGCTGGTCCATCCCTCCATGAAGCATTTTGTCTCATCTGAAGATTAGTGTCAATGAAAGATGGGATCTGTTTCTTTCTGGACCTGCCATCTTTGTGCATTCACTACAGAGAGAATCTGAAAATCGGCAGGAACAAGATGCCTGACTTTTAAACAGTATCCTGAGCAAGTGCCAAAGGCAATGTCAGTGGTAAAGGCAAAAGCTTACGGTGCTAGAGAAAGTCAGCTGAAGCTACTCCAGCCTTTACATTTCTTGAAAATGTTTTTCAAGTGTAACCTGGCCTTTTTATTTGGAAGTTTTTATTTAATCCCACATGGGCAAGAAGTTATTCAAGAATTTTTACCCAATTAACCAGAATCTTGAGGTACCCTTATTGCAAAAAATAACTGCTAGCAAAAATTACCCTTCTCTGGGGATTCTGTACTTCTGAAGTTGCACAATAAATGCTACTAGGTAGGTCGCTAGAGATCCCAGTCTTGGAGCATACAAATACCTCCAGTGTCTGCAGGTACCTTGGCATTGCATCATCTCCTGGGTACTTAGGATCCTGCAGAGACAGCTCTCTCCCCGCCTCATCTTACAAGATCCAGCTAATCTCATCTCCAACTCACAGGATTATGCTCAGCGACGTTGCACCGCAGCAAGGACTTCTAAACTTGGATTGGATGAAGCAGAATTTAGGAAATGTGCCTGCAGACAAGAGGCACGCCCAGGGCGGGAATAACTCTAACGGGATCTGGAAAGCAGGCTAGCTATTCATAGGAAGGCTGCCTCTGTCTCTGGTTGGGGAGGAGGGAGTCAGGCCATCAGTTCATGGTGAGCAGTATTCCAGTGCTGACAGCTGTGAATAGCTCATGTCCCAAGCCCACGGAGCCTGCGAGCATTTTTGTCTGTCTCTTTCAGCTCTCCTCCTCCTCCTCTAGTCTTTGCTCATCTCATATTACTGATCTACCCTTCAGCAGCAGCTACTGGGACCCTGCTGTGGCTGAAAACCAGAGTAAAGAAAATGCAACCTCCTCCCAAAAGTGAGACAAACTGTGCGGTGTCCCTCAAGTTTCCCTGAATGCTACTGATTCCTGAGCGGAAGTTAAAGTGCTGGAAAGCAAGTCAAGATGGTGCAGACACAGCAGGTGGTGAAAGAGAAAGTCTTTGGCTTTGTAAGTAGGAGACTAGCTTATAGTGATTTGAATCCAGTGGTGCCAGCAAAAGTGTAAAAACCAGCAACAGCTGGGGGCTGCAGGAAAATCACAAAGTTGTAATAAATATTATGGTTCTGAAAGTCACCACAAATAGGCTGGGAATTTAATTTTCTGCCTTATCTACTCCTAATAAAGGAGAAGGAAATCTAGAAGAGGTGAAACAGTGCATAGTAGCTAAACACCTTGAGTTTTGATTTTTTTCACCTCCAGAACTGCAGCAATAACTTAAGTGTTTTTTTCCCCAAAGCCAAATGCCACAATAGGCCATCTTTCCTAATTTTTCAAAAATACCTTGGCCCCCACTACATTAGTCCTGTGCAGTACCACTCCATCAAAACTCATAGTGCAGTGCTGAAAAACTGCAGACACTACCAAATACTCTACACAAATTATTTCCATTCATCCAAGGGTTACTTCAGAATACGAAGTCTTCTGTGGCATTCAGGCTCCCAGTGAGGCAACAACCCGGAAAAGACCAAACACTATTTTCTGAGGCTGGTTGCTGTAACCTCATCACGTGAGGCTCACAGAGCACTTTGGATCTCCTCAAGAGCATGTCCCAGAGGCAGGAAGTTGCTGTCACATCCTGGAGATGGGCTGTATATCTAAGCTGGGTGACCCACAGAGCAATGACCCACTTCAAACCCTGCCAACTTTCTCAGCTATCTTTGATTGCTTTGTCTTGAAATTACTCAAGTCCAATCTTCTGACTTTGCCTCCCACGAGATCTGGTTAGTTCCCCTCCCTCTGTTGGGTGTATTCTCCTTGGGAGCCTTTACAATGCCTAATGCACCTCAGGTTGTGGCTCATGTGAGCTGGTTTTGAGCTATTTGACAGCTTTGGGACAGCCTTTAAAGCCTTTGGTCGCACAGCTTCTAGAGTTGTGCCTGTGGTGGGGTTTGCTTAAGTAAGCAGTTTGCTTAGGTCATCCAAGAGGTAGGCAGAGTTAGCTCGATCAAATTAAATAATCAAGTACTGTTTGATTAACAGCTTAACCCAAGCTGCTTGTGGCTTCCCTGGCAGCCAGGGCTGATCCAGCCTATGAAGCAGCACGACTGGGCTTTGCACCGTTCCTGTCCAGGGAACCATGTACGGGACAGAGCTACCCTGGCACCCAACCTGCCTCCAAGATTTTTAAATCCTCTGCTTAAACGTGAGCTAGAGTAGCTATGAATAGCAACCAGTGGCCCCTGGTTAACCCAAGGGCTTTGATTGTGGCTCAGTGTGTGAGAGATTGGCTGCTCACGACCGCAGCTCTCACATCAACTGGGGGCCAAGTTCATCAGTACTCCTGGTTTACTGCTGCCTTGTAGTCCGGAGGGGTGAGAATATGTTCCATTTGACACCTCCAAATATTAAAATACTTATTTATCTATTATATGGCAATAAAAATGCTTGTACATAATTAGAACATACAATTCATAATCGAAAATGTAAAGCATAAATTTCAAATTAAGACTTAAGTGCAAAGCAATCTGTAATTTCTAAAGTTGAATAACATAATTACAATAAATCTCTTGATAAAGGGTTGGAAGCAGCTGCCTCAGGGAGGGGAGGATGCTTGACACCAACATTGCAAAGCCAGCAATGTCCTCATCTGGTATGGATGCTGCAGTGCATAGTCTGTCACGGTTTGACCACTGCCTACCACAGTGCTGCTGGCCCCCAGCAGTTCTTATCTGCATGAGCACACATCCTATTTATTGAGCAGACTTCCTTTGTTTTGCAGCTCACTCTCCCTTATGAGTGTGTTATTGTCTTATGATCAGACATTGTGGTTGTAGTATGCACAGCACTCCACGTTTAATTGATTCCTCCATGTCATTCTAAAGTGTGAGTCTCTTAAATCATTGTCAGGGCTGTGTTCCCTGCTGCCAGGCACTGCCAAGGCTGTACGTGGAGCACTGTGCCCAGTTTGTGTCCCCAGTGTGAGATAAACGGGGACAGGCTTCAGCCCAGTGGCTGCCACCAGACAGGAGCATGTGGCGTGTAAGGAGACACCAAGGGAGATGGGCTTCTTCAGCCCAGAGGAGAAACAACAAATAGTGCCTCAGGTGCATCTTCCTCTCACTGTGTGAGAGGTAGACAGTGAATGCAGAGCCAAACCTTCTCAGAGGTGCCCAGTGAAAGGACAGGCCAACAGGCACTTCTGCAGCACAGGGACCTCTGATGAGACAGGTGGAAACCATGGCTCCAGAACAAAGGGATGGCAGTACATGGCCCAGAGACGTGGTGGCACCTCCAGCCTTTGGAACCAATCTTGCCTTGGCCCAAACATCCTGGGCTGACAGTGAGTGTCCCTCACACAAGGAGTGAGGGTGGGACAGATGCCTCCAAAGCACCATTCCACACATATCCATCCATGATTGTATGATTATATTTCCCCATTTGAAACTGTTTTCCCCTGAAAGCATTGATGGCTACTGAGTCCCCTGATGTGGTCTGTGGTAGTTCTTAGACCCATCTCAGTGAACCAATGCCCTCACAGGAGCAGGCAAAATCCCACAGTGATTAAAATTAAGAGTATGTGCTAAAGTGAGCAAATACAGAATGATGAGGGGCAGACAAGACATGGGGAACTCATATATCAGCGTGGCATTTAATGTAACATTTAATATCCAACAAGATGTCACATTTAATATCCAGTGTCATTTAATATCCAGCAAGCTATCCTAGTCTAATGTAAACACATGCATCCCTTGCTAATACAGAGATATTTTATTCTGCATGAAGCAATTCTGCATGAAGCCTCTCTGCAGGCTGTGCACAAGTGAAGTGGCTCACAGACCTTTGCCCACAGTGCACAGTGTGACTCTTGCACCTCTGAAGATTCCTGCCTGCCTTAGCTCCCGCTGCAGACCAGATGGGCTCCTGCTGGGTACTGCTGTTCCCCACAACATGCTCATCTGCCATCTGCACTGCAGGCTTAAGTAAGCTTGGCTGGTTTGTTTCACTGCTCACTCTGAATGAAGTGAATTCTATATGAATGAAGATCATATCAGGGATCCTGTCAACCCATCAGTTGCTATCAAGAGGCCACTCTTATTTTTTCCACTTGTAAAGGAGGTGTACGTAAGATGTGCCACTCTCTGTCATAGGACCTTGTGGATACTAAAAACTGATGTGAGTTCAAAAAGGGACCAGATATATTCACAGAATCAAAAATGCCACTGTTGCCTGCAAAGACACTCCCACCTTTCCAGGAAATCCTTGATCTGCAAATCAACCCGGCTGGGAAAGTAATCAGAAGAGAAATCACTACAGGCTTGCCCAGCATTTCTTTTCCTCGGGCATCTGCTATTGCTCTCTCCCAGACAGGGTGAGGGGAGAGATGGACAACACTTGAGCTTAAGGCTTCACAAAAAAGCTTATTCAGTGTCACAGGTGCATTGGAATTTCTCCCTAGAAATCTTCACAGAAGGCAAAATGCTATGGGGAGAGAAGGACAGATGCAGAGCAAAGAGCAAGACAGACCAAGTCCTCCCTACCTGAGGGTTCCTGTGTAGAATCACAGAATTGTTGAGGTTGGAAAAGATCTTTAAGATTGTCGAGTCCAACTCTTAAGCCAGCAGTGCCAAATCCAGCACTACACCATGTCCCTAAGCACCACATCTACACATCTTTTAATATCCCCCGATGTTACACTCAGCAGATGAAAGCCATATTCTCTGATTTTGGTGGCTGGATGATCACAAACAGGACCATTTGGTGCTAAAAGTACCAAGGCTGCTAGGGAGCCAATAAATTAACAGCACCATTCTGGTAAGTTTGGCCATAAGCTGAACTGGCAGTTTTTCAGTAAACCCTTGGGGTTTTCGAATAGCTTGAAATCACCTGTGGAGACAATTAGTGACAGGCATCCTGATGCTTCCCCACATACAGGCTTCAGCTGGGGAGCCCAGGAAGCTCGAGTAGCTCCAATCACCCTGTACTGGGAGAGCTGGGACCAGCAGCAAAGGCAGTGGTGAGCACCACTGGCATAAAACTCAAAGATGCCTACCCTGTGGCAGGTGAAATGAGTCTCTGCTTGATAATACACAGGACCATGAGAAATAACAGCCTGAGAGTCTGTGATTCTCTGAGCAAAAATCCAAATTATCACCCAAAAGCTGCCTTTTTGTCAACACTGGCACCCCAGCTTCTGTGCAGTTGGCTCAGTGCCTGGACAGGGAAGGGCCCAGATGTGGGCTAGTGGCATTTGAACTTGAAGGCTCACGTGTCTAGAAAAAACCTGATAAGAGCCAGGAATGCGAGTGGTCCTGAAATAGGGATAAAGGCAGCTGGGGAATGCCTCATATGGAAACATGGGCTGGGGCAGTGGGGCTTGGTATGCAAGGAGATGACACCTGCCCCACAGACTCAGGGTCACATTTCACTCCCAAGGAGACTCACATGGGGCGAGTGACATGTGCTGTGTCTCAAAGGCACTGTGGAGACCCCCCCGGCCTGCCCTACACAGAGCTGCAGGAGCAGGGGGGTCATTTTCCCCAGCAGTTCCCAGAGTTTGAGGAGGCCTCCATGGAACTTTGAGGATGGAGAGTGGCCATGCCTGCCCAGCCATGTACACCACACAGCCCTTCGAATTGTGTGGCATATGCCCCATGTGTCAAATGCAAAAAAACAATGCTGTCACTGTCATCCAAGAGGTCCCCAAGCCTGGCCACCATGGTAGGGCCTCAGAAGGTGCACAGCCCTCCCTGGCCTCCCTCTGGGATGTCCCAGGGCTGTGATGAAGCACAACCCTCCCTGCTGCCCTTCCAACTTCCCCAGATTGAGTCTTTGACTCTTTGGGTGAGGTTTTGGAGATATAGCCAGCCATAGCATTCTCCTCATGGGTTCCTATTCTGTTGGCCTAGTTTGGGGAACATCAGAGGGAGAGGGGAAAAGATGGTTTTCCTACATTTCCGTGTCTCACAGGTCTCTGCAGTGGTGTTTATAATTATCCTGTCCAGAGGCAATCTGGAATTTGGGCTGAAGCGTCTGACCCAAAGCCAGTCCAGACATTGCCATCAGAGCAAGGTGTGAATTCAGGGGCAGATCAAAGTCAGATTTTAGCTCCAAAGCATGGAGCAGTGCCTGGAGGTTCCCTCATGGTTTACCTTTCTTATGCTGGATGGGTTTTGCTTTTACCAGAGGCTGTGACCCAGTTTCTGTTTCAGTGACCAGGTCTGACAGTGACCAAAGATCATCCAAAAGAAGCTCCTGAGCTTTTCTGAGCTCTTTTACTGGGTTGTCAGAGATATCTTTATCCATGGGTCCCAGCACAAGGTAAGGCAAACTCCTTTCTCGTGCGAGCTAGAGACTGCAAGAAACAGGCATGGGTTGGCATCCAGGAGCAGCATGCTAGATAAGCCCAGCACCAAACAACGTGGCAGCCAGCTACTATGTGCCATGTGAGTATTGGAGATTATTATTTAACCTGTAAGTAAACTTTGTCCTTATCTTGCTCTTCTTTTTATCTTGTGAAAAAGGATGTTCAAGCTCTCTCTAATTTTTCTTTAGTTGTTTTAATGCCTTTCAGTCTCAGCCTGGACTCGGCTTGGAGGAAAAAGCAAGTGGGTGCTCACGTTGAGCAGTTCTAGCCAATAAAGATGTGTGCTCCATGGGCGTTGTTGCCAAGTCCCCTGTGCTGGTGGTGGGTGTTCTTTGGGGTGCACAGGGCTCATGTCTGATTAGTTCAGTCTTAGCTCCAGGCTTCAAACAAACATGGTGAGCAAATGCCTTCCACAAGGTGCCTCCAGCAAGCAGCACTGCTGCTTCCCTGTCATCTCTCTGGGGACTGCATGATTTCCTTTTTCCTGGCTGTCTGGACTTCCTGGAAGGTCGCTGCTGATCCACCTCAGGCACAAGCAGCTGTACCTTAAGCAACTGCCTCTGTGCAGCCCTTTCCTCAGGCTCTCTGTCACCGCAGAGTTTAGTCTAACCCAGGCTTTTCCTCTAGGCAGGCCTGGAGGATGGCAGCAGAGACCCGTATTTCCCTTCTTGCAAATGCAAGAGGAACGTGGGAGCCCCAGCTTGGCAGAGGCTGAAAGGCTGGCAAAGAGTCCAATTGAGTAAAGTGCCTGTTTCATATCCAGTGGGGATGCAATGTAAACATGCTGAAAATTCTCTGCCATCAATCCTATCCACAAACTCCAATTTCTGGGAAACCAGCTGCAAACAGTATCCCAGCATATATATCTGCTCCTGGCCCACTTTGCCTCCATTCTCTCTTCCCCATGTAGTGGTGTTCAAGAGCAAAGTGAAACAAGGGCTGAATGAAACAGTAGAAAGCTTTGCTACTCAGAAAGAAGTGCAGGAAACTGAGTGTGGCCAAAAGCTGGAAATTAAGCATTAAGAAATTTCAGACTAAATCACCTTAACTCTGCCCAGTGCTGAGAAGTCCCTCTGCTTTGCCCAATGGTAGGACTGAGACAGTGAAACAGGGGATTTGCAGAAGGGTCTTGAGGCTCTCCTGTAGGTGGTACAGGACTCAGTGGGGCCTTTCCCTGCCTGGTTTGGAGCATCCCCTTCCCTCACTGCATGGGGAGCAGGAAGTCTGTGCTGGCTGCTGATCACACAGAGATGGTGAGTGTGTGACTGTGCTCCTTAGCAGCTCTGGCCCTATGTGACAGGTATTTCTTTCCAGAATGTACTATTCCCTTGTATTCTATAATGTTCAATTATAATTTTCACTTGATTTTAAAGTATTGAATTGTTAGGCAATACATTAAACTTTCAATAAATGCCACTAATTCCAACACCCAGAGAAATACCATATATTACAACGTTTTAATCCAGTCCATACTGCACTGATGAGGTAAGTTATTTACCAATGTTTTGAAGTCAGGCATAGTGATTGGGAAGAACTTCTTTCCAAGTTTATAGCTAGGCCTCAGATGGGAACAAGTACCAGATTTATGCTGAGCAGGGCTGCTGAAGAGCGTGGTGAGCTCTGTACCTGTGCCTGTGCAGCCCTGGAGCACAAACCCCTACCAGACCTTCAGCTGCAGCTGGAGAGAGGAGCCACCAGGATCCCATGTCCCTCTCAGGTGGCTGGGGTCACACTCCCCTCTGTGAAGAAGTTTTTCCCTGGCATCCTGCTGGGATGGGGCCAGGCCTTGGCAGGTGCTTGATTGTCTCTCAGGTACCCTCAGGACAAAATGGTTGTGCCCTACTGGGCTGGTATGGCTCAGCAGCAGCTACATAACACCAAACCCTGGGTGTTTGCACTGAGACTGGGCACCTTACTTCATCCTCCAGAGGTAGCCAGATACACTCGAGAAAACATCTAGCAGCTGGTTTCATTGTATTCCTGCAAGACCAAAGTCTCACTTGTGCTGTTTTACTTTTTGCTGCCAGGCTGGGGCTGTTTTAACAAGCCACAGTTATTTACCATGGCCTCTGGAACTCCTGCTGGGCTGTGCTGTCCTCTGCCCTGGAGGCTGCCTGGGTTTGGGGCTCTCACCTGAGGCTGGGAGGTGCTGGCAGGCTCAGAGCTCCTGAGTGTGTAACCCCAGGGTTATCTCTGAAAGACCAAAGAGCCTGGCAGGTTGTATGCAAGTGCAGCTAACAGGGGGGAAGGTTTCACAGCCCTTGAGCATTTCCCAATTACTTGCTGCCTCCTTTATGGCTTTTATGATCTCCCCTAAGGCCTAGGAATGCCTTAATTGGAAATGGGGGCCTTGACAGTGGGTGTAAGGTTAAATATGTGTTTTTTCTTCATGAATAAGGCAATTTATATGCTGGGGAAGAATCACAGAGTCATAGAATATACTGAGTTGGAGGGCAATGACAAAGGATTGTCCAGTCCGTCTCCTTGCCCTGCACAGGACAGCCCCAAGAATCACACCATATTCCTGAGAGTGTTGTCTAAATGTTTCCTGGACTCCATCAGGCTTGGTGCTGTGACCACTTCCCCTGGGGAGCATGTTCTAGTGTCCAGCCATCTTCTGAGTGAAGATTATTTTCCTGATATCCAGCCTAAATCTCCCCTGACACAACTTCATGCTGTTCCCTGGGATTCTGTCCACTGGTCACCACAGAGAAGAGATCAGTGCCAGCTCCTTCTCTTCCCCATGTGAGGAAGCTGTAGACTGTGGTGAAGCATACATTCTATGTGGACAGCTCACACATCTGAAATTACGGGCTGCCCTCTCTTTATCCTGATATATCCACACCACAGAGCCTGCTCAGGACAGATTCTTACCCCAGCCATGAGGGATGCAATGACAATCACACCCAGCATCTCCTGTATGACAGCATCCCATGTGCCATCTCCGTCTCCCTCCCAGCCAGCTCAGGCAGTGCTGTTTGCTTGTGGTGGTGTCATCTGCCCCTTGGTACTTCCCAAAAAGCCACAAGGGCACAGGGAACATATTTGGCTGGATCACCACAGTTACAGCCCTATGAAGCTAGAGCCTGACAGTCATAGTTCTAAGGCTCACACATCTTTGTTTCCCAGAAAAAAGAAAAGGTAACTGGGCCATGTATTTGTGCTAGATCCTGCAATCTGTGGCTGCCCAGAGCTCTAGTTTGCAGTCAGATATATTGCTACAGCAAACCCCAGGGCTTCCCAAAGGGACTGGCATCATCCACTCACTGCAGGAGAGGCGTGCTGAAGGTCACAAGCCTACTGTTCCCTGCAAAGCTCTTCCTTTGCAATGGCAAGAGCACATCCCAAGGGTGCTCAGGGCAAGAGAAAAGCAAGTGGTCCCCTGGAAAGCAGAGCCAGCAACCCATTGCCTTGATGCTCCATGCCTTTGTTTAATAGCACTGCAGGGATGAGGTGAGGTCCTGCCAGGAGGTCTGCTGCCTCTGCTGGGCTTGATCTTCCTGAAACCAGGATATTTTGGAGACCCTGTGCTTGGATCTAATTCTGGCTTATGGCTGGCTGTTGACCTGTGGGTTTAAAAGGTTTTGAGAAAGGGACTCACTGACTGACTGGCCAGCATCAAACAACCCCTGATTGTAGGAAAAGAGGTTAAACTGGAGTGAGCTGGGCAGAATGGAGGATGGTGCCACCCTGAAAGGAGAAAACGAGTGCAGTGCTTTATGTCCCAGGATTTAGCGGCACAGTCCCTAAAAGGAACAACCAAATATTCAATGCTGACACTCCTACATTGCTCAGAAGAAAAAATGCAGAGACAGATCGCTTCCAGAAAGGTGGCTGTGCCCTAGAGGGTGGATGTCAGCACTTCCCCATGCATGTGGGCACCTCCTGGGAGACTGCCAGTCTCTGAGAAAAGCCTTGCACACTTTAAAAATCAGCACCTTGGTAGCCTCTGGGCATCCCACTGGAACAGACAGGCCAGATTACAGCACATTTAAAAATCTTCCCTCAGGTTTTCCAGGGAGAGCTGGTGGGGCATCTTACCAACAGCCACCTGAGACAAGGTTAAGCTACAGTGAGCAGTAGTGTAGGCAAAATCTTTTGCATTTATTCATTAAAAGTTGATTAAATTAAAATTCTGGCAGTTAAATGAAAGAAAGACTACATCTTGGAAATGAAAACCCTGCCCTCGGATGAGGAATTAGCCTCTAAAGCAGAAAGCCCATTTGAATACTTCTTATGAGAAAATTGAGGCAGTGTCAGAGTCATGGCTACAGGGCTCTCTCCTCCTCTTGTTTTCCAGTCTCATCCCAGTGAGTCTGACATGGCAGTGCCAGAGTTGTCCCAGATGTTAAGCTCTGGAGACTTTTAGGATTGTTTTAAACAATGTGGGCTGCTTGATTAGCTGAACCAACCTCTCTGCCAACACACTTGCTCTGTATGGCAATACACTCAATTTTTGGCTTCAAGCACACTTCCCACGTCATCAATGCAAAAAATTAGGTGGGCACAGTATGTCATAAAGGTAAGAAGATAATGCAAACCTCCTAGGTCACCAAAACACAAAAGAAGTCCCTTATTTATTTAACATTACAGGAAAGAAACAATTTTATCTACCATCCACAAAGATAACACTAATTTAACTTGGTTGCTGTGAGCACTAAGAACTTGATACAGCAAGCTCCTCTGTGAGAAGGCAATTGTTTCTATTTTTGTAGGGACTGGTATTCATGAGATTAAGCAAGATGCTCTGGATGCAGCCCCAGCTCCCTGGGTGCCTGGTTTTGGGCAGTGTGGCAGCGGCAGTGTTTCTCTTGGGGCTAAAAGCCCAGTCAGTGTGAAGCTGTGTGTGGTGCAGCTTGATCTGGCAGAGAGCAAATCTGCTGTGAATCATGAAATGAAGCCAAAATGCCCATCCTGCCTGAGACTTTTGGGATCTCATTAAAAGGATTTATGCAGTGTTTTTCCAGGGAGGAATACAGACCCTGTCTATTTATTTTTCTCACTCACATCAAATTTTCATGGCGTGCTCCTCCCCTTTGCATGAACATTGGGATTTCTCTGCTGGTTCCAGGCTCAAGGCAAACAGATGCTCAACAATAAAGACTAAATGCAGCACACACCAAAGCCCATCACCAAATGTCGACCCTACAGAAGCAAACAGCTGCTGTTGCCTGAGCTGGTGCCTTTCTTGCTCCAACTGCCCACCTTCCTGCCATCTGCTAGGCGAGAGGAACACACAGCTAGGGATGCAAGGAGTACTCCTACACATGAAATCCTGCATCCGGGGTTTGCACTGGGCTTGGGCTCAGACCCAGGCTGATGGTGCAGGGCGAGAAGCACCGCTTCTGGCTGAAGAGTGAGGCTAGGCCATGTCCTAGCAGGATGTCCACATGCCAGCTGTAGCAGGGATGCGCTATTTCACAGGCACCTGGCTGCTAGCTGCAGCTCTCTGGATGTCAAGGTGTGGATTAACCCCTGACCTGTCTGAGACAGGCCTTTGGAATGCCTAGGAAAAGGACAAAATGGAAATGCTGCAGTTTATCTGCAGCCAGGTTGTGCCCATGTCTCAGATGCTCTGCACAGCAATGGTCTCCCCAGAGCCAAAGTGCACCAAGGATTTTTAAAGTTCTGGGATGGTTTCTGCACCATGAACTGGGTAGGTATATTCAGCCTTGGGAGGGCAGATGTGAGTGGGCAAGGAGGAAGAGTCTTTCACCCAGTTAAGCTCTTGGGTGTCCTGTTAGAAGGAAGCAAGGGGAGCTGGTTTCTTTCCACAGTGCAGAACTGAGAGGAGGAAGTCTCCACTGCGGGATGTTGAGGTTTGCAAGAGTTCAAAAAGGAATACCTTGAAGAAAAAGCCATCAAGGGCTATTAGATGGAGACATCATGTCTGGCTCAAGAAATGCTGATCACTGAAACCCGGGTGAGGTTTCAGAGAGAACTGTACCTTTTTCCAGTTCTCTCTTCCTTAAGCATAATTTCTTCTTCATTGTGGCTTTTTTTTTCCCCTTAATTTTGTTCAAAGCCTCTCGGGAAACAAGAAAGAGGATAATACGTGGAGCACAGGCTGTCCCAGGGTTGCAGTGCTTTCCTGCTCACTGGCAGTAAGTAAGATCACCTGTGATAGCCTGAGACGAGGGCAGATTGGCCTGTTTTATAGCCTCTTTTGTCTTTCTTGCAGCTCTCAGTACTGCTCAGTTATTAAAGAAGTGACCCTGAAAAGTGTTGGCTGAGGATGAGTTTTGCTGTCTGCACAAGTGGCTTCAGCATGTGCTTCACATCACAGTGGGCTGCACTGTCACCCCAGGCCTGCAGCAACCAAAGCAGGTGAGGCTTTAATGCACTGAGAGCAGGAATCAGTGGCTCCAGGGCAACATCATGAGACAAGGGGGATATCCTGGGCCAGGACACCAACTGTGCTCCTGGGACTGAGGAGCAAGTGCACCTAGATCCCAACCTGCACCTTGGTGTTCATGGAGGGAACACACATGGGTGGGCTGAAGAAGCCATGGTATACCTGCTACGCATTCCAGCTAAGCCTCGTGCCAGTGGCCAAGTGCAGATGCAGCCCTAATTATACGGAGAATGAGGAAAAATCTGCAGGCAGGTGGAAATCAGAAAGCCAAACTGCCTTCTAAAAAGTCCTGAAGAAATCTGATCAAAGGTGGATGGGGAGGAACTATTCTGGGAGCGTGCTAAAGCCAAGCTAGTTTTCCAAGCAATGATGAATCAGATGTTTTCTTGTGAAGTTATATGCATCTAGAGAAAGATGACAATTATTTTTCTTGGTATGCCTTACTAAGCAGCTAAAAACAGTGATGTGTTGCTAACGGGGATTTGTGATGACAAAGCAATTTTGGGTTGGCTGCTTCTGGAAAAGGAAGGCCTTTTCTCATTATTTGAGTTTTTACTCTGATAGATAATGAGGTCAGCTGAGGGATACAGTGAGAAAGCATCTTTATCTAGGCTGTTCACTCTTGTGTTGAAGAGATGTTCTGCAGAACCAGAGACAGGGTATGGACAAGGAAGAACTTGGACTTACTAAATAGAGGATGGAAAACAGAACAGGAAGGAAAAGTACTGCTTTTTTTTTTTTCTTTTCTTTTGTTTCTGAAGAGTTTTACTTTTGTTGGCTTAGAGCAAGGTGTGCCCAGCTGTTTGTTTCCTTGGAAAAAGGAAAAAACTGCCAGATCCTGGTCACAAAAGTTAGACACATTGGTCCAAGGTGGCATCTTGCCTGAAAGCAGGACTGGCTGGAGGGGTGAACAAGAAGTGTGTGTGACAGTGTGGCTGCTTTGAAGAGCAGAGGCATTGCTGGAAAGCAGGGTGGGACACAGAGATGAGCCCAGAGGAGACAGTGAAGGGTCAGCCACTGCTCGTGACTGCTGACAAGGCTTCCATAATGATGAATTCAATCCCAGTCATTATAAGCAGCAGTGAATGTTGCCCCTTTTCCAGCCACAGGTTCAGTCTTTGCAGTCAATCTCCCCCATCTGTGCAGGGGACACTCAACTGCTCGGGGATGGGTTGCTCACCTTCCCATCTCTTAGCCATGCCCTGCAGCAGTGGGGAACAGCAGCACTTACACTGCTCTAAATATCATGTCCAGGATACACTGACTTCATGGACCTGCCTGGGAGGAAACACCTCAGTGAAGCAGCAAACCAAAGGACAGGAAACAGTCCTGCAGTGTCCATGCATGTGTGTGTGAATCTGTATAGGCATCTGTCTAAATATGTATGTGTGTATAACAGAGATGAATGTGTGTCACCAAGTGGCAGGTCCCTCATGTCCTCTCAGCACAGCTGTCTCACAGAGCCCTGGATGCCTGCAGTCCTGGGAAGATGCTTCTGCCCTGTTGGTGCGGGCTGGCAGTGATTTTTTCCTTCCTGCTCCCAGTGTGGAAGGATAAGAATCCTAGAGCCAGGTCAGAGCTACCCAGGTGAGGAGACTTGCCCCCCACTATCCTGTCCTGGGCTAAACCTGGTCAGCAACCTCGTCCCACCTCCCCAGCAAGGGTGCAGGGAAGCTTTGAGCAGGGTTTGGTGACAAGCTGTGAGGCTGAAATTTGGCACGCGCGACAGAGCTGCTGTTAGGCTGAGCACGGGCTATGGCATCTGCAAGCGGAGGCCCTGAATTACTTCTCCGTTCCCTGCAGGACCCACGGATCACTCACAGAGCCCGGGAGAGCAGAGCAAGGCAGGACCTTCCTGCAGCCTTCTGCTGCTCCCCAGCGGCGGCCTGGAGAGGCACCATCGGCGGATCCTGATGGGTGACGCCCGGACCGAAGACGGTGGGGGAGCTGTGGCATCTCTAAGTGGCGGTCGTGATTTCTTTCTCCGTCTTCCTCAGATGTCACAG
This sequence comes from Phainopepla nitens, assembly GCA_013400175.1. Classification (NCBI taxonomy): domain Eukaryota; kingdom Metazoa; phylum Chordata; class Aves; order Passeriformes; family Bombycillidae; genus Phainopepla; species Phainopepla nitens. The sequence continues at coordinate 158,272 of VXBQ01001804.1, read as the reverse complement.
TAAATTCTCAGCGGGCTGGGGAACAGTAGGGTGACAAGGGTGTGGGGAGATGTAATCACAAGTCTAGAGCTTTTTTTTGAAAAGAAGAAAACACTTTTGGAACCTTTCAGGGCAGTAGACAGTACCTTGTGGGTTAATTTCCCCAAATCAATGAAAGCTCAAAACTGTCTCAATTTCCTTATCCTGATGATGCACTTGCTTCTTAAAAAGATCTTCCTGCGCGGTTGTGTTCTGAAATAAAAAGCATGAAGGCAGACAGATTGTTTCCAACCTGCAGGGGGGTGTTGAAAGCAGTGTAGCTCTTGTTTCAGCAGAGAACAAGAAATTGTTTCCTTAGTACATTCATAATATTAATCTTCCAAATTGCCTCAATGTTGTTCCTTTCAAACCCCGTGTAATTAAGGGAAATAACAGCGTGGTAAACAACGCTGTTTCTTTAGGCATCTTGTCAGGCTGTATCACAGCAGGTGCTAATATTTCCCAGTTCTCCCCAGTGGTGCCTTAAGTTTGTAAACTTGAATTTTTCAAGGCTATTTGGCCTTTGGGATGTGGGAGGATTACCCCACACACAGATCTCAGTGTTGGTGCTTCTCCTGCCTATGCTGAGGCTCTTGGAGGCTGGAGGTGCCGCTTGTGAGATCACACTGTTGCTCATTGCAATACCCCCCCAGGCAGGTGCTGCCACCAGCCCTGTTTGCTTTTGCTGGGCACTAAGCTGACCGTGAGGGTGTAGGTTGGAGGGACATTTAAGCAAAAGAAAGACAATGCTGCTAAGAGAGCAAAGTAGAAAAATGGCAAGTGAAAGACAATGTCTCCAGCCATTTCCTGTCCCTCTAGCAGAGCATCTGTCACCCACTTTGCAAGGCTGTCCTGGGACAGAGTTACTGAGGTTACCTGATATGTCAGGGAGTCTGGGCACCAGACCAGGGCACCACTCTGCAAGTCTCATGGAATTGCTGCTGTCAGCGTGGCTGTGGGCCAGACCCTGAAATAGGAGTTGTAGTTCTTTGGGCTATAGGATTGAAAAAGGGTTTTTGTTACCTGGAAAAAGCTTCAGTTTTTGAAAAATAGTTTGTAATGCTCTCCATTTTTTTTTTTTAATTTAAGCATTTAATAAGATGACTTCCTAGGAAGAAATAGGTATTTCATGAAATCCAGTTTTCCCACTGGTATAAATTTTAGTCAACAGATTGCAGGTAGTTTAATTTTGAGCAGAGTCAGGCCACACAGCACAGAGGCAAGTAGAGCTGTCCTTTCTTTATGGAAACAAGATTGCAGAAGCTTGATAACTGATATGAGGCAGAGTATCCCACAGAATTTTTTTTTAACAGCATGATGTCCCTTTTCTTTAGGAAAAGATGCTTAAAAGTGACTGAAAATGAACAAGAATACACCAATAACAAGAAGAGAATGTGATCAATCATATAGCAAAAAGGATACATGTAATTTTCTATGAACAATATAAAATCAATCATACTATTTAATGTGAAACTGCCTTTGAATGTTTGAAAAAAAAAAAGTTTGTGCTGTACTTGGACTAGTTAAAGGTGTTATTGGGACATGGTGCTGGACTTTATTATAGCAATTTTCATGCTGCTGTTCACGTGAGCACAGATTTGTTCCCTCTCATTTTGGTGCCACCCTTCTCCTATCATCTAGATCTTAAAATCTAAGCCCCCCTTAGATTTTGGAGGCAGAGAAGGGAGAATCTAAATGTCAGTGAGAAAAGGAGACTTCCCTACCAGTGAAACTGTAAAGAAGAAACAGCAAATGTCAAAAAAATCTCTTCAGAAGTTCAGGGAAAAAATAGCCAGTACCTCATAGAGAAGAAGTCACAGAAATATAATTATGTACAGTGGGCTATTGTCTATACATACATATAACCTGTATGTTCTTTTATCTATACACGTGTTTAAAACATTCTGACTTTAAATCATGCTTCTAAAAAAATCTCCTGCATTTTAAGAGGCTGACCACACCAGGTGTCCTCTCCCTCGCTGCTGCCCCAGCTTGCCAAGCTAGTGCTCAGGTGCACTGGGCATTTCTACTGTACCCACTAACTTCTGGACCCTTTTTCACAGTCCCTCTGCTGCCACTTGCCCTTCCCAGCCAGCCAGTGTGAGGAGTTACTGCTTTGGTGCTATGGGTGCACTGTGGGGTGGCAGAGCTGGGCTACAGGGCAGATCCCCAGGGACCTAACACGAATCTCAGCATTGGCCTACAGGTGTGAGAAGGGCATGGGAGCTTTCTGGGTAGTCTTGGGGTTGCCTGCATGCTGCTCTGTCCTTTCTACTCTCTCCCCTGAGCACTAGGACCACTTTGCCTGGTGGTCTTGCCACAAGGATGCTCATCATCCCTGGGATCTGCACTCTTGTGCTCCCTGGGGAGTGCCTGAGGAAGTCAATTGCCCAGAGCTACTGGCATGCTGCCCAGAGAGAATGGACAGCTGGGTGTGGGCACCACACCTCGGGAAAAATGTCATGCCATTGGCCTGGGGCATCTCCCTTGTGCCAGTGTTCTGGGCCTTCTGAGCCAGAGCTGTGCACAACCTGGTCTTTCCATCTGCCTGCGGGTGTCTCTGCTCTGAGCTTCCATAGCTAACCTGGCTATGTCAGAGCCCTTCCTGTGCCAGCCCTGTGGCTGGTACCATCTCTTCTGCAGCACGCAGGAGATATCCTGGAGCTTTCCCTTTCTGAGCAAGCTGGGAAACGTGTACATGCCAGAACATCTCACAGAAAGACAGTGATGTCAGGAAGTGTGTACCCACTGCAGCAGCATTCTAGACTCATCTCTCATGCAGGGAAGTTTGATGGGGAGGCTGGAGAGGATGAGTGCACAGCACCCACGCGCCATGGATGTGCTTGGAGTACAGACCAGTCCTGGGGCTGGATAGACACTCAAGCCAGCACACGCAGCTGGCCGGGAGACAAGCCAACAGGGATGGAGGGGCAGCACACCGGCAGTTTCCCCCGGGTGCGTAGCCTGAGGTGCGCAAACTCCCGTGCCCCGGGGCCATCTCCGCCGCTTGGGTGATTCTCTCTCTTTGCCTGGTGGATGGGACTCCTTTCCCAGGCTGTGGCAGGTGCCTTATCCTCCCGCCGGGCTGTTTTCCTCCACCGGCCGCTGCTCTCCCTCTCCTTGTTGTGCTCCAGCGGCTCTTTCACAGCGCTCAAGGTCGAGGCCGGCCGGCGGGGGGGTGCTCGCAGCCCCCTGTTTTCGGGGGGTGCCCCCGCG
>VXBQ01001804.1:117649-154584 GCA_013400175.1 Phainopepla nitens | reverse complement strand
GGGGGGGGTCCCCTGCCACTGAAGATTTCCCCGTTCTATTCGTCTCCCGGTGGTGTGTCCTTGATGCCTGTGGCATACTTGTCACCCTGACAGCATGGGGACCCGTGAGTCCCGAGGGGCCCTGTACCGCTACCTAGAGGGCTTGGGGGGGTCCCTGCCTTCCCTGAGCGGGGACGAGAGGTGCAGTTCTCCCTCTAGCCCCAGAGGACATCCAGAGATGCCCCTGGATGGGACTGGTCCCTCCCCGCGCTGGGCTATGCCGGGACCCCCAGGCGGGGGCTGTGCAGGTAGATGCCGGGTGCGGCCGCCCCGCCTGATCTCGGTCCCGGCTCCCTCTTGCCCGCAGCGGCCGCCAGCCCCACGTGTGCAGCCTCACGCCAGGCCGCCTGCGTTTCCGGCTGCATCCCCGTTCCCTGGCTCTGCGATGGCGAGCAGCAGTGTCCTGACGACACGGACGAGCAGTGCGGTGAGTGGCTCCCGTCCGGTGTCATGGGGTGGCCTGGGGAGCTGTGCTGCACAGGCATCAAGGGGCCCTGGTGCTCTGGGGAGTGGTGGGGCAGGACAGGCCAGAAGCACCTCAGTCTTTGATGGCTCTGCCTGTGTAGCATCCTGCAAGGACATATGTGCCCCAGAGCTCCTTGGGAATATCTGTGGCATGAGAACACATCCTGGAACCTATGCTCCTTGGGCACTGCCGGCACCTGTCCCGTGCCAGGATGAAGTGGACCCTTGTTCTGCCACAGCAGTAGGTCCCAGGGACTGTGTGTTGTCCCTGCAGATGTTGCCTGTGGCGGGGACCCCCATGTCTGGCAGTGTGACGATGGCCGGTGTGTTTCTAGCAGCTGGCGCTGTGATGGTGCTGCTGACTGCCTGGATGGCTCTGATGAGCAGGACTGTGGTATGTGCTCTCTGCTAGGGGGCTGAGTGGGGGTGGATGGGGATGCAGGGCAGGCTGGTGAGTGCTGCGCTGTTTCCCCAGTGTGTGGGACAAAGAAGGTGCAGTGTCCCGGCACCCACCACTGCATCCCGCACTGGGAGCTGTGCGATCGGCACCAAGACTGTGAGGATGGCTGGGACGAGGAGGGGTGTCCCCAGCAGCCCTGTCTGCCTGGGCAGTGGCAGTGCAGGAACAGAGTGTGCATCATGGCTGAGTGGAAGTGCAATGGGATTGATGACTGTGGTGATTCCTCGGATGAAGATGTCTGCGGTAAGCAAGAACACTGGATGCTTCTCAGTAGGGTGAGACCTGTCTGGGCCACGTGTGAATTAGGGAGTACCTTGTTTTCCTGAGCCCCAGCTTCCCTTGGGATGGTGGCAAGCTTCTCAGGAAGCTGTTGATACTTTGTGGGGCCTCCCCATGAGTCTGGGGCCCACGGTTTCCCCTGTGCCCAGAGTATTAGTCTGCCCTGCTGACATGAGCTGTGTGTGCCATAGCCCCCTGTACGCCTGGCATGGTGCGGTGTGATGAGGGCAAGTGTATCTTGGAGTCCCTGATGTGTGATGACAAGGATGACTGCCTGGATGGCACAGATGAGCCCAGCACATGTGGTAAGTTACACGCAGCTGCTGGCTTCTGCCCATCTGGGTGGGGCCAGGGGGAAGGGAGCCACAGAGCTGTCCTGCCTCATGTCACCCTTTGCTGCATCCCTACAGGTCGGAGCTGCTTTGTACGCAACGGGGGCTGTGCAGAGATGTGCACTGACACGCACTGGGGAGTGCAGTGCTCCTGCGGGGCTGGCTGGGTGCTGCAGGCAGATGGGCAAAGCTGTGCTGGTAAGGGGAGGTCAGGGTGCATGTGTTTCCATCATGTGTGGCTTCGGCCACTGACAGCAATGTCTTCATGGAGCCCGTGCTTCTGGGGAGCACCTGCCTCTGCCCTGCTCCTGCCTGTGTGTCACACCTGGTCCCATAAATACTGCGTCCAGATAATGTCCCAGCAGAAGCTGGTGCATTTTGGGGCTGAGGCCCATGCTCTGGTATCTAGAGAGCTTGCCTGTAGTCCCAGGGGAGCAGCGGCAATGCTGTCTGGGCCAGCTGTGGCAGGCCGCTGACCTCACCTATCCGTGCAGATGTGGATGAGTGCTCCCTGGAGTACAGCCCCTGCAGCCAGCTGTGCACCAACACCCCGGGCACTTTCAGCTGCGCCTGTGTCCAGGGCTACACCCTGCGGCATGGCACCGCCTGCGAAGTGGCAGGTAGGGAGAGGAGGGGAGCCCAGGCTGGCTGAGGGCTGGGCAGTGCCCCCAGCTCGCCGTGTCCCTGGTCAGTGAGTGACTTTTCTCCCACCCTGGCAGACAATGCAACACAGATCCTGGTGGCCGTGGGGCAGGACCTGGCCCTTCTGGATGTACGGACCAAAGCCTACTGGCCCCTGCTCTCCACTGAGACTGAACCTCGTGCCCTGGTGTATGACCTGCTCCGAGAAACCTACTACTGGCTGACAGAGGATGGAGAGCTCCGTGTTCACCACCCAGAGAAAGGCACACAGCCTCTCTATCCAGGTGAGGGGAACCAAGCGTGCTGGGTGCTGTAGCAGGGCTGAGATGGGTGCTGAGAGCTGGCCTGCCACCCCAGTACTGCTTTTCCTGTATTGAGAAAGGGGCAGCCTGAGTTTGCTGCACAGCCTGGAGCAGGTGTGCCTTAAAACTTCTATGTCTCTACAGATGCCAGAGAAGTGAACAGCATCTCTGTGGACTGGTTCACAGGGCAACTGTACTGGGCCAGCAGCCATCCTCCAGCCATCTGTGCGGGGCTGGATGATGGCCGAGGTTACGTGACAGTGCTGGGGAAGGACATTGCACCCGAGCAGCTGACAGTGCATCCAGCTGCAAGGTGAGCAGTGAATGAGCCAGGGTCGGCCCAGGCTCCTGGGATTGCAGTGCTGGTGCTGACCATGCGATGCCTGCTGTGGGGCTATGGCAGCACTGGTATTTTGCTGTGAAGTGGATGCTGAGTGCCTGCCCCCAGGTCCCTGTACTGGGTCAACCGTGGACAGAGGGGCCGGACAGTCATTGCTGCAGCCGGCATGGATGGCTCAAACCGGCAGGAGCTCACAGTTGTGTCCATGGAGGAGCCTGTGGGGCTGAGCCTGGACCATGTGGCTGGCAGGCTGTACTGGATCAGCGAGTACAAGGAGGTAGGGATGAGGGGCAGCAGGGCTGTCTCCCACCCAGGGAAATGATGAGGTGGGAGTTGGGAGGGTGGTCCTGGTTTCTCTGTGTCCATGGCCAAAGCATGGGAGGGAGCAGGGAGCGGTGCCTAGGTCTGGCACACATACCTGGGCTGGGAGGAGAAGGGCCAGGGTGTGGAGATTCCACATGCCACCGTGCCTTGCCTTGTCCCCAGTCCATCGAGACGCTGCGGGTGGATGGCAGCGGGCGCCACTCCTTCCACGCTGTTTTGCGGAGCCACACGGAGCCGCTGGGCCTGGCCGTGTTTGAGAGCCGGTTCTTCTGGACCGATGGCACAGAGCTGGTGTCCGCCACCTGGGCCTCTCCCCAGGAGCACGCACTGCTGCTCCGTGCCCCTATCTCAGCTTTCACTGTGCTGCATGCACTGCAGCAGCCTCCCAGTGAGTACCCTGCAGGTGCTGCACTGCTGCAGGGCTGGCAGCGTGGCAGCAACCCCCACTACATCCCTGGGTGCCAGGAAAGGCTCACTGGGTCCTGCCCAGTGGTTTGCCTGGTCCTGTGATGAGGGGTTGTGGGGTTGGTACAGAGGGGACCTATAAAATTGTAGGAAAGCTGCCAAGGCCCTTCGCTTTGGGTGGACCTGAGCCCCCCTAACTCATGTGACATCGCTACCCTGCCTCCAGCCCCAGGATAGTCTGTGGTTTTTGGGTATTAGGAGAGATATTGGGGTCATCTCTGCCTGAGCTTTTAACATCCTCTTGCTCCCAGGGAACACTGCTGCATGTGCTTTGGGCCTGTGCAGTCACCTTTGCCTCCTGTCCCCCGTGCACCCTCGGGGCTACAAGTGTGCATGTCCAGAGGGCCTCTTCCTCCTGCCCTCGGGGAAGTGTGCAGGTGAGCGGGGTCTGGCTCGCTGGGTGGTATACATCGGTGTGGGAGACGGAGGATAACTGTAAGGGGCTGTGACTTTGATGGGATGAGGTTCCTAGCACACACCAGTGCCGTGACATTTCTGTCTTGGTTCATTCTGGTGACCCTGTCTAGGGTCCCTGGGGCTGTGCTCACACACTGCCCTTATGCCTTGCAGAGCTGTCCATTGTGTATGCATCAGGAAAGGCCATCTCCCTGGTGCATGTGGGCCCTGGAGCACACACCAAACAGGTACAGGAGTGGAAGGAGCCCCTCCACCTGCAAGATGTGGACTGGCAGAGGTCAGTGCTCTATGGGACAGATGACCGTGGGACTCTGCTGCGTGTCGTGGGCCACCCTGGCAGGAGAGAGGCCATTGTGACGGGGCTGCCAGGTGAGACCCTATGGGGGGTGATAGAGGGCACACTCCCCTTCCTGATACTCCCTGAGGGGTGAGGATCTCCTGGGTGCAGAGCACAGTGGTCTGGTGGTGCCCACAGTGAGGCCATGTCGAGGCAGTGGGCAGCTGTGCCCTGGGTTTAGGGTCTAGGGGCACCCAGGCAGAGGTGCAGGGCCATGGGACAGCCTCATAACCGCTTGCCTGCCTGCTCTTGCCAAGTCTGCGCTGCCCGTGTGGACATCCGCTCGGGGGACCTGTACTGGCTGGCGTGTAACCGGAGGGACATCGGGGTGATCCAGACATCTGACACGTCCCCGCGCATCCTGCACCGTGCTCGCAGCAGCATCCAGCACCTCTTCTTGGACTGGCAGCGTGGTGCTCTGTACTGGCTGGCCCGCGGGCAGCCCCTGCGGGCGCTGAGCCTGGCGGGGGGTGCTCCGTGGGATGCCTGGAATGAGACGTGGCCTGGAGACCTGCCTGCGGCCATGGACAGCAGAGCCTTCAGCGTGCTCTGGAGCTCGGCCCTTGGTGAGCCCTGGTGGTATCTGATGCGGGGACGGGAGATGGTGGATGTAGGCAGGAGTGATCAGCTATGCAGCAAGTCCCTGCCTGGGCAGTGGGATGCTTGTGGGGCATCCTGTGGCTGAGTCCCTGCCATGGCTGTGGGTTGTGGGGTGCAGGGTGACCCGTGAGGGGTGCAGGCAGGCTCCAGGTCCTACCACACCTGTACCTCACAGGCCTGCAGGCGCTGAGTCTGACCAAGCGGCAAGCAGTCACCCTGGCACCCAGCTGGCCCCATGGTCTCGTGGCCGCCTTTGAGCCATACCTGCTGTCAGCAAATGGGACAGCTCTGCTGCTGTGGGACCGGAGGACGCTGGCCCTCGTGCTGTCCATACCGGCAGCAGGCGTGCAGGGAGTGGTGGCCTTCGCGGGCTCAGAGCTGCAGGCTGGTAAGAGGGGCCATGGCTTTGTGCCTGGGGCTGCTGCTGTACCTAATGGGGCTGGGTGGCCCATGCTGCTCTGAGCTGTGGCAGGGTGCCTGGCTACTGGTGGTCATGTGGGGTGCTCTGGGAGGTGCCTGGAGCATGGTGTGGGCACAGCACCAACAAATCCCAAATCCTCTGCCAGTGCCACCAAGCAAAGTGTCTGCCGTGCCACTCCCTCCAGCTGTGACCACCACTGTGAGGACAACCACAAGCACCACTGCTGCTCAGCCTACCACCTCCACCACAACACCACTGCCAAGCCAGACCACCACTGCACTCACCACTACTTCTGCACCAACCAGCAAGGCTACCACATCACAAACCACCACCAGACAGTCCACATCAAAGAAGACCACCCCTGCACCAACCACTGCCCGGACCACCCTGACCACGACTACCACGACTGTGCAGCCAGCCACCAGCAGCACTCGATCTTTTACAACTAAGATCACTGCCCCACAGCTGACCACTACCACCCCACGCTCAAACAGTTCTGCACGGGTAGCGACACCTACCCCACCCCTCCGGTCCAGCCCTGCACACCCCCTGACCCCAGTTCTCCATCTGTCCTGTTCTCGCACGCATGTGCCCTGCCGTGATGGCACGGGGTGTGTGGCCCAGGAGTACCTGTGTGATGGGGAGAAGGACTGTGCAGATGGCTCTGATGAGGATGGGTGCGCCAAGGTCTGCAACACCCCAGGTAGGAGCCATTCTTCTGTCCCCTGTGCAGCTGGGTCACCCTGTGCCAGGGCTTCTGGCTGCTTCCTAGTGGGGTTTTTGGGAGAGGGTCCTGGTAAAGTCTGTGTCCTGGGCTCTGATGCTTGTGATGTGACATACTGGTTCCTTCTGAGCTTGGAACTGGGCTCGAAGTGCTGTTGGAAAAGGCTAGAGTTGATCCCACTGCTCAGTGGCCTAGATGTGGCCGAATTGAGATTGCTGCAGTCATCCTGCTCAGAACCTAGGCCGCTGGAGATGTACTGTCTAGGACGGACCACCAAGCCTTGTCCCTTGTGGGGCCTTTCTAGGTGACTGGAGGGCTAGCAGAGGGTCTGGGCACCCTGGCTGCCTTCTGCAGGCAGTGCAAAGCCCCTTGTCTCCCCAGGGGCCTTCCACTGTGCGAGCGGAGCCGCGTGCGTCGGGGCGGGAGAGCGCTGCGATGGGGTGCCCCAGTGCCCCGACGGCTCGGATGAGATGGGCTGCTGGACCCCCACGCAGGAGTGTGCCCTGCGCTGCGACGCTGCCACCCGCTGCATCCCCAGGAGCTGGCTGTGTGACGGCCATGCCGACTGCCTGGACCACACCGATGAGCAGGGCTGTGGTAAGACCCTGGGGCCGGATGGGACGAACTGCTGGCTTTGCCTGCCCCACGGGTGGGTGCACCAGGGTCCAGGGGGTGCATCCCTTGTGGGTCCAGGAGCAGGCGCTGCCCAGGGCAACCTGCTGAGAGGATGGGGACAGCGCCCCTGCTGAGCCCCGGCCTTTGCCCACAGTGCTGAAGGAGTGTGGTCCGGCTGAGTTTTCCTGTCGGAGTGGGCAGTGCGTGGCCCTGGCCCTGCGCTGCGATGGTGACCACGACTGCCAGGACGGCTCGGATGAGGAGGGCTGTGCCGTGCCCCGGCCGCTGCTCTGCCGTGAGGGTGAGGTGACGTGTTCCCACAGCGGGGAGTGTGTGCCGGAGGCCTGGCGCTGCGACGGTGCTGCTGACTGTGGGGATGGCTCAGACGAGCAGGTGGGTGGAGCAATGGGGACACAGCCTGTCCTCCCTCATGCCTAGGAGGGCAGGTAGCCTTTTTCACCTTCTGCCTTGCAGGGCTGCCCTTGGGAGGAAGAGCTGTGTGAGGACCAGCAGTGGAGCTGCTCCCGTGGCCATGAGTGCATCCCTGATGTCTGGCGCTGTGATGGAGAGACTGACTGCACAGATGGCAGTGACGAGGCTGGCTGTGAGCAACACCCTTATTTTATTCCCTGTCTCACGCAGGGGTGGCTGGTGGGTGCCCAGCACAGAGGGAGATGGGTATGTGTCTGTGCTGAGGGGTGAAGCGCCCCATATGCTGGCTGCCTATTCCCAACCACTGTGGTGGCTCCAGGTCCCGAGTAGCTTGTCTCCCTGCAGGGGCCAGTGGCCTTTGGATTAATATAGCCTGAGGCCAGGCTACTGGCACAGCTCTGGATGTGGCTGCAGTGGGCTCTGGGCAGCCTCTGGGAGCAGCTAAATCTGCCCCAAATGAGCAAAAGGAGGTGGTGGACGAGGCTCAGGGTAGCCTTCCCCACATGTCCCTGCAGGCCACCCAGCTCCTTGCCAGAGTCACGAGTACCCCTGTGGGCTGGGTGCCTGCCTGAATGCATCCCAGGTGTGCGACGGCCAGCAGGACTGCGCGGATGGCTCAGACGAGGGGGGGAACTGCTCTGTGCCCTGCCAGCGGTCCTGCACTCATCGCTGCTACCCCTCGCCCCAGGGCCCTGTGAGTGGCAGCAGCCCTGGGGCAGGGGCTTGTCATGCCATGATACCCTGCTGCAGCTGCAGAAGGGAGCCTCGTGTCCCCAGGGTGGGCAGCTGATGGTCCCTTTCCCCACAGCGGTGCTGGTGTGGCCCAGGCTATCGGCTTGCTGAGGATGGTCTGTCCTGCATGGACATAGACGAGTGCACGGAGCGGGGCAAGGAAGCCTGCAGCCAGACATGCCTCAATGCCCCAGGGTCCTACAGCTGTGGCTGTCTCCCTGGCTACCTGCTGGAGCCCGATGGCCACGTCTGCAAACTCAGTGGTAAGTCCTGGGGTGGCCAAGCAGTGCTGAGGATCCCTGGCCCTCTAAGATACACGAGGGGCTGGTGGATATTTGTCCCCCTGTGTCTGCTGCCCACGGGAAACCTCGGTAGTCCTGTGAATGGCTGGTCAGAAAATCCATCTGCATTATCTGAGAACATCCTGTGTGGTAGGGCTGAATCCCAGCAAGCTCCAGTGCCTGCGAGTGCTGTGTTCCTTGCCTGCATGTGCTGGGACCATGGGAACACTAGTGCTGAGCAGGGTCTCTGTGGCTCTGTGTTGTCCCAGGACCAGAGCCCAAGTTGCTGGTGGCTGTGCAGTCCGAGGTGTTGTCCTATGGCCTGCGGAGTGGGCATGAGGAGGTGGTGCTGGCCACTGACAAGGATCGCGTTGTCTTCTCACTTGACTATGACTTGGTGGAGAGGAAAGTCTTCTGGATGGACCTGGCCACAGAGAGCATCCGCTGGCAAGACCTCAGCTCAGGAAAGAAAGGCACACTGGTGAAAGGTGGGCTGTGACAACATGGGGTTAGCAGGGCTGGCCTCTGTCACTGTGGAGAAGTGCTAGTGGGAGCAAGGCTGGGAGGAGCCAGAGCTCCTGGGATGGAGGGACTTGGGCTGGGAGCATTATGCCAAAGGGCCGTGCAGCTGTCACCCCACACAGGTGCTGCCTCTTGGATGCATTTCAGGTGTGAGATCAGACTGTATAGCAGTGGACTGGCTTGGGAGGAACCTGTACTGGACAGATGGGGTAGCAGGGCAGGTGCTGGCTACTTGTTTGGGGGCTGCCTGGCAAGGGATACCAGAGTACACTGTGGTGATGGATGGAGATCTGGACCAGCCCCACTCTCTGGTGCTACAGCCTCTGGCAGGGTAAGTCTGGGACAAGAGGGCATGGGGACCTCCTTGCCATCCCTGCCCTGCCCCATTTTCCTCCATGCCTCCACGAGGCAGATGGGAGGCTGGGGAAGAGGTGGGGTGGCCTCACCTTGGTGCTGTGGGGACTGTGTGAGAGGAGAAGAAAGAGCCCAGACACCTGCCCCTGCCCTGCATGGAGCTCTCAATACACTCATGATGAGATGGGAAGCTCCAGGCTGCGTTTCTGGGCTGCCTTGATGCTGGGACGATGCTGTGTCAGGTCCATAGGCACCTCTTCTCCCACTAGGCTGATGTACTGGTCAGAGGTGGGGAGCCACTCACGGCTGATGGAGGCCAGTATGGATGGGAGTCGGCGGCACGTGCTGCTGGCCCAGGGACTGGGCTGGCCCACAGCACTGGCCCTCGACCTCCCCACCCAGAGGATCTTCTGGCTGGATGAGAAGCTGGGCAGTGTTGGTTCTGCACATCTGGATGGCAGCAATGTCAAGGTGTGGTGGGGCACCGGTGGTGGGGCCCTGATGAGGACCGGGGTGGGCGCTGACAAGCCTCTCTGACAGGTCCTGAAGCTGCGCTGGGTGCAGAGCCCCTTTGCAGCCGCTGTGTGCGAGGGGCAGCTCTACTGGTCGGAGAGGAAGACGTGGTCTGTGCAGCAGGTGGACAAGGCCAGCGGCAAGAACAGGACTGTGCTGCTCAAACGGCACGGGCAGCCCCATGGCCTCCAGGTACCTTCTTGGGGAGCCCCAAACCCTGCTGTGCCAGCTCTACCGATCTCCCATCCTGCACAGCACTGTTGTCCTCTGAGCGAGGAGGCACTGGGAGCTGTACCCCCATCCCAGTGGTCCTTGGGCAGCAGTCTCCGTGGCCAAGTGTCTCTGGTCCTCTTGGAGCATCTCTGCCTCACCATCCTGCCCCGAGCTGGGCTGTGTGTGGGCCTCGGGAGCACGGTGTGGGGTCGGCTGTGCTCAGCTCTGCCGGCGGAGCTGAGGCTGGGCCCGGTGTCCCCCAGGTGATGCACCCAGCCCTGCGCCCCGCAGCCCCCAACCCGTGTGAGACGCGCGGCTGCTCCCACCTGTGCCTGCTGAGCGCCAGGCACACCGGGCAGTGCCGCTGCCCCGCCAGGCTGATGCTGGCCGCCAACGGGACCGCCTGCCTGCCCGTCCGCGACTCGGCCTTTGCCCTCCTGGTGTCACCGGCAGCTGTGGCACAGGTACCATCCTCTGGAGCCAGCCCTGGGGGCTGCTGTTCTCACCGCCGTCAGGGAAGAGGGGTCCCCGTCCTAGTGCTGCCTCCTTCCTCCAGGTCTACCTGAAGGACCTGCCCGCATCAGCTGGATCCCAAGGGCTTCCCCCGCACCGGGCCCTGCCTTTGGCCAAGGTGAGCCGCCTGACAGCCGTTGACTATGCAGTGAAAGACAAGAGTTTGTACTTTGCAGAAGTGGGAGGCAATTCCATCGGACTGCTGCGCCTGAAGGACTGGGGACGGCTGTCCTGGAAGAAGGCAGTGGCTGTGGAGGGCACGGTGACATCCCTGGCCTTGGACTGGCTGAGTGGGAACCTTTACTGGATCAGGAGGCAGCCACCCAGCATCCACGTGGCAGCTCCCAGGGGGCGGTGGGCACTAGCACTGCTCAGTGAGGGTCTGCAGGGCGCTGCCTGGCTGGCACTGTGTCCTCGTGCGTCCACCATGTGCTTTGTCACAGCAGCCGGCAGCCGTGGGCGCGGCGCCGTGGTGGAGTGTGCAGCCATGGACGGCACCGGCCGCAGAGCGGTCTGGAGGAGAGCCCAGGCTCCCACTGGCCTGGCCTTTGGGGGTGCTGGCACCAGGCTGTACTGGGCAGACCACGGTGAGCGAGGACTGAGCTGGGGCACTGCGGTGGGGGGGAGGGCCAGCAGCGGTGCAGGCACTCAGTCTGCAAAGCACAGCCCTGAGGGGCAGCCCAGAGCCCTCTCTGTCGCCACACTGAAGCCTCTTCATCTGTGCCTTGCAGAGAGAGGTACCATCAGCAGTGTTGAGCTGGATGGATCCCGCTTCCAGGTGGTGCGAGAAGGGCTGCATGGTCTCTCACTCTTTGCCATAGGAGAAGGCTTTCTGCTCTGGAGCACAACCTCAACCAATGGTAGGTCTGTTTGTTGTGCTTTGCCCAGCTCCTCCTACTGCTCTAGGACACGGGGTTCTGCCAGTCGCTGTGGGGTGCAGGCTTGCCCCTCTGTGGGGTGAAGGGCAAGCTAGGGGACCCCCCTCCTCCCATCTCAGGCACCCTTGTGGGAGGAGGTGGAGCAGTGCTGACCCCATGTGTCTCCAGGCTCCAGCAAGATCTGGCATAGCCGGCTGGAGCAGGCTGAGAACTGGTGGTTCCCGATGGAGCAGGAGCTGGTAGCCATGAGGATTTACAGCCAGTTCTCGCAGGAAGGTGGGTCTGGGACTGCCCCAGCCCAGAGCATCTGTGGGGTTCAGCTGTGCCTCGGGTGGCCGTGCTAACCAGTGCTGTTCTGGCAGGCACCAATGGCTGTGCAAAGAGCAACGGGGGCTGTGCCCAGCTCTGCCTGCCCAACCCTGCAGGGCGGCAGTGCCGCTGCTCTCCTGGATACCACCTGGTGCATGGGGCAGCGTGTGCGCTGGCACCGCCTTGCCCCGCCCCGCTCCAGGCCTGCCCCGACCTCCAGAGCTGCATTTCCAGAGAGCAGCTCTGTGATGGGAGCCCCGACTGTGCCGACGGCTCCGATGAGTCTGACTGTGAGTGCCTGCCCGCAGCCAGGGCGTGCTGGGGTCCTGGGCACAGGGCAGCCTGCCCAGTCTCCCCCGGTTTGGGAAGGGGTGTCTTACCTGAGTCTCCGCTGATCTATGCCCATCCCTCCAGGCGCCTCAGTGAAGGCGGGGACGCAGGTCCCTGCAGTGGCACCGTCAGGAATGTCCCACGTAGAACAGAGACCGGTCTCATCCATAGCTGCACCCCAGCCTCGGCAGCCCCGCCCCAGCCTGCCGGCAGCCCCTGGCCCCCAGGAGCACGGAGAGCCCTTCGTGGTGCCCCCCAGCACGGAGGAAGTGCTGGGGGCTGTGCCCTGCAGCAGCGAGACGTGCAACCTGCGCGGGGACTGTGCCATCGAGGCCGGCCGAGTGACGTGCCACTGCGCCCTGGGCTATCGTGGCGACTACTGCGAGGAGGCCGAGGTGCAGCCCCTCGCAGGACCCATTGTCCTGGGGGTGGCCGTGCTCCTGCTGCTCGCTGCTGCCGCCGTGGGGGCCCTGGCTTACATGCGGAGGTGGGACAGGCGGAGGAGGTGAGCTCTGGGGCTGAGCTGGGCCAGGTACAACTGGGAATACAGAGGGACAGTGTGGAGTCGAACTGATGCACTCCTGGGTTATGTGGAAAGCTCCAGTCGCCCCAGCAGGCTGTTACCAGGGGTTGTGGCAGGACTTTGGGATCTGCCCCATCTCCAGGAGTTCTCCGTGCCATTCTCAGAGTACATTTTTCCCTCTCCAGGACGTCGAGCACTGCTTCCACTCGAGTGCTGACCTTGTACCATCGCGAGAGTGATCCAGAGGAGGAGGACGAGGAGGAGGAGGAAGAGCTTCCGCCCAAGAGTGATACCTTTGTGAATGAAGCTTATGAAGGGAAAGAGGTGAGTAGCATCTGGAGCAGGCCCTGCTAGGGACCCCTCTGCCAGCCTGCAGTGGCCCAGGGCCCAGTGCACGCTCCTGAGGCAAGCTCTGCCCTCCTGCTGAAGGAGGGGCCAAGACCAGGGGTGCCTACAGCTACTCTCCCTCTGGCTGGACCCCCTGTGCTAAGCTGTGGGGTGGGCTTAGAGAGGCTGTGTCAGACTTGCCCCTGAAAGACCATCTGTGATTTCTGCAGGAGCTGCCAGCCCTGCTGAGGAAAGGACCACCTCACACCCACACCGTATTTTCATAAAGGAACGTTGTGCAGCGTCTCTTGTGCCATTGTGGTTTGTGTTTGGGACGGGGAGGGGAGGTTGGTTTGCTCCTTCTAGATGTCTAAGACCTAGGGAACATAAGAATCCAGACAAAAAGAAGTGTTTGGGAGGTTTCAGGAAGTCTCCAATCCCAACACACTCTCTGAGGCTGTCCCTTGAGTACTGTCTCTCTGCAGCAAGGCGCAGCTTGCTGACCAGGGTGCTTTGGGCTCACCTGGTATAAGAATCTGGCCAAATAACTCTGCAAGGAAGCTGGCTTGGCTCTTACCTTGTTATGCAGGGGGCCGAGAAGGATTTTATAGTGCAATTCTGACCTCCTGAGCGTCCCTTACAAACCAGTGAGACCAGTTTTACCACCTCACACCAAGCTAATTTTGAAAGGGGAAATAAATGCTATTTTTTAATCTGTGATCTTCCTCCCCTCACCCTCCCCACTCCGCCCTGAAGTGGCTGTGCTCAAGGAAGGAGAAATCTCTCCTAGAGCTGATTTTAACCATGGGGGAAAAGTCCTTTGGGAAAGTGCTATAAAAGCTAGCTGTGCCCTTTTACAGACCTTTCCTCCCTGCTTCAGGCAAAGCACAGGGAAGCTGGGTGAGCCATGCCACTGGCTCTCAGCCCAACCTGCCTGGCAGAAAGCCCATAACCACCCCACAGCACAAACCCATTGCTTTGCATTTATTTTTCTATTCACACAGTCCTGAGCTGAGCAGAGACATGAGACAGGTGCTCCTTTCCCCTATTGCCAGCTCTGAAGGTTACACACTTCTGACCTGCATGTTGCTTACATGGGAAGAGCAAAGCTGTCTCTGCCCAAGCTGCTGTGCAGGGTACAGGAAGATGAGGTAAAAGCGGCATGGAGGGACTGGAGCCACCTCTGCTCCTCAATCCAGCATGACTTTGGCACAGTTGTAGATCCTGGAGCACAGCAGGCTTTTGAGGAAGTTGCAAAAAACAGGTCCTTGGTCTTATTTCCAGCCTGTTCAGAGGGGCCCCAGGAGAAAGGCATGGCTTATAGGGGCAGGCACCAGCACTGCTCTTGATGCCCCGCAGGTGACTGCTGTCCCAGTGCTGGGGCTACAAGTCAGAGTCACAAGGTAGGTTGGTCCCCCAGTGCTGTCCATCTTTCTCATCCTGCAGCACATCCCAGGAATTGCTGTAAGCTCTACTGGAGCATGACCCAGCCACTGTCACAGGGGTGGAGGGCAACTTGGGGGCCCTGCGCTCCTTGGAGCAGTGACGGAAGCTGAGGGCGAGGGCCAGCCCCCCCAGGATCTCCAGACAGCTTCCCAAATAGCTCAGTACCAAGCTGTAGCCTACGCTCAGCGTGCTGCCAGATGGTGCAGGCAGTGCCCACAGCTCCTGGGTGTACCAGGAGCTGGGCACGAGGCTCATCAGCCCAGAGAGGAGCAGCACCAGCCCTGCCACACCGGCCACCAGGTGCCGGGGCTCCGGCTGCCAGCAGCGAACACCCAGGGTAGCCACCACCAAGCCCACCAGGGTGACAACCAGCGAGGAGGGCATCAGCCCTTGGGCCACCCGCACGGGCACCTGCTCCAAGTAGCCCAGCTCGTCAGCCTGCCCGCAGAGGCGTTCATGGGTGCTCTGCCGCTCCCGGCATATGTCCCAGATGCCCTGCTCCAAGACGACGTCCATGGACTGGTCAGGTATGAGGCTCACCTGCCTCCAGCTGGGTGTCAGCGTGCCCGTGAATGTCAGCAGGAGCCCGCAGGGGCACAGCACCAGCCCCACGATCATCTCCGTCGGCGTCCGCATGCTGAGGCGGCGGGTGAAGCGGGCTGCAGAGGGCTCCCGCTTGCCCGCGGTGCGCGGGAGCTGCGGGGCTCGCTGGACAGGAGCTGTGGCACCGGTGCCGGCAGGGCGGGGGCCCCGCGGCGCTCCCGGAGCCCCTGGGGCGTTGCCGGAGCCCCTGGGGCGCTCCCGGAGCCCGCGGAGCCGCCCCAGCCCGGGCCGGACCGTGGGGAGNCGCTGTGCCCTCGCAGGTGGCGGGATGGGGGCCGTACCCGCGCTGCTGGGGCGGCAGAGGGCCCCGTTACAGCTCCCTTCATTAACTGCGTGCGAGCTTATTTTGCTATCAAGTTAATTAACTAATTAATGAAAATAATTAAGATGACGTGCTGGCAGATCTCACATTTGGTAACTGCCCTAAGAGACCTCCCCATCTCCCTATCCTTCAGGGAGGGCTCCTGAGCTTGGCCCTGCTCCTCCCGTCCCCTCAGAGGGCACCCGCAGACGCAGCAGCCAGGCTCTCGGCGGGAAGAGTCCCTGGGATGTCCACTGAGACAGGTACGGGGAAATCACCGCATTTGAGAACCCCAGTGTGGGATTTTGAGCTTCAAAAAGCACTCGTCTTGGGCCTCACCAATTTTCCCTGAATTTCTGCCGGTCACACTGAGCCCAGGAGAGGGCAGCATCCTCTGTGGATCGATTCGAGATGAGCAACGCCGGCTGAGCTGGAAGGCTGGCTGCCTGCGTGTGCCCCAGGGCACATTTGCACTGCTGGTGCCTGGCCCTGGCCGTCTGGAGGGCTGGGTGGGTCTGTGCTGGACCAGCTGCTCCCGGCACCCTTCCCCACTCCTCCATCCCACAGCTGTTTCCCGAAGCCCTGAAGCCCTTCCGCTCTCTGGGTACCAGGTCATTTTGGGGAAGGAGTTGGAAGCTGTTGTACACTGGATCTTAGTCCAGCTGGAAGGCAGGGGTGGGTTGGACTCAGCCAAAAGCTCGTGTCGCCTGCCACGTCTGCAGAGCAGCCAGATGAGCACAGCTCCAGAGCAGGAACACCTGGCTTTGTTGTACACAGCCAGTAGCTTGCTAAAACTTGGCGCCCCTCATCTGGGAAACTAAGCAAGGGGTTGCCGATTCCCTTCCTGTCCAATTAACTTCTGTAGCTTTTACCCTACTCCAGCCACTGACTCTGTGCCAAGACCCTGACTACTGCCCTGGGAGCTGCGGGTCCCACCAACACACCAAATGCTGCCGGCCTGATGTGTTTCTGCCATGGGATCCCTGCACAGAAACAGGTGCTGCAAGCCTGAAACCTCATAGGCCTGACTCTCTCGTGAGGCTGTATCTGGACACCAGGTGGAGGTTGGCTGTGAGATGCAGTGCTCCTGGGGCAGAGGGAGAGGGCTGGTAGCAAGCTGGGTGGCACAGTGCCATGGATGAGGGCCTATCAGCGCGCTTTGCCTCCTCCCAGCTCAGGAGGCTTTTACTAAGGTGACAAATCACAGCTTGGTGGCAGTGCTGTCAGGTGTAGCTGTGGTTGCCCATGGACCAGCCAAGCCAAGCTGTGAGCAGGTGACAGCAAGCCCTGAGTCCTGCATGGCTGGCCAGGGCTTTTCTCCCCATCCCAGATGTGTGGGTGGGGTGTGTGCCAACCCTGATGGAAAGGGAGAAATTCTACATTTTGTTTGATTTACCCACATTTTACCCAGAAAGGCTAAGAAACCTAGAGGGTAATGCCCACCCTGGACTTTGCAGTGCCTGCCCTAAGATCCCTCTCTCTGCAGCACCTTCCTTTTTCTCTCATCTGTTCCTCCAGCAGTGCTGTGCCCCTCTTGCCCTTCCTCATGCAGGCCTGAGTCTGAGAGGTGGCCACTCCTTGGACCTGCAGCTGCAGTAGAAGCTGGGTGCCAGGAGTATCACAATTATGCACCAAGGAAGGTTGAAAAACCCGGGCCTTTACAATTTATTAATAATGCCCAGGAGGATGCATCTGCCCTTTGGGCTGGTGCCCAGGCTCCTGACTGTGGGACAATGATAAGCAGATTAGGTGATGTGGCCCTGATGCTGGGTGACCTGCCCTGAGTAAACTCGGGGAAGGAAATGGGATTAACAGAGCTGTTTCCCGTTGCCACAAAGTTATAGATTGTTCATTTCTTCCCTTTTACTTTCTAATGAGGTGGTATGAAAAGCATTCAAAGAAGTGCCTGGCCCTTTCCAAGCTCTGGGGAAGCATTTAAAGCCATCTGGCCTCAGAGATAAAACGGTCTGGCTGAAACTGCCTTCTTTCCCACATTGCCCTAGCTACTGAGTGGGAAAAGCTACCTTACATGGTGTTTCCTACTTCTCCAAGGCTGTGACTTAGTTTTTCCTACATTGGCACAGTCATCTCTTTAAGAATGTGATGGAAACTTTATCCAGGCCTGGTTGAGTTGGCTTACATTTTATTACTATTTTTTAACGTGCCTTTGCAAATTGGAGGAGCAGCAGAAGGCCTTGAGCTAATTGGACCTGGGAAAGATCTAAGGCAGGATAGTCAGAACTTAAAACTGATTCCAAGGAAGAAATTTTTTTAAAAAAAAATTCATGATGAGGTATTTAGTGTTGAGTTGCTTCTTCCAGCCTCAGATACCCTGCATCAATGACAGCTGGGAATTAATTTGGAGCAATATTCCTGTGTTCAAGCTGTTTCCTGCCTCTCTAGCCTCTCTAGCTTCCAGCCACTGGTGGTGATGGCACCCTAGACTGGACAAGTACTAGTGTCTCTTAGGTGACAGTGTGAGGTCATTGTGGATAGGACTGGTAGCTTTTGGGTTACCCCATTGTCACACCAGCTGAGCAGAGTTTGCCTGATGCCAGCAATGGCCAAAGAGCACACACACACAACAATCTCCACAGCTTGCTATGTGATCCATAGCCTGATCAGACTTCTAGGCCCAACTGAGCTTTCAAAATGTGGATCTGGAGAGAAGAGTTTCCCTGCACAAAGGTAGCTCTGCCCCTCCATTGTCAGCTGAGATCATGGCACTGAGGCTTTGGGGCGGGGGAGTCCTTTTCAAGGAGGTTACTCTGACTCCCTTCCCTTCACAGCTGTGGGAGCAGGATGCTCAGCAGCAGCAGCAGCAGCAGCAGCAGCAGCAGCAGCAGGATCACTCAGCATCCTGTTTGCTGTGTGGGGAGCAGTTTGGGCCAGGGCTCTTTAGCAGGAGCCTGCAGCTGGCAATTCCTGTTTACATCCCACTGACCCTGGGGCTTTGCCTGTGTCACATATGGCAAGATGCCCCCAAACCACCACAGTGCCTGCATGTCCTGCAAGTTACAAGGTACCTGATTCCTTCTCGGGTTGAAAGTGGACTCAGCCCATGCTGGACACCAAGTCACAAGGCTGCCAGGTCTGTGGACATGGCAAATGGCAGCACATGTGCTGTGCCACCCTGGGTTGCCCTGTGACTGGCAGGCACAATACCTGACCCTGGCTGTATATCATTCATCCTCTCTCTCATCTGAGGAGAATTTGCTTTGCAGAGTGTGGCAGTCTGCAACATGTCTTGCCTGATGTAGGAAATAGGAACTGGCTGAGAACAGCACCCATGCAGGCAGGACCTGCACTTAGGGGGCTGCAATTTCCTCTGGTCTAGACACTTATGTAGCTCCATTATCCACATGCTTTTGTCTTTCAGTTGAAACCCTAAATCCTTGCAGGCTGGGAGCAAAGCACAATGGCTCAAACAGCCCATGCTGTGCTTTTTAGTATTAGACCTGGTTGTCTAAGCCTCTCCTCAGTCTCCATCCCCAGGGAAAACTTCCTTAGCCAGGTGTCGAGGTTGAATGTTTTTGTTCTGGCCATTCAATTTTGCTGCTTTTTCTTCTAGAATTTCACATGGGGCAATTTCTAAGAGTGCAGACTGAGGGTTCTCCTTGCTCTCAAGCCATGGCCCCTGCAGCATGTGAGTGCAACTGGAACAGGCTCTGCATCGTGCAAACAGCTGCAGTTGCAATGGGCTTCTCCCAGCCCAGCTCCCAGCTTCCTCCCTGGACACACACACTGCTGTCTTTGTGCCTGCTGGGAGGCCAAGGATGAGCCCCAGGCAGGACAGGGTCTGTGATCCCCCTGGCTGGCTGAATGTGGAAGAGAGATCTGTGTGTGCTCCCCAGAGCAGAGACAGCAGTGCTCAGCACCCAGCAGGCAGCTCCATGCCCCAGCTATCCAGCTTTTGTGGTGGCACTTCCACAGGCAGATTAATTAGCCTTCCCCTTGCCCATTGACCTGTCCCCCTTCCAGGCTGACCATGGTGGTAACAGCAGCCCTGAGGACGCACTCTAGAGGGGTTATCAGAGAGCAGGGATGTGTTGGGCATTAAAGGGCTTGCAAGCACCCATACTGGCAAGCCTCACTCCAGGGCTGTGACCCAGCAGTGGCTTAACATAACCAGGTCTATGGCCATTGCAGTTTTGGCTGTTCCCCTTGCTCAAAATTCAGTGTGAGCGAGCTGCAATTTGGGGTCAGCAGCCTGTAATGCCTGCAGGGAACAGTAAATCCATCAGTGAGTGCTGAGGCTGTTCCTGCTCTCTTTCTGCAGCCCAGCTGTGAGTCTGAACACTATTCAGACTGGATCCTGGGAATGAGTTGTTGAAAGCCTTATTAGATGCCCCCCAGTTATTCACTCATCCGTTAACCTCCCTCACTTTCTAAACTGCTGCGCTTGGACTTGCCAGATTGCCCAGTGCTGCTTTCAGTTCCGAGAATGATACAAAAAGCATTTTTTCAGCTATATCTATTTTTGTCTGACTCAGTCCTGAAATGGTTGAGAGCAGTTTAGACACGAAGCTATTGTGCTGGGTTTTGGAGGTGCAGCCCTTTTCAGACAGGAATAAGAGAGCAGTTAAAGCTGTGTCTTGCTGTGGAAACTACGTGTTTGTCCAGCTCCTGGGCCACAGATCTTGCAAGCTAAAGGGCAAAGCTAATGCTCATGGGTGCACAGCGTGTTGCAACTGGCAAGGCAAAAGCAGTGCTCTATGATGGAGGTTCATCTTGTTACACTAAATGTGACTCATCTGCATGGACTTTGATCTCCCATTGGGCTGAAACACCTGAAACCAAAGCGCAGATGGCTTATACATGTGCATTTACGTATTTGCTGGGAGTTTGGTCAGCTTTGTGGGCCAAACCTTGGATATGTGGCCAAGGCCACAGTAGAAAAGACTTGCTTAAACCTTTCCCCTTGAGAAAGCCTTGAGAGGGAGACAGCTGTGCCCTGTGCCTGTTCTGGAGGCTGAGAAATTGTGAAACTTCTAGTCTGTGGGAATTCATTCTAATAGTTGTGTATGGAGAGATAGCTGCATCTTGCTCCCATGTTATTTCATTGAGTTACAGAATGTTTTGGGTTGGAAAAAACCTTAAAGATTATCTACTTTCAGTCTCCCCCACCATGGGCAGGGACCTTTCACACTAGACCAGGCTGCCCATCTAATCTAGCCTTCAACACTTCCAGGGATGAGGCATCCACAAATTCTCCGGGCAAACTGCTCCAGTGACTCACCACCCTCACAGTACAGAATCACAGAATATCCTGAGTTGAAAGGCAACCACAAAGGTTATCCAGTTCAGCTACTGCCCCACAAAAGCCAACCCCAAGAACCACACCATGTGCCTGGAGCATTGTCCAAGCACTTCTTGAACTACGGCAGGCTTGGTGCTGTGACCTCTTCCCTGAAAAGAATTTCTTCCTAATATCCAATCTAAACCTACACTCTTCCAGTGTAAAACCATTAACCCTTGTTCTACCACTATATTCTCTTGTAAAATATTCCTCTCCAGCTCTCTTGTAGGCCCCTTTAGAAACTGGAATGCTTTGACAAGTCTGAGTAGACGAAGTCAGTTGCTCTTCCCTTAGCCACCAACGCTGTAACCCTCTCATGGAACACCACCAAATTTGTCAGGCATGACTTGCCCTTACTCAAGGTGGTCTCTTTAACATATAGGGGAAATTGAACTTTTTTAAAAAGTGGTGTAACAGATTTAAAAGAGAAGAGGGGAAGGAAAGGTTGAAAAACCTCATCCCCCTGCTCCTCCTCTAAAAATTTGGGTGCAATTACGAATAAATTCTCAAAACATGTTATTATGTTACTGGAATTGGGACAGAGGGTAGGATGAAGAAATTATAAATTATATAAGTTTGAAATAAACTTCAGTATTTCTGTAATTTTCTTATAAATTATTATGATCACGTTCAGTAAAACAGCTATTTTTTTATTGTAAAAATTATGTGTTAGGGACAAAACTAGAGTGATTTTTGGATAAGAAAATAAGTCTAGGGACTAGAAAGGTATTAAAATGTCAAAAAAGCCTAGGGATTAAAAACACATGAAGGTCTTCATTGAGAGAGACTTTCTGAATTCAAGTAACATGGCTATTGGCTGCTTTATCCCAGTACAGAGTAAGGATAACCAAAATACAATTAGTGCAGATTTTCTTTTTACTTTTTTGGCCCCACATTGGGCACCAATTATTGTATTTGTCCTGGTTAGGGCAAATTTGGGAGAAAACCTTTAAAGAGTTTCTCCAGAAGGCAAAATCAAGCTGCCCTTCCTCCAAGATAGAGAACTACAAAAAATGCAAAAGGGCCTTATAGGAAGCCAGTCAAACACTGATGATGAAATAGCAAAATCTAAATCTTACTTGAAAAGACAGAAAACTTAACATTATGGAAGCAAGATAAATCTAAATAACAAAGATATATTAAAATAAAGTCGAGTTCTTTTGGTTTAATTCTTTTTCCAATACTGAAAGTTTTGTGAGGTATTTATAATAAAAATACTTAAAAAAAAAGTTATTCAATTTGAAAGAGCAGATCACATTCAAATCTTGTCATAATATTTCTTCTTCCCTCCAAGTCCATCGTGTCTATATTTTGTGAATATATATGCAACAAAAATGTCTTTTTTTCTGGATAAAGGAGCTTTTAACAATTAAATGGTATAACAAACAACTAACACAAATACTTCAAAAGAAGCTTTTCAGGGTATCGTATTTCTACATCAGGTCATCTGATGGATCTACTTTCTGGCATTCCTCTGACCTTGTTTTCTTTAACATTATCCACAATATTTCTAAGACAGTGTACCATGACTTCTAACCCACAGTAAGGAAGCAGTGAATAGTATGAAAGCCAGGACCATTTTCCTGCAGTTCCTTTCTGTATATGTCTTTCTAATCTGACTGTAAGCCAGGAATAGCTCTTGTCACCAGATCAAGGCACTTGATTTGCTCTAATTTTACATCCATCTTTCATCTAGATGGTATTTCCCTTTCTGACAAGAAGTCTGAATGAGATAACATGAAGTCCTTTATGGAGGTCAAAATTTTCATATCTGCTGCTTACCCTTTATCGGCCAGATCTTTGAGAGAGAAAATGTAAATGGTTTGGAATAAAATAGTTCTTAAGTAATTGCAGTTATTCGCTTTTCAGTCCCCATACTAGCTCCTTGGGGCCTCTGAACTAATCCTTTGTGCTGGTCAATTTTATAGACACTGAATTATGGATCGATAGCATCACTTCAAGCCTTTTAAACAGGATGCTGTGCTCATCCTGCACCATTTCCTGATTCCCACTCCAGCAGGTCTTGGAGAGTGTGGCTTGGGAACTGGAGACAGCTCCTACTCTGATAATGAGTGTTGCTGTAGCTCATATGCATTTCACCTGGCTGAAAGTTCATCAGCCTCTTCTTTCACAATCTTGGCTCATTTCCTGACACCTTTCTGTTCATCACTGAGGCTGAATGCTGGGGCAAGAGTTTGGTAGTAGGTGCCTAAGAGAGACACTGCAGTCGTCATTTTGTCTTGGTGGTTTGTGGAGGGTCTCTTCAGTGGAGGGTCTCTTCAGTGAGATATTCACCTCTAGATTCAACTTTTATGTGGAAGCTAAATGCACAAAAGGCAGCAGAGCCATCAGTTTCTTCCATGTGCTTTCCATGCCTCAAATGAATAAGAGTGATGTTCTTACCCACCTCTTGGTCCCTCCTCTTCACTCTCCCAGTGGTGCTTTTCATGTCCACCACTACCTTTCCATCATATAAGCTGTCTCCTCACTGGAACCCAGCACTGGGTACAGAGCTAACTGGTTTGGTCTAAGGCCACTTATTTGATTGAGCAAATGTTTGAGCTTTGCTAATTCTCAGATTTTTCCTCTGCTCTGTTTCCCCCCCCCTCTCCCTCCCTTTTCTAAAAAGCTGGTTGCAAGGAATTACTGCTGTAGCACTGGGATTTTAGGGTAAAAATAATTCCCCTAAGAGGAGAGGCAGCCCTGAGACAGCTCCTCAGAGCAGATGCGGCCTGTCACCTTTGGGGGTTTGGTAGTGTTGGTTAGACAAATCCACCTGGCTTGCTACAGTCTTGCTCTCAGAGGCAGGCTGGACCAGAGACTTGGGAGGGCTCTTCCAGACAATGCTGCCGTGGGTCTGCAAAAGAAAATATTCAGTCCATACCAAAGCCACGTTATTCTGCCACATGAGGAGCACATCTGCACTGCACTTGTACACAGCAGCCCCCTCTTTCTGCAAGGTGGCCCCATGTCACTCCTAGGTACGATGGCAACACAGCACATGCAGGAGAGCTGACCTTGCATTCCTCCCTCAGGCCTGTCACTGCATTTGGAATAGCCTTACTGAAATGTCTGAACTTGCAAGCTTGTTGCTGAGCTTCCTGAGCACCAGAATTTGGGATTTAATAGCAGGGCTGGGAATGCTTCCATCTTTTCCCATGGCCTGGACTGCCTGGATGCCCTGGGAGCTGGTGCCTGTTCCATTGTTTTACTGTCTTTGCTACTGCAGCAGTAATTAGGATAAGGTATAATTACTAAGTTTGCTCTGGGACATATGCAAGGCTGTTGAGCTGCATTGCAAAGTCCTCTGTGTTTTCTGCTCCTTTTAGTTCTGTGACAAATGCAGACCCTTTGGTTTAAAGTGAGAAGCTAGTGGCGATGTAGGTATGAGCTGGCACTAAGTTCCATGCTCCCTTCTTCCCCCTACAGACCCTTCATCTGTCCTCTCCAAAGCAGCCTGTGGGTACTCAAGATGTCAAATATTGCAATTGTAGATGCAAACAAATTATTGTACTTTAGGTGCTTGGTGGAGAAATCACGGCGAAGAAATCTGGAGATGTGTCCTGGAGGTCAGCAAGAGATGAAAGAAAAGGTACTGCCATCTTTTGGAGACACCCAGGATCACCCAGGCAGCACCAGTGCTACCTGGCACAGAGGACTCACTGGTCATGTTTTTTGAGGGTGGGCAGAAGGTATCATGCAAAGATGGCTCAGCTTGGCTCTTCTTTTACACCAGTGCCTGCCTTTGGAGGTTGGAGTAATGGGCTTGCTTCCAAGGCACACTCCAAATCTGACAGCAAAGACCCATTTTTTTCCAGGAAGTTCACTGCAGACCTTGGAAATATGGTAGTTTACAGCTTGGTCCCTGAATAAACTTGTGCATGTTCTTGTTAACTACCACCAGTACTCTTCCCTGGCCCTGTGATTCACCCAGACCTGCCTTGTTTTCACATACCAGCAATGCTTCCGGAGCTGGGCAGTTATCAGAAGACAATGAATCACCTAAAGCATCTGCTAACTCATTCTGTAGGAGCTCCTCTTACTCATAGCACAAATTCCAACTCTCAGCTGCTCTGAAAATTTTTTATCCACAACATATGCAGCCACTCCCGGTCACATTTTTGCCATCTCAGTGAGGGACACAGGTCCACATAGCTAGAAGACAAGGTCAGCAGCTGCAAATCTCTGAGGGACCCTTCCACTCAGGAAGAGACTGATACCTATCCCTGATGCTTGTTTTTAGACATTTTTTTTCCTTCAGTGGTAGAGGATCCCTTTGGTTCTGAGGTTTTTTTGCTACACCACCAGACAAAGAATTCCACTTGGTGGCTGGTGCCTCTAGTGCAATAATGTGCCAGCAGGCTTGTCTTAGCAGGGCTGACTTTTCAGAGAGATGTTTAACTTGATGTCAGCTACAGCTGCAAAGCCAAACAGAATCCAGTTCTGATCCCGCTTTTTTTTCTACCTATGCTGGATTGGCTTCTAGGCTGCTCCATAAATCATTGTCCAGTGATAAAATACCAATGGGGACTGGGTTTGGCTGATGCTACTCTTGAGAAGTCAGATTTTATCTTAGTAAACACAGCCCCCAGGACTTGATGATCTTAAAGGTCTTTTTCAACCCTAACAATTCTGTGAATCTATGGCCTTTGTGCACCTTGGGTGTTGTTAGGTAGGAATGTTATTGTGGGCCTTGAATGAGGCACAACGGTACTATAAAAATGGTTCTGTTCCAAGAAATAGGGAGATTTCATCTTCGTTTGTAGCATAAACATTTAGAATCCTGTGTGGGTTTCAGAGGGAAGATCTGTTCAGTATTGCTGTGCCTTCTTGTACCTCTACGTTCCCTTGGACTATATCCTTAGCCATCCCACCCTCTGTGCCAGAAAGCCTGTAAGGTGTTAAAGACCTCAGGTCTCAAGTGGCTATTTTGTAGGTGGACAACATTCAATCAGTTCACTCTGTCACCTCATGTGGGGTGCTGTCCCTCCCCTCTGTGGCTGTCCTGCAGCATCAACTGGCTCAGCACAGTCCCATGGCAGAAGTGTGTGAGGGGTTATTGCTTCACTCCATCACAGAATGGCCAGGGTTGGAAGGGACCTCTGGAGGTCATCTAGTCCAATTCCCCTTGTCAAGCACAGCCACCTAGAGCAGGCTGTCCAGGGCAATGTCCAGTCAGCTCTGGAATACCTTCAAGGATGGAGATTCCACAGGCTCTCTCTGGACAATTGTGCCAGTGCTCAGTCACCCTTGTAACAAATCTGCCTTTCAGATGGTCAGCCTCCATCATGAATGAGAATTTAGATGGAGACTGTACAACTTCTCTGGGTAATCTGTGCCAGTGATTAGTCAGTCTCACATTAAAAAAGCATTTCCTGATGTTCAGATGGATCCTCCTCAGTTTGTGCCCATTGCCTCCAGTCCTGTCACTGGGAAGCACAGAAAGGAGCCTGGCTTCACCTTCTTTGCCCCCTCCCTCCAGGTATTTATATAGATGAATAAGATCCCATCTGAGCCTCCCCTTCTCCAGTCTGAACAACCCCATTTCTCAGTCTTTCCTCACATGGAAGAAGTTTCAATCCCTTCATCCTCTTCATGGCCATGTCTCTCTTGTACTGGGGAGCCCAGAGCAGAAACAATACACCCAAAGTAGCCTCACCAGTGCTGAGCAGAGGGAAAGATTGCCTCCCTCCACCTGCTGGCAGCATTCCTCCCAGTGCAGCCCAGGACACTGTTAGCCTTTTCTGCAAGGGTGCACTGCTGGCTCATGTTCAACTTGGTGTCCACCAGGTCCCTGAGGCACTTTTCTGACAAGCTGTCTCCCAAATGGGTGGTCCACAGGATGTTGTGATGCCTAGCATTTTTTCCTTCCAGGTGCATTTACTTTCCACTTCTCTTTGTTGAACTTCATGAAGTCATTGAAGTTAATTTGCTGTCAACCCATTTCCCCAGCCTGTCCCTCTGAATGGCAGCCACTGCTCCCAGTTTCGTGTCACCAGTAAACTTGCAGAGGACACAGTCTGCCCCATCATCCCTCTCATCAATGAAGACATTGGACAGGATCAGACCCAGCCTTGACACTGGGGTACACCAGTACTGAATGGCATCCAACAAGACTTCCTACCCTCAACTGACACCTTCTGGATCAGGCCATTCACCCCATTTTCAATCTGCCTCACCCTCTGGAGTTAGGAAGGCTAAAGTCCAGCTGGGATTGAATTTGGACAGGCATGCTCAAACAATGTTCCCGTGTTCCCCCCAGGTTTCTACGTTCTGTGGGCTCCCTTTCTATATCTGGGTTTGGCCAGGAGCTCCTTATACATCCACATGGGCCTCCTGGCAATTTTACCTGGCTATACATTTGCTGGAATGGAAGTGTCATGAACTTGGAATATCAACCAGATTTTATGCCTGCCCTTCCCCTCACCTCCCCACCTCTTCCATCCAGGGCCTTATCTCCTGGGACTCTTGTAAGCAGATCTTGGAAGAGGGCAAAAATCTACTCTCCTGAAGCTTGCTTCTTACCCTCCTTCCCCACCTTGGGATCATCAGCTCCACCATCTCATGGTCACTGAAGCAAAGGTTGCTTTTGAACTTCACTTCTGAGCCCCTCCTTGTTGATGAGTATGAGGTTCACAGCAACTCTCCTTGTTGCCTCCTTTGTCACTTGGAAGAGGAATTTATGATAGGTGCACTCTGGGAACCTCCTGGATTACTCATGTCCTGCTATGTCGTCCCTCCAGCATGCATCAGGGTGGTTGAAGTCCCCCATGAGGACACCAGGACCTGTGAACATGACACTGCCATAACTCCATTCTGTAGAGGGCCTCATACAATTGTTCCTCCTGGTCAGGTAGCCCCTAGCAGACACCCATTGCCCATTCTTCCTGTAGTCCTAGTCCATAAAGCCTTGGCTGGCTCCTTATCCATCCCCAGGCAGAGCTCCATGCATTCCAGCTGCTCACGCACATGAAGAGCAACTCCCTGTCCTCATCTGCCCATTCTGTCCTTCCCAGAAGCCTGTATCCCTCTCTTGCCACACTCTAGTAACAGGACTGATCCTACCACAGGACTGCAGCCCTGTGGCAGCACGCAGAGTTCTGATTCCCCATCCTGCATGTGTGAGTGTACAGATGTGCTCCTGGAGAGGCTTTGGGGGATTTCTCTCTCCACAGTGGTGCCACAGTTCCTTGCTGAAGCCTGGTGGGTGATTTTGCCATCCCCTCCTGTCACGCCACCCTTTGCTCAGCCCCTCCATGTGCCACTCCCTCCCAGGGCTGCTGACTACTTTCTCTCCCTATCGTCCCTAGTTCAGAGGGTGGCTTTGAGCACACAGAGGCGCTGATGTTTCCTTGCCGCCCTGCCCATGCTCATGGGTGTGTCAGCCGACACTCAGTGTGTCCATTAGCTAATTGAGCTAATTGAGTTTCGCTGTTTGCTTAAATTGCACCGAAGACAGTTTGCATTCCATTGTCTCCATTCTCCTGTGAGGTAATACTGACTGCAACCTTTCAGGAGCAGCAGACTTCCAGAAAGCAGAGAGATCTCTGTCTTGTGCCTTCCTGCAGCTGTTGGAGCACAAACTGGGCATAAGAAGATTCATCCTCAGGCCAGGCTCTTTGCTGATGTGTTTCTAGGGCTGGCCCAGGCCTGCTGAAGGCTAAGTGGTTGATGACTGTGTTAATCTCACCTGCTGCAGGTTCGCTCTCAGAGCAAACTCTGGTCAAAGGTTGATACAGTTGATATGCATGCCTTAGTCACTTCCCAGTTGACTAGGAGACCTCCATTTTGAAAATGTCCGAGGAGGATGTCTGACAAATCTCTGGCAAATATATTTTAGCTCTGAAATCCACTGGTTTTCCTGTAAAGAAGCCCCCTTTGGGGATTTCCCAGGCTAGGTACAGCCTAGGGTGGGAAGTTCTGTGCACCTGCCCCCTGACAGCCAGGCCAAGTGCTCCAGCTGCTCTTCTCTCAGTAACCACAAACACTCAGGATGTGTCAGCACAGATGCAGCCCTGGGTGACATGTACTACAGGGGCTAGTTTGTCAAGTAAATGGGAATGGATGGTCTGGGAAGGAGCTGTGAGAGCTCTTCAACACCAACACAGATCCCCCCTACCTGAGACGAGGTGGTTTTGGTTGATGTTTTGCTTGTGGTGTGGAGGCAGAGACAATTCAAGATCACCAGGAGCTGCCAGCTGGACACCAGCTGGCAGGACACCTGGAGATGTGGAGTTCAGCCTCCTGCTTTGGCCTTGGTGTCCCCAGGCTGAGTATGACAGTCTCTAGGGCCAGAGCATTTCCTTGCAGGAGAGCAGTCCTTTGCTGTTTGCAGGTCTGGAGAGGCCCAAGGACCCAAGGAACACTGAACGGCAGCAAAGCTGAGAAATGTTTGCTGGCTCATGGAAGTTTTCAAAGCCTCTCCTGGGAACTACCCTCCTCTACCTCTGCTGTTGCCTTGTGTTCACTCATCTCCTATTCCCACTTTTTGGCACACTGGTTTCGTTTCCCTTTTGTTTACTGCCTTAGAGAAGTCCTTGGGTATTATCAGCATCTCTTTCTGTTTGGACTCATTCAAGTGTTTTGCCTTATTTTCATACTTTTCCTATCATCACATCTACCCAGAGGCATGGGAGAATCTCCCCTGCTTTTCAATCCTTGGAGTCACAGCTGGGGGCAGACCATTGGTCTATTAGCATGCAGTAAAACCAATAGTCAGGGAAATTTCTCCCACAGCAGTCTGTGGAGATGGGGACATGGTCACAGTACTCAGTGGGTGTCCTGTAGGTACACGCAGCTCTGGTCCTGCCAGGCCTTCCCACATGGGCCAGCTGGGCCAACCCCCAGCAGGGAGGGATGGTGAGAGCCTGCACATTCTTCTGCTGGTGCTCATGCTTTGAGGGAACTGTGTTAGAAGGCTTCCTGCCTTCTCTGAGTCATGTCAAAATCAGTCCCAAATATTCTCTTTGAAGCTCTTCACACAGCGCTGAAGTGATCTTGCCTTCAAAGCAGTTGCTGGAAACAGGCAGGCTGCTTAAAAGGCACTTGAGCGCTCTCACATCACGTTCAGGCTGTATTAAAATTTTACCGTGCTGTTTCGCACCTCAGATGAATCACAGTCGCTCCTGAAAAGCATCGGGGGCTAGAGGGGGAGGGTGGGATGTGTGCAAGGAAGGGGCTTTTGAAAGGGATTATTAATTCACAGAGATGTTTTGGTGTCTGAGAAAGGCCCTGAATGGCAGCTCTGTGCTTTCTTTCTCTGTGCTCATTATCAGTGAAGAGTGTAGCTGCTGAGGAGCTGAACAGAGCGAGGGGAGGACATGGCTGCTGCTCAGGCGGGGATGAGCAGGGGAGAGGACGTGGGAACAGAGGGAGGTGGGTGCTGGCTGTCTCCCTGAGAGGCAGTTTCAGGTTACGAGTTCAATGCCTGCCTCCCTTTGGGAGGCTGCAATACGGCAAGTCGTTTCTTGATGTGCAAACAATTAAAAAGAGGGTGTGTGAGTGTGGAAGATGGAGAAAGCAAACACCTCCTCTGGGATCTGGCTGTGTCTGCAGCTGCTCACCTAAGGCACCTCTTGCGGAGGGAATTTCACACAAGAAAAATAGCTGGGGGCATCAGGTTACTTTCAGGATGGAGCTTGAAAGACTGAGAGGTTTGCCTTGAGCTTCAGGGTATAAAGGGTATTCCTCATTCTTTTACACGGGCATAGAGTGGGTCTCCTGGGTCGTATCAGGGTTTACAGTTGTCCTTTTGGTGTTCCCCAGGGGTGCCCTGTAATAGTGGAGAGAGGGCTGTGTGGGGAGGCGAGAGGGCAGGGTGCCTTTATTCCCCTCTCAGCAGCATCCTTGGGCACAGGGAGCACATTTCCTGCAGTGATGGCCTGCCCTGGAGGGGCAATCAGGACTACCTGAGGGTTTCATTTTCTTCAGGTTTGGCATGGTCTCGTGAGTTCTGCAGATGCCTGCTGGGTCCTTCAGCCTTGTTTCCTGGAGGAGTGTTCCAGTCCCCAGGGCAAGGAAGTGCATGTCTTTGTCTCTTCCTCTTGCTTGAAAATTCCCTGACTCCCTGCATCACCCCAGCCTCGTTGCAAACAGGCTGTCCGAAGAAGCCACTTGCCCTCCTGCAGACTCACATAGCCAGGCCTCCTGGGCAGGTGGAGAGGCCAGGAGGGGATTCAGACATTTGCTGGTGGGGTGGGAAGCGCCTCCTTCCAGCTCTCTGGAGGCTGAGGTGCTGGCAAGGAGCGGGCAGCTGGACTAGCGTGTGTTTCCATCCCAGCCCCCTGGAGGTTTTGGCACACAGGGCTGACAGCACTCGCTGCCTGCGTGTGTCAGGCGCTGGCACAGGGTCTGCCTTCACTGGGCAGATCCATCACATGGCAGCTGGATCAAGAATGGGAGAAACCCTGGTCCTGCTCCTGACAGGGGAAGATGCTTTTCTATTTCTGCTCACTACCTATTCACTCCAGATCTAGGAAGCAGAGGGGGAAGCCTCTGGTTTTGTTTTTTTTCAATGCTAATTTTCCATTCTTCTTTGCCTGTCTCAGCGAGCCAAGCATCAAACCAAGGGCTCTATATATCCTGTGGAAGTAAAATGCCCCTCAAAATAAGTCCTATTTCTTTCTACTGAAGCTGAAATGTGCTGTCTCCCCCATCTAAAAGCGGAGGGGAAGAAGATGCACACAGGCCTAGTTCTGCCTGCTGCCACTCCCTCTGTCCTGGTTGATTTGCCACTGCCCCTTGTCATACTGATGCCTGTCACTCTGCTGACAGCATGAGAGACAAACACGTTTGCCTTGGCCAGAAAACTTGCCTTGCAAAGAAAAAAAGCCAGCTCAGGGCTTTTCACTTGGAGAGAAAGAGAGTGAGAAGAATAGACTTGAAAGCAAATTCCCATGTTTTTTTTTTTGCTTCGGGTGAGAGTTTTTCCCACGCTCCATTGGAAAGAGTGCAAGGAGCAAATGTTTCCCAGTGCCTGCAAACACCAAACACTGGTGAGGAGCAAGGAAAAAAGCCAGTCTTATTGGAGGGAAGCAGAAATCAGCAGCGTGCACTCCCGCAGTGCCTCATGCCTGTGTGTCTGCTCCTTCCATGCCAATGGCTTTTCCAGGCCTAGCTACGTTTTCTGGCTGTGGTGGGAGTGTCAGACCCTGGAGCACTCTGACATGAGGACGGGGGTGTTTGCTGTCTCCCACAAAGCTTCTCCACAGTGCCAGAGGCTGCTGCTTCTTCTGTGAGAGTCCCAGATACTGAACTGGGAAGAGGCTGGTGGGTTTGTTTCCCCAGCTGACACCTGGGAAGCTATTTGACATATTTTTGTGTTTGTCTGGCACTGGTCAAGGACTGTTACCTTACTCTGCGAGATTTTTGCTACTCTGTCCGAGGAAGGCTGGGAAAGCAAGCCTGGTTTGCTCCATCTCCCAGGTCAGTTGCTTTGCCTGGCTCAAGCCCCGTCCCGCATCACCTTTCTTTGGTCTGATTCCTGACTCCTGTCTTCAGAGTCAAGAATTGACTGAAAACTGATCTGAAAAATCAATTAACATTTTGCCCTTTGCCAGTCATCAGCCCAGTCTTCAGGAGCAACCTTTCCCAGAGCACGAAGGGCTTTGGGGCCTCCCCCCATCCTTTCCAAGTCCATGTACTTTCCACAGACAGCCAGTGTTTAGCAGCCAGTCTCCAGCAGGGCTGTGCAAAACCCATCCATGCATGGGAGAGCGTGCCCATGCAACTCGCACCCTGGGAACCGGTTCACCAGCTCTGCAAGCAGAGACCTGTGTGCCTCCGCTCCTGAGGAGCCATGTGTCTTTAAAACACCCCGAGGAGGAGAGATTTGAGGGCAGCTTTTGGAAATGAGGAACGAGCTGAAGTTGTGGATGCTCAGCAGGCATCCATGAGGATTTGGTTCAGCTTTTCAAGGAGACTCATGTCAGGGGAAGTCTGGAAGCTGGTGCTCACTAAGCTCTTTAGAGATGTGGGCCTTGCTTCATCCCAAGGTGCTCAGGGGTGCTTGGAAGTCTGTCCTGATAAATGCCCCAGCAGCCTAGTGAGCCTGCTGCTTTTTCCAGCTGGCCAAGTAAAGAGCATTTCTGACAACAAAAGCCCTGCCCAGGGGTCCCAGTTTCAAACACAGCACTGTCTGTATCCGATCACTGGTGCATCTCGGCATCTTCTCATCAACGAGAAGCCGTCTCCTTTGCCCCCCTCCCCTTGCCTTTGGTCTTGCTCATAGAAAGCCGTGAGTGTATCCTGCAGGCGCCCGTATCTGCTCCTGCGATCTCCCTTTGTTTGGCTGCCAGCTCTCTGCACCTGCGTGCATGCCTGCTCTCCCTCCCCGCTGCGGTTAGTCCTTCCCTCTCCCAGCCCATGGGCAGGAAAGCGGGTTTTAGCCGGGTCCGAGGGCTAAGGGAGTATTTGGCAGTGGCAAACATTCCCACTGCAACGGCAGCCCAGCACACGCAGGCAGCTTGGTTATTTGTGAATGGAGTACAAGTTGCTCTGTGATTAACCCTCTGGAGGGATCCTGCCCAGATCTGTCCCAAAGGGAGCTGGAATCTCTATGTTTCCTTTGCTAATTGAGCCTGAATTAGCTAATCCCATCCCCAAATCCCCCAGCTGTCCAAAGCTTACTAAGAGCAACCACACGTGCCGGCTGGGAGTCTGTGCTGGTCCCCTGTTGGGACAGGGATTACTGTAATAAAGTGTGTGTAGTTTTGGAGTTTTGGAGCGGNAGTTGGTTTTGCTTGGCAATCTGTAGCCAGCTGCCATAATCACTGTCTCCCATCGCACTGAGAATATGCATCATAAGAAAAAAGTCACTGTCATCGAGTGATGACAGATGACATAGAACCAGGGATACACAGAGTTAGTATCAGTTAGATGCTGTGTGCTCCCATAGTCTACACCCTCTGTCATGGTGCCCACGCCCAGGTTTGCTCCTTTTTTTGCCTGGATCACTGGAACAGGCTAATTTGGAGGCAATGACCTGCCCTGCCCTTTTCCAAGAGGGTGCTCCAGGTTACCACCAGATTCTACACCTTCTTGTTGATCTTGAAGGATCACCAAGATCCTTCGAGTGATGGCAAGAAGCAGATGAGGCCCTTGGCCAGCATGGGCTCCAAGTACTCACCAGCTACACAGGGAAAGGAAACAAGCTGGATGGACCCACTTGAGGGCATTCCCTACCCAGGAGGAACCGCAGCAGACAGAGAAGCCTTTCCTCTAGAGATCTTGCTAGAATGGAAGGAGGAGGTGCTCTGCTACAGTTTTGTCTTTTAAAGAGAAGCAGGAACTGAGACATTTAAATCTTATCTATGTCATCTTCCTTTGCTTGAGTTTTTGTAGCCTCTTCTCCCACCCATACCACCTCAAGAGAGAGCGGGGACTGGGGCAGCTGTGGGAGTCCCTGGCCACAGCATACAAAGCCCACTTGTTATCAGCACTGTCATATGCCTCTCTGCCCCCTCCCCCTTCCCAGCTCCACCACAACCACTGCATCCCAACAGCACAAGCCGAGCATCCATCAAAAGGGCTATTATCCCACGATTTCTTAACAGTCACTGTTGCTCTTGGGTATGGAGTACCAACTCCCCCTTTGACACAGTGCCCCAGCAAAGGAACAGCGGTGCCTGTCGCTGGCTGGCATTCTGATGTGCAGATTGTCACGGCAGCTGGGCTGGGATGGGGGGCTGCTGCCTGCACACAGGATTGCCTTAGCAATTTAAGCCTTCCCTCCAGTCCTTCAAGGTAGACAGGTCTTACAGAGTTCATACTTTTGGCCTCCAGATGTTAGCAGTGGGGGTAACTCCCATGGAGGGTGGTTAAGAGACCACATCCTTAATTCTTTATGGCTGATGTTTTTAATCTGCTCTTCCTGGACTGGAGGAGGAAAAGGGCACAGAAACAAAGCCACCAACCTCTGGAGTAGGCAAAGGGTCTGTTGAGCATGGAGAGGCAGCTTCCAGAGATGTGCACATTGACTCAAGCAACTTCTGACTGGCAGCAGGTGCTAACATCCCCAGGAGCCTGCTGGAGGGTGCCCCTTTTCCCTTTCACCCCCCAGGCAGTAGGTGCTGGCACTGGGTGCTCCTGGCTCCATCACATGTGCATTTTTCTTGCTGCGTATGAACAGGCAAACTGGTGGCAGCACAGACAGTGCCACCTCACTTCCTCACACAAGATCTACCAGCTGTGACACCATGGGCAAGGCTGGAGTCCTGGCAGGGATAGGCAGACAGACAGACCCCCCAGCACACCAGGGACCATGGCCAGGAGGAGATCTGTGCACCACAAATGGAAACTCAGATTTGCTTAACCACACAGTGTAGACCATAATTGATAAAAGGTATCACAATTTTCCTGTTGCTGGATATTTTCAAGTCTCTTGGAGTAAAAAGCACTATTGGCACCAGCAATCATGGTAACTGGGCAACTTTGCTGGTTATGGGTGATGCTGAACCCATCTCCAGAGAGCTTTGCCTCTTTTGTCTGCCTACAGAGACACTCACTGTGGGTTTGTGCCTGTTTGTCTGCCTGTTCCCAAGGGGTTACTCTCACAAATGATACTTTGAAAACAAGACTCAGTGATGGTCTCTCTTCTGCCAGTGAGGGATGGTGCTTGAAGCTCCAGTCACCCTAAAGTTTCCCTTTGTGCTGTCAGGGTTGCTCTGAGCCATGTGCCTTGTTGCTGTGACAGCGTTCTGGAAAACAATACTTTGGGAGACATATGGCTGGCTAGGATATGTAGTCATGTCTTAGCAGGCATTGTGCACCGCTTTCCACTTGAGAGGGCTTCCTTTCTGCCAGTTTCCTTGGACATTGAGAAAATACCAAAACCGGACAATGATGAATACTGTACTGGGGAAACCACGTGATTTTACAGACACATAAAATCCATCACGCTTGGTCTCAGACCTTATGGAATATTTGTTTTATTAAAACTAGAGGTTGTTCAATTTTCTACTGAAATCTCAGGGCATTAACAGGCTGACTTCATTAGAAAAAAACCCCAACTTTAATTATCCTGTGATCCCAAGGCCTCTGGCATGGGAAAAGTTTTCCTACTTGGGGTAAACATCTCAGGAGAATTCACTCAGTTCAGTGCTGTTCCAGTGTGAACATAGCATGAATTTTAAATCTGGTTTTTCTTCTCAAAGCTGTCCTTGACTCTTCACTAAGAAGGCTTGCTGAGAAAATTATAGTCCTCTTATTGAGAAGAGTGGAGGCCCTTTTTAAAGTTTCAGGAATGAAATTCAGATACTTGAATTTGAAGAAGTTTACCACCCTCCAGCATTAGCCAGCCATGCAGCCACAACCTCATCTGGGCTGCTTAGAGCTGGGTTCTTCCCTTCAAACTTTCTGAGATAGAGAAAATATCATAAATTTGGGCCATTCATTTTCCCAGCTCATTTTCCCCTCCCACAGATGAGCTGATCTGTGCTAGCAGAGAGGTTTCTGTCGTGGTGAAGACATTTCTGAGAGATAATTTACTTGTACGACTGGGTGCGCTGGCACTGGGATCCCCACTCCAGAAAAAAAAAAAGAGGCACCAAATTGATTGTGAGTGGTTTGCTTGAAAGAAGCCAGAGGTTGTTAAGCAGTTGTCTTCATAGCAATACAGCAAATTAAGTGGAGGAGTTTTGGGGTCTCTGGACTGTTTTAATAACTGATCAAAAAAGAAGAGAGAACATGAGCAGACAGCCACAACTGCAAAAGACCAGCCAGCCAGGATGTTTGCAAACTGTGCTACTGCCAAAATTCCCTGAAGGGGAAGAATTTACTGGGATGATTGGTTCCTGAGAAAGATTTTTTTTCTGTAAGTGCTGTGCATTATCTCCAGTTTCTGTTTTGTTATTTGGGGCTTGGATTCTCCATTATGCAAGCCTTTTTGCCTTTTTAATCCACTATTAGGTATAAGGCTAGGAATGCTTTGTGGCGCTAAAGAGCGGCGACTTAAGCAAGGAACTGAACTAAGGCCCTGACCAGGGCAGGGGGAGAACTGTTTTGGTTTTTCCTAGTTTTGAAGAATTTAGATGCTCAAAACTACACACCACAGAACAAGTACCAGGGTAAGTGAAGACTACTCCTTTTCCAGCCTGCACTAAATCATAGCTCAGACACTACAGTGAAAAAAAAAATCTCATCTTGCTCCCTTTAAATGAAGCCTAGCCTCCCACACCAGCAGAGATTTGAGATTTTCCTGGGATGCTGTCTGCCGTTTTTGCACAGTGGGGTCAAATCCTGATTTCAATAGCGGCAAACTTCTCTCCCTTCCGCAGCGTCCCTTAGAGATGAACTTCACCACGCCGTTGTCCGGCAAGCTCGACGAAGATGAGCGAACCCTCTGAACCCTCTGGCTCCCAGTGCCTTCCGGCTGGATCGCCGCATTCTTCAAGGCTGGTGTCGGGGTGCGGGGTGGTTTCGGGATCCGTGCGGGGCTGCCGGCTGTGTGGGCGTCTGCCTGCCCGGGGGGCGATGCCGGCCGGGATATCCCTGAGACAGAGCCCGTGTGCGTGAGGCTGCCGGGCCGGGGGTGCCGCGGGGACGCGGCTGCGAGCCGCCGCCGCCTCGCGGGCCGCGGGCTTTGTGCGGAGCGGGGACG
>VXBQ01001804.1:105625-117482 GCA_013400175.1 Phainopepla nitens | reverse complement strand
CCGCCCCGGGAGCCCCGGCGGGTTCTGGCCGGTAAACTTTTCCCGGACCCGGTAGGCGCCTGGCGCCCTGGAGGGACGGTCAAGTAGCCAGAGCTACTTGGGCTGGGAGTTTGGGGCTTTTCTTTGCGCCGGAGCATCCTTGCGCCGCAGCCTGGAATCTCTGTCCTAGGGAACAGGTAGCCGCTACATCGGGTCCTCGCCGGTGCCCCGGGACGCGCGGGGGCTCTGGGGATGCCTCAGACCAAGTGCTGGCTTTCCTCTCGCCCGGGGACGGACCCAAGTCCTGGCTTTCGGTCTCTTATCCCCCGCCCATCCCGGCCTGTTTCCCCGCGCGGCGCCGCGTGGGTTGGCGCGGGTGGGTCCCCGGTGCGGACACGGGCCCGCCCCGGGGTCTGGGCAGCGAGAAATTGGAGACAGGGAAACCCTGGTCTTTAGCAGGCATTTGACAGCACCGAATGTTAAACCAGAAGTGAAGAGTTTTTCCTGGCTCCGATGCCTGCTTCCCTCCCTTTGATTTTTCTTTTTATTTGCTGGCTCTCAGCAGGACACTTGTTCGACTTTGAGTGATGCTGGACACTGCGTGCTAGATCTAAAAAGAAACAAAGGATAAAATATTTTTAAACCTCTTTTCCCTGCAAATACTGTTAACACCATTGAAGGTGTTGGAATATGCCTGAGAGTGATTTGCTGCCCTTTGGTTAGTTCAGACTCTATGACGTCCATGAAAAAGCCTGTTTAAAACAGTGTCTTCCCTAAAAAGAGACACACGGCTATCTGATTGCTGAATCCCACCGATATTCCTCTTTTCTCCTGCTTTTTTAAGAAACAGATCTTAATTCATTCGGCTGCCAGACAGAAGTCTGCAGGTGCTAATGGTTTAGCTGGTCAAAGACTCTTACCATAGGTGGCACTTGAATTCGGTGAAGCTTGTGGCTCTCTTCCCCTTCACATTGACCCACCCAGGCTCTTATTAGTTGTCTCTATTTATGCCATGCAGTGTGGGTGGCTGTTGGAGGGGCTGGCTGGAGCATCTCTGAGCCCAGAGGCTGGAATCTTTACTGCAGTGCAAGCTGGTTTAGGGGTGCATGGAATTGCAAAAGTGTCCATAGTTCCGGTGCTGTTCCAGTATGCCCACGTGGAGGAAGTGCTTAAGGATCAGGCTGGTAAATTTTTGGTCATGTGCCTCCAGGATTGGAGTGTAAAAGTGCCTGTTCACTTAGAGACCCTCAGGAAAGGGGCCTCAGTTTGCCTGGGGATCAACCTGCCAGGGGATGGTGACCTAAACTTGGTTAGATGAGGCAGGACTCTATGGAGCCACATGGGGGAATTGTGCATCCTGACACCCATGGCAGCCAGCTGCATTCTCTATCTGATCTTCTTTCCTAATCCACTGAGCTTTGTGGCAGTCCTCCTCAAAATATCTCCAAAGTTGTTAGTTCCAGGTATCTAACTGCTGGCTAGAGTGCAATCAGGCCTGGCCAGGAGGGGGTTGGTGGAGACAGGGACACAGGAATGCAGGAATGTCTTGTTCCTGGGGCATTTCCCTCCTGGGGAAGGAAGATGGGAAGGAATCCTTGTCTGTAAGTAATCCAAGAGCAAAACGTTTCTCCCCTTGCAGACAATGAATCGTTTCAGCGAGCTGACACTGTTATTTGTGGCTCTTGGCAAACCAGATAAGAGCATTCTGCCAGACACTTGCTCAAATCAGTGCCAGCCCCAGCCTCGCTGATTGCCTTTCACTGGGTGGGAGAGAAGTCTTTGTGTACCACGGCAGTAATCACAGTGGTGCTTCTGGGTGGAGAAAGGTTGTTGCTGGTCCCCTTGGTTACACAGTCTCTGATTCTGGTCCTTGTGTCTCCAGGCCTTTTTATTTTCCAGAGAGAGGATGCCACTTTGGAGAAGAAATTTTTCCTGCCTGGCTCTGCTTGTGGGGCTGTGAACAGCTATTTCCAAGACCCCTTTTCTCTACCCTTGATCTAAACCTTGCATGAGGCTGGTTATACATGCTGATTAAGCAGGGAATTAGATCACATAGGAATGCTGCTCGATTGATGTCTTCTCTATTACCGAGCTATGCTTAGAAGTTGAGACTTTTCAAGTGATTGTGTGGGCTTTAGCTAAGCTGTGAAAAAAGCCTTGTAAACAATATGCCTTTGTGATGAAGGCAGAGTAAGTGTAATTATCATCTGTCCTATTAAAAATCTTCCCGTTTGGAGGCATAATCAAGCTAATCAGACAGTGTTGTGCTTTTCCAGATGACTGGGTGATCCTTTCAAGTGGCTCGGGAGCAAATGCAAAATGAGCAGTGGAGGGCAGTGCAGAAGACGCAGGGGGCTCTCAGTCTGACCCACGAGGATTTGAAGATGTCTGCGTGCAGCGACTTTGTGGAACACGTTTGGAAGCCCGGCTCCTGCAAAAACTGCTTCAACCCCAAGAGTTCCCATCGGCTGCAGACACCCCCAGGCGCGGGAGCTTGCGGCGTGCTCCCGGATGGAGCTAGGACCAAGCCCGAGAGCCTCGTGTTGGAAGACGAAGGTGTAAACACTTCCCCCTTCTCAAAGCCAACGATTGCTGTGAAGCCAACAATGATAAACTCGGATGTTTCTGACGCGTGGGCGGATGTGAATATGAATGCAGATCTGTCACAGGTAATGATTAATCCAGTCAATCCATGACTTCCCGTTACTTACCTATCCTCGGAGTGCTAGGAATGTCTGTTACAAAGGTTTTCTTCCCTTTGTTCTGCCTTCTGGTCTTGACTCAGGTTTTTAAGCCATATACTGGTTACTCAGTGTATCTTTGGGTGAAGCTGAATGAACTGTTGCTCGCAAGCCCTGTGCAGAGGAGCTTAAAAATACATTGTTTGCTTAGGAACTTCCGGGTTTTAAATGAGGATGCGGGTTATTTTCCTGGGAAGTTTTACTGAAAAGATGTCTTGTCTGGTTGCAGTCAGTGCTGACTGGATCCATGGTCTTTGTGGGTGAGGACGAAAGTGCCCTGCCTTCCTACTCCTTCCTGCCAGTCTTTGCCAGAGCGGTAATGCCCTGTGGGTGTAGCTCCTCGCCCTGACCAGTTGATACCAGCAGTGCCTCAGCAGAGTGACGCACAGGCTGCTGCCCCACTGCCCGTGGCATAGGTGTGCCCCTATTTCCCCATGCCCCAGAGGAGAGTCAGGGCTCACCAGCTCTCCTAGCCTCCCACTGCCGTCACTTTCTTTTCTTCTAAGGGGTGAAGGGCACACGAGTGCAAGCTGCCATGGTTGGTGGTGTTCGATCTGTGCGTGCAGATTTGGCATGCCTGCTCCCCAATCCCTACTTCTGAGCATGGCCGAGCTGCTATCCCAGGATAACCCATGATAGTCTGTGTCTGTGTTCTGGAGTCACACACTCTGGAGCAGTGTGAAATGAAATTAAAATAAGCAGAGAGAGGTGCAAATATTCCTTCGCTCTCTGAATCTTTAATTGCACAGTGATTCACAGACAGGATGACAGGTTGGACATGTTTCTGGCAGCAAACCCATAGGAAGAGAAAGGAGAATGTCTTATTCCAGTGCATTGCCATTGTTGGTAATGCAAGGATTACAAATGGTCCAGGAAATATGACGAGTGTAGTTTTATCAGGAAAGATTTGTGGAAATTAGTGATG
Organism: Phainopepla nitens; assembly: GCA_013400175.1. Taxonomy (NCBI): domain Eukaryota; kingdom Metazoa; phylum Chordata; class Aves; order Passeriformes; family Bombycillidae; genus Phainopepla; species Phainopepla nitens. The sequence continues at coordinate 113,837 of VXBQ01001804.1, read as the reverse complement.
GGGTGAGCACAGCAAAATAGATGGTGAATTCCAGAGTACTGTTCTGCAGAGCTGGGCTTTTGTTTTTGCAGTTTGTGGGTTTGTTTAAATTTTATTTGTCTTTCATTTTGCACATGCGTGTTCTGACAGGGCATTTGTCTCTTTGACCCATGCAGGTCAGTTGGGGTGTGATTTCTGGCAAGCAACTCCTCCTGAAATCAGGAGATGCACAGCGCATCTGCCTTGACAGTTTTGGCAATGGTGGCGTGAGAAAGCCTTTCCTTCACAACCAGCCCAGCGACTGCGTGTCTTGTTGTCCTCCCAGCTACTCCATGGTGGGTTTGCGTGGCCTGGAGAGTCGAGTGGAGAAAAATGTCTCCATCCACAGCCTGGTACTTGTGGATGAAGTGGGCAAGCAGGAGGACAGAGTTAAAGACAAGTTTGCCCTGCCTCATCAAGTGCCCTGCCCTAATCCGTCTGCCTTGGGGGACAGAAGCACCGCTAGCTCCAGCAGAAACACTTCTTCCCAAGCCAGAGAAGGAGCAGCGCTGCCTTCGGGGGGTGACTGTGGTCGCATCTCCTCTGTCTTCGAAAGCGAGGGAGGCGAGTACTGTTCAATCACGAACTGCCACCAGGAGCACCCCGTCCCGTGGGAGCCCTGTTGCTCAGAGGAAAAGGCTGCACAGTGTGAGAAGGAGAGTCACACTCCCAGCGGACGGAAGCAGCGGGATGCTCCCGAGATCCCAAGGCCAAGTGGCCGGGCGGTCAAGTTCAGCGAAGAGGAGCGCAGAGCTGTGAACGTGGCCTTCTGCATCACCAAAGACCAGAGTGATCCTCCCCCCTATGCCCTGTGTTCAGACAGGAGAAAACTGCCTCTCCACGCTGGGCCTGCCACCCTCTCTGAGAGCGCGGGGAGCAGCAAAGTGGCTGCCCTTGCTTTGTCCCGGGAGGATGAGGACTTGCCTCTCCCTGGGGAGCCCTCTGTCACTGAGGGTTCAGGCCCCCCTCAGCAGGCTCTGGTGGAGCCGCAGCGCCCTCGCCTCACCGAGCCGGCCCGTGGTGATCCCATCTATGCCGAGAGCACCAAGAGGAGGAAGGCACAGCTGAAGGCTGTTGGCAGCCAGGCAAAAGCAGAGAAGCTGGCCCAGGGCACTGCCAAGGAGAAACCCACTGATGGGTTGTGGAGGGATGGTGGCTGGGCTTTGGGAGGTGAGAAGGAACACCAGGACTCCACTGGCCAGGTGGCAGCAAAGATAACTATAATGACAGCACACACTGAGGATGATCACAAGACAATATTCCTCAGCAGCCCTGACTCAGCGGTAGGAGTTCAGTGGCCGTGTATCAGCCCCACTTCCCACCCTGATTTTGGGACTTCATCACCTGCTATTGAGTCTGGACAGATGTTTCAAGCATCTGGATGTGAAAACAGCACAAGATTTCATGTGGCAGCTCCTGTCAAGACCTCACTCACTGAGAGTCCAGCCATCCCCCCAAAGATGTCCAAAAACAGCCAGCCAGGCGGTGAGGGGAGCCGTGTGCCCCCAGTCAGCTCCCACGTGGGAAGGTTTGGTGATGACAAGAGCCATGATGGAGCTGGTGCCCAGCTGCTGCCGAGGAGCTGTACTGATACAGGTGCCTTTGGGGTGACCCCTTCTCCCTGCACTCATGTGAATGGGGTCTCTGTGGAGGAGTCTGGTAGAGGCCTGGCAGGCTTGTCCTATGACAGGAGGCAGAAGTACTATAACCCAGCGTGGACCAAGCAGTGCCGAATAGAGGAGGAGGAGGAGCAGGAGGAGGAGCAGGAGGTCTTAAACCATCCGTGGACTGTAGGAGCTGAGAGTGGAAGAGCTGGTGCCGACTTTGTGGATGATGGCCCGATAGTGGAGAGCCAGACTGGAATGACCAAATCTTCTTCTTTCTCCTTTGACTTCCCTAAAGACAAGAGCAATGGTGTGGACTTTGCACCGCCGCCGCCACCGCCGCCGAAAAAGCAGTCTAGGTACAGCCCCGTGAGTGTGTGCATGGTGGTCTAGTAACCCTTTACAGTTGGGGTGGTTGCTGCAGGAGTTCATTGATGGTGCTTCTAGGAGGTGCGTCTCATTCTTTTTTCCTCCTTTTCTGTCCAAAGGTGGGCTTTCAGAAGCATGGGAGGTGACTGCACGGCTGAAAAGCTATTTGTCCTTTTACTCTGAAAAGCTGTCTGATCTTTGCAAGTCTCGGTTTGCCATTGTAAAAGCCCTTCAGGGCTGCAAGGTATGGCCTTAAGTCCCAATAGTAAAGTGAGAAAAAGCTCCCTGCCTGGGATAGCTGGCATTTCCCAGGTCAGCTTCATTCTGTCTTGGCAGTTCCTTGATGTTGAATAGCATAGAAAGCCTGGGGTTGCAATCTTCTCTTGTAGGTGGGACTGGGCAACTTTTCTTGATGCTAATAGCAAGGGCCTCCAAAATCAATGTTTTCAGTTTGGCTCTAATGACTTTCTGCTTTCAAGGTGAACTCCCAAAGCTTCAGTTTCTCAGGGAGAGCTCCTTGCCTGCAAGCAGGTAATTGGAGCTTGCTTGACGTGGGCTTGTTAAGTGTGGGAGCCACCTGGCTTCAGGCAACCTTCTGCACTCCGCTTTCCTGGAAGTCAGGTTTGCAGGCAGGGCAACTGCAGGCTCCAGAAAACTAAACTGAGGGAGAGAGAGCTGTCCATCTGGGAAGAAAATAGCCGTGCTCAGCAATTAAAAAAAACTTCAGGTTTATGGTACTTTGTGTGCATTTAGTATCTGCAGCTGTGTGTATCACTTAAAAAAAAAAAAAAAAACCCAAAAAAAAGAAAAAAGGAAAAGAAAAGGGAGAAAAGAAATGAAATGAAGGTCAAATGGGGGAAGAAAATTTATTTTTCTCTCCATTAATTATGTTGTCTGAACATACTGGGGAAAGATATTTTCACCTTTTGCAGGTGTCCTGTATTTGCTTTATTGCGTGTGGCAGTTTTGCTACCTGAAACTGTGCATTGCACAACAGATTTGACTCCAGCTCCTTGATTTAAAAGTCAAGAGAAGGGATGAGTGTTTGGAGGAGAACTTGGTCTTGGGGGTCCATGGTCAAGCTTTTGTATAGGCATCACTGACCTTCATGTTGAGACTGTGAATTTTCAATGTGTTTCAGGATTGGCTACCCCAGGGAACGAGTGTTTTAAATTGACCAAGAGGTGAACAAATGAGATTTCTCAAGGGAAGGGAAGAGATGAAAAAGTGGCTTTAGTTCTCCTTAAAGCTGGGCTTCCTTCTGTGATGCCACATGCCTGCTGGAGTCAGAGGAAACAAAAGGTCCACAAGCAAATGAGCACACAGATGTATTTGCTCTTGTTCTCCGTGTGGTGTTATGACACCAGAGGAGTGTGGAGCATTTTCTGCTCCTTTGAGGGGCTATTTCGTGCTTCTGGTGCAATTGGGCCATGCCAGTTCTAACAGTTGCTTCTGAGTCATCCTGATGGAAGCGTCTGTGTGCTAGAAAGCCTATATGGAAGCAGGCAGGGAAACTGAGGTCAGGGAACACGTGGCATCCATGACTGGGATCTCCGGCAGAGCTGCAAACCCTGCCAGGTGGTTGAGGTAGGTGTTGGTTACCCCCTGTGGCTGCAGGGCAGGTTGTGCTACAGGTATTTGTCTCCCAAGGGCCTTGATGCCTGTGGCTGAGCCGTGGGGCACCTTTCTCTAAAGAGCTTAGTCCTGCCTCCAGCTACTGAAGCTGAAGCCCAGCCAACTGAGGAGCAGTAAGGAGTGATCTGATCAGACTCAGGTTTTGCAAGCCCTGCTTTGTTTCTTTGCTTTGAGGGTGCTTTTGTTTTTGTCTCAAGCAAAGCTGTGGCCGCTCCGAGCGTGTCGGCGCAGGAACCAGGGCGGTGGGAGGGATAGCTGCATGCACAGCTGGTAAAATCACCACAGTGGCATTGTGGCACCCTGGGCAGTTGTTGCAGCTTCGGGCCGTGGCCTGGTGCTGGAGGAACATCCTCTCTCTTTGTCCTGGGCTGCAGCCAAACACCTGAAGAAGCAGAATCACAAAGATGACTCTGAGGCACGTCCATACTCTCCTAGTGCCGGGCATTCTGTGAACTTGTCCCTGATGGAAGAACCACTGATCCTTCTGTTAGGCTTACGTACTCCTCACACAGACAGAGCGCCTCAGCCCAGCACATTCCCTGGTGGCTCAGCTGCAAAGACTCCTTTGGCAGATGGAGGTGAAGCCAGTGTAGACCTGGTTGTGGCACAGGCCTGGAGCTGGGGGATCTGGAGATCAGAGTTCATCTCAGCTGCAGGAAAGACATGGAACTGTCCTTTTTCCTTCTAGATCTCAAGCTGCAGCAAGGCATTTGAATCCATGATGGAAAATTAAGTTTGCCTGTTTGACTTTCCTAATGAAATTTAATTGCTTATTTTAAGGAAAACTTAACATGTGTGTTTGAATAGTTATAAAGCAGAGAAAGAAAAAGTGAGTCTGTAGATTTTGTTTTGTTCATCTTGGCTTTAAGAATTAAAAGGGAAAAAAAAATTTTACAGGGTAAATTCCTTCCAGAGACTGAGGAAGCTCTGGTTTGGAAGTAAGCTGTCTCAGGATTGCAGAAGGAGCGATTTCAGGGGGGTTTAAAAAAAAAGAAAATAATGAATTTGTGCCTGTTTTGTCCTATATAAAGCTATTCTGGATTTCTTGCAACAGTTTCTTCATAGAATCCTCTTTTTTACTTGTTTGAAAGATTATAGATATTTGATGTTTTCTTGGTCTGAAACAGAATGACAAATAAGTTTAATTACAAGGTGAAAAAGGCTGGAAAGGGAAGATGGTGGCTGGTATTCTTCCAAAATCTGGGAAGGTAGTTGGCTAGGGAAGGAGCTCACCAGGGAAACTAGGATCCCCAGGACATGTATGTGCAATGATGATTTAAAGGCTCTTTGGTGTAAAATGCTCTAGTATGGCCTTCAGTTTCTTGGCCCAAGGAATGAATCTTTGCTGAAATTTATGTCTCTCTTATGCAGAGGATCAACTTAAATGATCCTCGTGGTTTCTTCTAGCGTCCAAAACCTTGAGGCTAATTTATTTCGTGTGCCTCTTAAAGAAAGAAAACAGTGATGCTGTTTTGCATCTTGAGCTGTTTTCATCACAATTAGTGCCATCTTCAGAAGGCAGTGCCAAAAAACGCTTCTGAAATTTGCTGAGTGCACTGGCGTGGGGTAGCAAAGGTGCAGCACAGCACTTCCCCACACCTGTCACTGCTGAACACAGCCAGGGAGAAAGAGCCTGAGGAGTGCCAAGATTGTCTGTTCCGGTGCTGCTGCCACCGCTTGCTGCCGGAGGACACAGAGCACAGGAGTGTTACAGAGAAGCTGCAATGCTGGGAGCTGGATCGCCAGGAGAGGAGCCAGGTGTTGGGAACTGGATCACCAGGAAAAAAGCCAGGTTTGTTCCTCGCTGGGGAGGTAGTGCTGGCTGGTGGGGGTGTGCTGTGTGTTCTTTGCCAGGAATCAGTCTGTGACGGAGCAGCAGCTGTACCTGAGGCAGAGTATTCCTCTCTTCTTACCATTCCTGACCCATTTCTCCTTGGAGCTCAGTGTCAGGGTGTACCCCAGTGACAAAACACACTGGCTTCAAAGGTTGGGATCTATCGGTTTATCTTTTAGGAGAGTTTGTTTCTTTTAAAATTAAAGTCATTCACTCTTCTGTGTGTTTCCTGTCTTACCAATTAAAAAGGCACAGAATTAGAAATTGAAATAAGATTCTTTACCTTCTTCACCACATCTGAGTATGCAGTGATTTAATTTTTGACCCACCTACCATTTTAATTCTGTACCCTACCTGAATTTTCCTGTGCATCTCCAGATTCCAAACCCTCGTTTGAACTTAACCCGTGCTACATGAAACCCCTCTGATACTGGGAGGAGCGATGTATCACTCTGAACAAAGCTAGGAGGTCTGAGTTCTTCAAAATCCTTTCTTTCACTTTCCTCAGTTTTGGTTTCTCCACATTTACTAGCTGATAGCAGAAGGATAAGTACAAATCTAAGCTTCAGATGTTGTAAGCTCCTGTATGCTGGGTTTTAATTTCCCTCAGCAACCAGGGGAAGATGCTGGAAAGAAACAGCAAGTGGCAAGAGGTGGAAGATATAATTATTCACGTTTCATGATAGACAAGCATATGGTACAGTGGTGCTTCCTCTTGTGTAATAATTATGCCTAGCCATATGTTACGTTTGGTGCTGTAATGCAGTCTGGCTTTTCTCTCTTCTGTGCATTAGTTCCATTATTTTATACTGGGAGGGGGTGTCTTATTGACATTATCACCAAACAGCTCCTGGAGTGCAGTTTGCTGTGTGGTGATTTGTGTGTGTTCTCTGTTCTCCTCTCCTCGTTCCTCTGTCACATGATTTACAAAACTCAGCGTCTCTGTTATCCATTCAGCCCTGTCATCTGTGCTGAGAAGGAGAGTCCTGCTGCTGCTGGCACAGCAAGGCTGGCAGACCCCCGTGGTGGCACTGCAGAGTGGCCAGGGCTCTGTGCAGGGCAGAGGTGCCTTGCACATCCTCCAGTGCTGCCAGCAGCCTGCCCCGGGACGGCTGCGGGAAAGGAGCGAGCGGGAGGCTGAGGGGCCTCCTGCTCTCAGAACCTGCCCCTTGCACTTGTGGAAGGTCACCAGAGCTCCATGTCAAATCTCAGACAGTAAATCCAAGCCGAAGGTATGTCCGAAGTCCAGGGATTCCTGGGGCAATATCCCGAGGCATGTGTGTCTCGTGTGGTTAGGGGAGCCAAGCTTTGGTGCCCATCTCCAGTGCTTCTCTGAGAAGTGAAAGCATGCAGCTGGTGATGCTGGAGTACAGCAGCATTAGGTGGGACTGTGATCTGTGAAGAGATGTGAAATTTTACACGTGGCTACTGGTCAAATTGAGACACAGGAGAGATGAAGCAGGCCCTGGCTGGAGGTGCAACATGAGACAAGGGAAATGAGCTGGGTCCCTTTTCAATGGTGAGAGAACTCCAAACTGTGCGTTTGGGGGGGGGTTGTTTTGTTTTGGTGTGCTTTTTTACAAGACCACTCTTTCCAATCTTGACTTGTTTTAGGCAGGACTGTGAGAATCATGTGGAAAGTCAGCCGGATGAAATTGTTTATGATGGGAAAACTTGGAAATAGGGAACTTGAAGGGTTGCCTGAATATGCCAGGCTGTTGCATGGAGGATGTTGAGTAAATAAAGTGTATTTAAAGCTGCCAGAATAGTTGGAGAGCTGAAAATCTGTGAAATCCTGTGGGTTTAGGTTATTCAGTTGGGAGAGCTGACTCTGGTGACCTGTTCTTTGTGGACAGGCACATGATGAAGGCTCTGGTGCTGCTCTTGAAGTTGCTGGTTATGTTTTAGGCGCTGAGCAGGCATTTTTAAATTGATGTAGATGAACTGCTGTCACATCTTTCTGAAGAGGAGTGTAGCCCACAGATGTTTACAAGTCTGAGGTGCAGGGCACAAACCCAGTGTTTTCTTCAGGTTTAAGATGGGTTGTGCTCTTTATTTCCAACATCCTTTGGTGAAAAGGACAAGACAGAAAAAAGCTGCCTGTGCCCTTGCACTCAGGTGAGGTGGAAGGAAGCAAAGCAGGGGATGTTTGGGTTAGCTGTAAATCAGGGTCCCACAGGCTGTTGCAGCGATGAGCTGTTCAGCTCTTGGGGTGGAATTTTACTGAAATGGGGGAGTTTGACCCTAGCAAGTTTTCAGTAGTAATTCTTCGGTAGAGTGGGCGTTATTTTGACCTGTGCAGGCTTCACCCTGGGCTTCCAGCAGCTCATAGGAAAAGAGGGAGATGTGAGGCAGAGGTATTTCCAGGAGGTATTAGCTGGCCCGGCTGTAACATCTGAAACAAGAGCAGGATGTCGTTTAAGCGGCAAACAATTTCTATTTCGGTGCTCCTATTCAGGAACTGCGCTGTACATCAGTCACGGCGGTGCGGGGAGGAAGCGGGGCTCCCTCTGCATCTGACTGCAGCAGCGCCGAGCGCAGCAAGGGCAGCAGCCAGCGAGGCTCCGGCCGGCGCCGCGCTGCGCCCAGGTTGCTCGGAGGAATAGGTGTGGCTATTCCGCACAGCGGACCTTGGACCGCGCCGAGCAAAGTCTCATCTCTCTCCGAGCGCGGGCATGGTAAGGCAGCTCCGCGAGTTCGTGTTCAGTGATGGGAAAGAAACAGAAATGCAGCAAGTTTTCGTGGTAGGGGG
>VXBQ01001804.1:89354-105608 GCA_013400175.1 Phainopepla nitens | reverse complement strand
GGGGGGGGGGGGGGGGGGGTGCGCTGGGGGAAGGAATGTGTTAGAAAACATCTCATCTGTGTGGGTCAAGACCGGATGTCTCGTCTTGCTAAATCTTCTTTTCTGATGGATTATTCAAGTGCTTCTTTGATTCTTGCCGGGTCAGTGTACCGGCATGGGTGTGCACCTTTGTGTTTTTTCCACCCAAATTACTAAATGTTAAGCATCTGAGAAAGTTACAGGGTAAAGTTATATCTTTATAGTAAGGAAAAAATATTTAAGTGCAGTTGGTTGCTTTCAACAGCATTAGTCATAACAGACCTAAAACCCTCCAACTCTCTGTCTCTCTCTCTCTCTCCTTCTCCCTCTCTTTTTTTTAACTGTGACTTGTGTGGTGCATTGTGAAGTTTCGTAAATCATCCCCAAGAGACTTGCTGTGATAAATTCATCACTGGTAGAAGACCAATGTATCTGCTGAAGTATACCTGAACTGGTTTTAAAACCTTATTTTCATCAGCCCTTGAGTATTTTTAGACCAAGGCTGCTCAGGCAAATGAGGAAGTCTGGCAGAAGTTTCTTCCGGGCTTCTCATACACTCTGCTCTCCATGTGGTGGTGTGGACACGAGAGTAAGTGCTTTGTCTGGATTGGGAATGAAATATTTCTCAATCTTCAAATAAAAATCTGTGTCTGCTGTGCTTGGGAGTTTTGGATGAGGAGGGGTCCTGTGCATGTGACCAGGCTGCCCCAAGAAAACAGTCGTGCATGTCTTTTGTTTGTCTTTCTCAGCAGCCATTCAGCCTGATTAGGAAACACCGGATACCTTCCAGCAAGATAGCTGGTGGAAGTCCTTTTACTTCTGCACTACAAGTCTGCCCCTAACCTTTTTGCATTCTTAATCAATGTGTTGAATTTTATCAGCAGATTGGCAGTTTTACTTAAAAAATGTGGACTGATAACCTTTGTTTTCTGGCTGGCAGAGTGGGAACTGTACCAATGCTAGGAGCATTTGTGCTCTTCTGTGCTGCCTGATTTCAACAGTTTCTGTTGTTTTCCAAGGCAGAAACACGAAGAAAATGCAGGGGAAATTCTTTATCTTAGCAAAAAAATCCTGCTTGCCTAAACTGGTCACTTAAACCATGACTTAGCAGGTTATAAGCCCAGTTTATGGTTGGTTTATTTATTTTTTTGGGTGAGAGCTGCATGGAAAACTGTAGATCTTGCATTAAAAACTGTGTGGTAGGTTCTGAGTTTGGTGGACTCATGTTTTCTGCAGAGATGCTTCTTTTGTAAGGTGTTGGTTGTGACTGTGATACACAGTTGGAGATGATGGACTCTTTTGCTACTTGTGCCTCTGCCATGAAGGAATGGGGTTCACACACCCAGCCTCCACCTGCCTTCTGTAAAATGGGAGGAGTGATGCTACTTCCTTCCCCTGAGAACTTTGTTGAAGTACAACACTGGTGGGTCCCCACTTCCGAGTGGCAGTGGCCAAAATAGGATGTGGTCCAGGACCTCACGTGTTCTAGGCAAAGGAGGTGCAGACTGGGGCTGAATGCTTTTGGCTCACTGGCTTTCCCTCTCTGCTCAAGCACAGCTAGTTTGGCATGGGGACTGCAAGCCTACAACCCCATTGCATCCCAGAGACTCTGAGAAAGAAGAAAAGTGCACAGGAATGAGGTAGTCTGGTGTGATAAGACTGTGCAGTGTATGGATAGGCAAGAGAGCAAACTCGAGCTGCTCTCAGCTCGAGTCTCCATGCAAAAGTGCTTGCAGGGCATTCTTTTGCCATCTGTCTCCTGACTTCTCTTTCACTCTCTCTAGGCACGCTCTGAAAATGAACCCAAGTAACACTGAGCTGGAGAGAGTCAGCAACAGCTCTGCAGAGAGCCTCAGCCCACCCTTCAGGAGCGCCCACATCAGCTTCACGGCTGGCTCCAGTGACAGCCTCGACTCGGACACGCAGACCGGCAGCGATGGCAGTAAGTGACACTGCCTGTGGGAGAGGTGGCATTGTGCCTGAGGCCACTGCTGGGACAGCATCCTCACAGCAGGGATCGCAAGGGTGCAGTCCCCGTTTCCCCCAGTGACCCTTCATCTCTCCACTTCTACCCTTCTGCCTCTTGATGCACTTTAGATGAATGTGGCAGAGTCAGAGCAACATCACAGACTTTTTCCTCTTTCATTCAGCACGTGCCAATATCATTCACCTTTGTAGATCTCCTCTGGTCTGGATAAAATCTTCATATAAAAACAATCCTGCTTGTGCTTCGTGCATTTCACGATGTCACAAGTAGCTCTTCTAGAGAAAGCCCAACATAGGTTTGAGGAGTACCTGAAGGAGTTTTGTACTAGAGGTGATCTCTCCCTCTCATTGTGTTCCCAGTTATTTCTTAAGGGGAAAAAAATCTGCCTGCACTCGTTTAACTGAGATTAAAAAATACTTACTATGAAGTCACTTTTTTTCATCAGTGCGTAGCTTAGACATGCACTAACGTGTTCACCAGCTCAGAAAGTATTTCCTTAGCAAGAGCAACCTTCATGTAGTGGAAGTTCTGTCTTTCCAAGAGCAACAATGTGCAGCAATAAAATTAAGAGCCAGAGCTCTGGAAACTCCGTTTTTCCACCACTAACTTGGAGTCTGAGGGTGAGACCTTGCCAGGAAATTGTACAGGGGTAAGAAAAACTCACATATGTTGGATCTTTACTTGCTAGGCACAGAAGCAATTTGCTGTCAAAAATGATAGGGACAAGAGGATTTCTCTGCCTTCACTAACAGAAGCAACTGTTTAAACTCATCATGGGAAAGATGAGTTTTTAAATGAACACTCAAATGCAGTTTGTCTTGCTGATGCAAGCAAGAAACTGTGCAGTCAGTCACTGAGTGAGGTGAGCTCAAATTAATTTGCTATGCTGTCAAATGTTAAAATATGAAGTGGAGAGGAGCTTTTAAGCCCTTGACATGCAGAAGGACTCTATGCTGAAGGTGCAGAGCACTGTTAGGAGAGTTGTGAAAGAGTTTAATTCATTACCGTCTGCTTGAGGCAGAGCCCAGTAGCATATTAAAAAAATGTAAGAGCAGTTTGGCATTTGTGGGCTAGGCATGTGGACTGGTTGCCAAAGATTCCTGTGCTGACGTTTGTTTCCTAAGACTCTCTCAAGTAAATCTTGTCTCTTGAAACATGGATTTAGCTGCATGTCCTGGCAGAGATGCTTCTGGTGAGGTACACGTGGACTGCGCACTGAAGAATTTTTCTTGGCCGTATGGATGGAAGTGGCAAGAGGTGCCATGCTAAATGATCCCTGCCTGTGGCTTTTGGTAGTGTTTTAATGGAGAGAATCTTTTCTGTGGACCCATTAGAGTATGATGCAGATGTCTGGGTTTTCACTGAAGCTTGGGGCATGAATCTCAATTGTTAAGGTAGATATTTCTCAGCTGAAACTGGAGAGCAGTCACTTGCTGGGCAACTGAGTGTAGAATTCAGGCACACACATGTGGCAAGGGTCCAACAAGAGTCAGATAGCTCGGCGCCCAGGCACTGGGCAAAAGAGACATGTGCTGATTCACATCTCCTGCAGAGCTGTTTCTGAGCATATAGTCAGAAATGGGCTGCTGAAACAGCCTTGCATGGGAGACAAACCGGCAGAAGCCAAAGTCAGCGCTGCTCATTCCTGAGGTACCTCTCAGTGGTGTTGGTGTGATGGGATAGATTACAGGAGGTGCCTACAGAGAGCCTTGGCAGTGGAGGAGACAAATGAAAACTGACCAGTGCTACCGAAATCTGGTGCGAAGGCCAGACGGTGCCAGCATCCACTCTGGCAGCTGAGGGATCTGCCTTCACCTCGTGTGGTCCCAGCTGGTGGAGCAGCTTACAGGGATTGCTGCTCCGGCACAGCAAGTGACACGCCAGGACAGGCTGGGAGCTCAGGGACCTGAGCCCCTGCACTTGGGGGTTGTAGGTGATGGCTGGTGAGTCACTTGGGCTGTGAGGAGACAAGTGCCTTCTGCGGGCTGACATGGAAACTGCCCCAGGGCATTCCTCTGGAGCAGGCAGAGAGCTGCTGTGAGGAAGTGCCTGCTGGCAGATGAACCCTCAGCAGCAGCTTTGTGAGGAGGAAGGATGGTTTGATACCACTCTGCAGCTTTGGAAAATAGATTTAAAGAAAGAAATAGATCCTGCTATCTGCTAAACTATTTGCTGTTTGCTTGGAGCAAAGCCCCACTTTTCACCTTGCAAGGTTTACACTTGCATGCAAGTTGTTAGCAGAGTCCCGTTTGTCATTCAAGTGGCATAGATAAATTCCCTTAAATTATTGTCTCTCTTCTTTTAATTTTCCCTCCACTCCTCACTTGTTCTGTCTCTATGACTTGAAATTATTGCTCTTTATTTCAATGTCAGATCATATTTTTGTCCTTTTTTTTTTTTCTCAATGTCCCACTTCTTTCATGGTATGTAAGTGTATTATCCATCTCCAGTCTGGCCCGGGTAGGAAAGCAGCTGCTATGGCTGCCCAAAATGAGCCAGCCATCCCAACCCAATCCATGTGCAGTTGGCATGTGGAGCTGCTTGGGGTTTAGTGGTATGCGCTGAGGCCAGCCTGCCCTCTAAGCAAAAAAGTCTGGCAATAAGCTGGGAAACAGGCAGTGGGGGGAAGGCCAGATTTTTTTTTTTCAGTAAGGTGGAACTTGCCAAAATCCCAGGCTTGCTCGGCGACCCTTCCCCAGTGTGAAGCAGAGAGAAAGGTTCGATGTACTTGGAGTGCTCTAGTACAGCCAGAGCAGCCAGAGGGCCGGAGCTGTGTGCCATGAGTCACTCTCTCCTTATCATGCCCGGCTGCCGAAGCACTGGGTGGCAGCTCCCCGGTGAGAGAGGCTGTGTTTAAAACACTGTCCTTGTATCAAGTGCTTCATTCTTACCTCCCTGTGGATGACATCACAGCTTAAATATTTACCCTCTCCTACCTTTTTACTACTCTGCAGTTCATAGGGGAGTGTGATTGCAAGGGTGGGGCAGTGCATTTTTCTGGATGGCTGGTTGCAGCCTGCTTTGCAAACTTGCTCTATTAAACTGGATTAAATCCCTAACCCCTCCAGTGAAACTTTGCAGTTGTGAATAGCTGAAGACTGTGCACTGGGTTCAGATGTAACTTGGCTTGCTACTTTCTTCCCAGCCAGGGCCCTGGGGGTGGCAGGGATATGGAGAAGGACCTGTGCTCTCAGCCTGCAAGGACACTCAGGGCATCTCCTTGTGTGTTGCTGTCTCCTAGGACACTCATCTGAGCCGAACCACTCGCCCCCTCCAGCTGAGAGCCAAGTGTTTCCCCCTGTTCCTTTCCTTCCGGTCTCCACTGAGGATGGTCCCTCCTCTGCCCCCAGCTGTCCACCTCCTCTGCCCCAGAAGAAGACAGTGATCAGAACTGTGTCTTCTCCAGATGGCTTTTTTGGGGTGCAGGCATCTTCAGGGAAAGCAGCTGGTGCTGCCAGCCCCAGGCTGAATGTCAGCCATTCTGAGAGCAATATGTGCCTCCGAGAGGAGCCTCCCTTCATCCACGCAGCCAGCCTGCGGGGCCGCCCTGGTGCCTTCTCCTCCTCTGAGTCCCTGGAGAAAAGCTCCAGAGGAAACAGCTACTGGGGCTCAAGCACCGGTAAGAGCACGGGGGCTCGCGGCCCCGGCAGAAACCTGCAGTCCCTCTCCTCCTCGCAGCTCAGCGTGTCCAGCCAGGTGTCCTCGGCCTCCAGCCTCCACAACCTCCTGAGCAACATGGACAGCAAGGAGGGGGTGTACAGCAAGCTGGGGGCCCTGTACGCCGAGTCCCTGCGGCGCCTGGTCGCCAAGTGCGAGGACTGCTTCATGCGGGAGCAGAAGAACGAGCTGCGCTTCAGCGAGAACAACTGGTCGCTCTTCAAGCTGACGTGCAACAAGCCCTGCTGCGACTCGGGGGACGCGATTTATTACTGCGCCACGTGCTCCAAGGACCCTTCTACGACCTATGCTGTCAAGGTAAGCCCACAGCCAGGAGGTGTCCGGGCTCATCTCCGTCTTCTGGGTGGAGATGTGTGCGCTAGCAGCGCGCGGCGTCTCGTACAATGTCTCCTTCTCTCTGCTTGTATTTCTCAGGGGTGAAGGTAGGCGAGCAAAACCCCTTCCAAAATTGCCACTTTCCCCCTACTGCTTGCCAAGGCTAATATGGAGAAGGAGTTTTCATTGTAACAAATGCTGGTCAGATTTAGCTTATTGCTAAAGGGGTCTGAAACCCAACCATTTTATCTCTCGGAAAACATCTTTGTGCAAATACTCACTTGTAAACTCAGAGGCATTTGCCTCTGATGACGCAAGCTGATGAAAGGCTGCTCAAAAGACAGCATTTTTGCCTCTGCCTGCCTTTTAAGTGGAAGCTCTGACCCAGATACTGAGTGCTTATATGATCTTGAAACTACAGACAATAAGATATTGCAGATCCCAATTAAATAATGCGAGGCTGACCCAGACATGCTGTGTAAGGTCAGGTCTGAAATATTTTCCTGTAACTCCACGGAATATGTGTTTTGAAATGGAAACTTGAGGTGCAATAGTTCAGCTCTTTGAAACCTGGATAAGTAAGCTTATCCAACCGGTTCCACGGACATCCTGTGGATTTTGGGTTCTTGATAGATGTTACTACTTGAATACAGAGATTTTAATTTCCGTTCTGACTTAACACTGGGGACATCTTACTGCTGCTGATTCCTCAGGTTGTTTTCAAAGCCTAAAGTAATTCCCAAAAAGCACTGTCAGAGGTGCATTAAGGAAGGAAAAACAAAGAAAATAAATCTCTGCTGAATCGTTTCCACCATTATGAACTCTAAGGGTTGTTCTAGGATGTTTTAAAACATCCCTAAGGGATGTTCTAGTTAAGTGGTAGCTTAAAAGCCAGTTCATATCCTAAAGGAAGTACAGTCAACACAACAGGGGGGCTGTAAATAACCAGAATTGAATTAGATGAGATCTTGCACCAATACCCTTAGTCCAGCACTCAGAGACACAGCTTTTCTTGTGTGTTATCCTAAATCCATCACAACTTTCTTCCTGAAGCCTAAGAACTGTGTAGTGGACTGTTGTGCTCCTTTTCAATCTGCAGTTCCCTGTGGCACACCCACACCTTTGCTTTTGCCTGCCGTGTTAGGTGGGGTTCAGTAGCTCAGCTCTGTGGCTGTAGTGCACGAGTCCTTGCCAAGGCAGAATCAGCACATTTCAGCCTCTTGGCAGGACTGCACTTGTGTCCCTGGGTGTGAAGTGGGCTTACTCTGTGCCCTAGGTACACTGCAGAGCATCTTAACAAAGTCAAAGCCACTGCAACGAGGCCGTACGCTGTGCCAGCATAGTGATGTTGTGTATGTGTTTATCCATGTGCATGGATACGATTCCTGGGTGCCACCATCCCTTTGGCAGCCAAAGCAGGGAATGAATAATTGTGAAACATTACAATTGGCTGATCCCTAGCTGCCCCTCCTGGCTTCTGGTATAGATTTTTTTACATGAGAGAGATCAAAGACCTGTAGTTAAAATTAGACTTGGAAAGCTCAAAATGGGCAGAGGATCAGACTTGAGCCAAGGAGCTTATTGAGAAGAAGGAGCCAGAGTCTGAGCTGTGCACAGACAGACATGGCTATGTATAAAACATTTTGGAAATGGCTTTAGAGGAGTTAAGCCAAGACATGCTCCATGCCTTGGCTTCTTTCTCCACTAGAGGTGTGTGACTAAGCCAGCCCAGGCTCCGACTTGGAGCTTTCAGCAGGGAGCATGCCTTTGGTGCAGCCAAAGTCGAGAAGAATGGCTGGATGGGGAAGATTTCCCTGTATTTGTTTGGCTGTAGTTGTTCTTCCAGAAACTTCTCTCTTGCCAGGAATTCCCCCCTTTTCCTATGCCTTACATGTCTGTCCTTTGGGAGGAGGAACAGCAGGTTTGTTAGCCAGAGGGCTGGAAGGTCTGCTCTGCATTTGGGGACCTCCTGCGTCATCCTGGGTCCCACTGCATTCATCTGCATTCTGCCTAGCTCTCCAAAGCTTGTCTTTCCACAAATAAGTCAGGGCAGGGTATTTTTGTTTAGAAAGGACAGGACAATAGGGATTTGAAATGCCCCATCTCCGCAGTATTGTCTCATCTGAGTGAATTATCTGCAAATGCCCAGATTCAGACCCTTGCTAGAGGAATACAAAAGCAGCCTTCTTCTTCAGCTCCTCTCTATTCTTGTGTATATTTTAACTCGGAGGCAAAATTGATTTCTCATAGGATTTTGCACGCATGCTGTGACTGGCACTGGCACGCTCCAGGCTTTGAAACCTTTTATGCTGAGTTTCAGCCTGTTGCTTGCTCCTGTGGGTGACATACAAACATATCACTAAATAAAGGGAAAAAAAAGTATAATAGAAATGCCAGAAGGCCCCATAAGCTAATGGATACTCCTATAATAAACCTGGGTTTGAGTCTCTAATGCAGTATAAAGCTAAAATACAGAAGAAAATTAAGATAGAAATAATGTAGGTTAAAGAGAATCCAGATTATAAAATGCATTTTTCTCCCTAGAGTTTGCTCCACTCATTCTTTCTAGGTCTTTTGTAAGCTTCCATTTTCTCTTTGGTGTTTATTTTGCCTGTGCTGAGGAGTACAGCTTGTTGCTGGTTTCCCTTAGCCATTGATCAGGGGCTTGAGAGTAGTTGCTGACACAAGGAAGTGGAATGGTTGAGGAGGATGTGAAAGTGGCTCCAAGACTTGGGACCAGAGAAGGATCAGGTGGGAAGAAAGTGCTGGAGGTCTCTGTCCACCTCTCACCACAAACAGCACTATTGCTCACAGTCACCTCACATTGCATGGGGCCTCATCCAGGAGTGTTAACTGTCTCCAGAGATTGAGACAGCATGTCTTCTGCCACAAGCTTTGCTTTTCTCCCTCCAGGATTGTCTCTTGGGTTGCAGGAGTTTATGATATCTGTGATGTAAAAGCTATGTTGCTTCTGTTGGCAGCGAAACAAAATCTTCAGAAGTTATACCATTATATATAATGGTAGGACTACTGTCCTCCTTTCCTCCAATTACTGGGCATTGCCTGGCAAGAGAAGCATGCCCAGAAATGCAACCCAGACAAACAAAAACAATCCTCAAGCCAGGAGATAATTTAAAGTGCTTAAGGGACCAATGCACATCCTGCTTTTGCTCCTGTCTTCCGGAGCATCTGCAAATCACAACTCACCATCCCACCTCTCAACTTCTGGTCTCTGCCCTGTCTCTGCCACTGGCTGATGAGACTTTTCTTTTGGTCTCTCTTCACAGATTTGTAAAACCCAGGAGTCCAAGGTAGCTGCTTCGTACTGCAGCCCTGCAGTGCCAGTTCACTTCAATATCCAGCAGGACTGTGGGCATTTTGTGGCCTCTGTCCCCTCCAGCATGCTGCTGGCCTCAGATGTGGGGAAAAGCATGCCTGGAGATGGCTTCCATCCCTCCCGCAGTGCCAGTGAGCACGACTGTGTGGTGGTCATCACGCGCGAGGTGCCGAGCCAGACCACTGCCGACTTCGTGAGGGACTCGGTGATGCTCCACCAAGCCAAGCCGGAGCTGTATGAACGCCGCGTTTGCTTCCTGCTCCTCCAGCTCTGCAATGGCCTGGAGCACCTCAAAGAGCATGGCATCATCCATCGTGACCTGTGCCTGGAGAACCTCCTGCTTGTGCCCTGCAAGCCCCCCATGAGCTGTGTGAAAGCCAAAGACGACAAACACTTACCCCGCCTCATCATCAGCAATTTTTTGAAAGCTAAACAGAAGACTGGAACTGGAGACTCCAAGCTGAAGAAGAGTCAGGCCCGGCTGGCCCCGGAGATTGTGTCGGCTTCTCAGTACAAAAAGTTTGATGAGTTTCAGACTGGTATTCTCATCTATGAACTGCTGCACCAGCCCAACCCCTTCGAGGAGAAGGTGCACCTCAGGGAGCAGGAGTACAGCCCTGAGGACCTCCCTGCTCTACCCAGCCTGTCCATCTACTCCCGGGGACTCCAGCAGCTGGCCCACTTACTACTGGAAGCAGATCCCATCAAGCGTGTGCGGATCACCGAGGCCAAGCGGATGCTGCAGTGCCTGCTTTGGGGGCCCCGGAAAGACCTCATGGAGCAGCCCCTCAGCCACGAGGAAACCCTGCGCCAGGTGCTGCAGAACTGGGTGGACATGAAGCGTGCCCTGCTCATGATGAAGTTTGCAGAGAGGGCCGTGGACACGGAGCGGGGCGTTGAACTGGAGGACTGGCTGTGCTGCCAGTACTTAGCATCTGCTGAGCCAGCCTCCCTCTTGCACACATTAAAACTGCTGCAGCTGCTCTGACCTTGGATGTGTCTCGGAGGCAGCTGAGGGCTCCTGAGTGCCTTGTGGCTGAAGGTGCACAGCCCTTGCCTATGTGAGAGGTTTGAAGCTCAGCTGCGAATGCACGTTCAGCTCCCGCCCCTCACTCCAGTCAGAGTGCACAAGGCATGCTTAGTATCCTCAGCACTGTTAGTTTGCGAGCAGGCAAAACAGAGAACCTGCCCCTATTTTGGGGGATTTTTGTTTTATGGTATGGTAAATGTGGACTAATAAACTCCTGCCTGCGTGTGTGCATGTTTCTAATGAGCTCACTGTACCGAGTTGATTTCTGTGCCTATGGGACAGTCCTCCAATCCACACCTCTCCCAAAGCAGCAGAGCCTTTTTTCCTGGGAACAACACCACACTCTAGAGTGGGAAGCAGGGATGAATGGGGGTGGCTGGTTCTCTTCAGGAGCAAGGGCAGTTCACATAATGCTGCTTTGCAAGGGAGAACCCGGAGCTTTCAAATTCACATCTTTTGGGAGTTTTGGCATGCATTTTGCTTCTTCCTTTCAAAACAAAAATTACTGCTTGTTTCTGTGTATCAGTTCTTTTTTTCTCTGTGGGCAGCTCAATATCAGCTGCCTGTTACCTTTGTTAGATACTAATACAGCCTGGCTTTCCTTTGTAGTGGTGCAGCTATAGTGGAGCACCACTGTTGGATGTGAAGGGGTGAGAGGAGCTCAGGGTGGGTCTTTTCATGAGGATGATGCTGGGAATTACCCCTTGTAAAGCTAATGAAATGGAAAATCCCCAGTTCACCTCCAAGGCCTTGGGGGGAAAGGCAGGGCTGGGTTGCTTTGCTTTTCCCCATCCCTCCAGCTCCCTCCCTTTGCCTGGTAATTCACCTGTCCCTTGTGTCTAACATTTATTTAACTCCTTTCTGAAGAGATGAGCTGGCACATGAAAGGCTGGGACCACTGCAGGCTGGCAGGGTCTTATTGCTGCTGATGTTTGAATTAGAAATGCATAGGGCTGGGTGTGCTGCAAACACATTCCTCCTCCACGTTTGTGCTGCAAACACAGGTGGGATGCAGGAGCAGCACAGTGAAAGGTGGAGAAACTGGCCTGGCTCCCTTCAGCCCCTTTCCCTCCATCCAGACATAGAGCAGCCACTCAGACTGGGAGAGAGGCGGTGCTGCTGAGAAAAGAAAAAGATTTTTCAAAGGTTGCAGGCTTCTTTTACTCTTCCACGCCATCATGAGGCAGAGATGAGCTGCCCTGCTCCTGACATCAGTTCTGCAGCCATTGGAGAAGCAGTAAGTTTGGGACATTTGGAGAGAGGCCAGCATCAGCTTATGTGAGACAGGATGTCACTAGCTGAGCTACCCACCTCCCAGCTCTAACAGGGGGAAATTCATGAGCACTTTCCTCCAGCCTTGATTCACCTCGACACAGCCTACTGTTTTGGGGAATTTTAATTCCTCAGATTTTCTTGACACTTTGTGTACTTTCTGTGAATCTTTTCCAGGCTTCTCACCTGGATTTTTTTTGGTTGCTTCTGATGGGAGGGGATAGTTCCTTGGCTGGGCACCCATTTGCAATGAATTTCCCCTGATCCCCTTAGGGAGGAGGCTGTGCACGTCTCTGCCTGCTGGAAGAATGTGGGATGGCTCCAACTGCGACCGCTGGGAATTTTTTATACACTGGCTTTCCTGCATCTGAATTTTGAGTCCACTTCCCTCTGGTACAGGTAGCAGGAGCTTTCTGTCTTGGGAACCACCATCCATCCCATGGATCATTCTGGACACAACACTCTGGAAGGTCTGGCTCTGACTTGCTGCATGTGGTCTCACAGGGACCAGCAGAGTGAGGAAAGAGCTGGAGAGCCTGTCTGAAGGAGCCCAGCATGTTTTTCTGAGATAAGATGCAGAGATGACTCAGTTTCTAAGCAAGAATATAGGGAAGAGGTTGGTGGCAGCTCTGCAGGAGAGCACTGAAGGAGACAAGACCAGCCATGACAGATCCATGTTGTGCTGGCAAGGGGAGATAATTTGCAAGGCAAGTGGCTTGCAAAGCTTTAGCTGGGTACTCAGTGAGACTCAAGAGGTAGCCAAACATTCAACCAGCCCACAAAACACCAGACTGGATCCATTTTGCATGCTGAGTTTCAATTTAGTGGCAAACACTGTTACGGGTATTGGCACAGGGCCTGCATGGTGTGGGACGTTAACTTGATCAAAACTCTTTCCCTTGAGTTTGGGCACTCGAGTCTGGTTCTGGTGTTGGTCTTGGCACCTTGCAGCAGCATTCCCAGCAGACCAGAAGCCAACAATAGTGTTTTTCAGCTATATATTTTTTAGATTGCGTGGGTAGCCTCTTGGTCTCATATAAACAGAAATTCTTAGCTCCTGGCTTTCCCGGTACTTTCCCCTTTGGTAACTCATGCTTCTTCTCCAGCCTGACCAGTCCGAGGTTTTAGGTGTTAGGGTCGATGCTTGAACTGGAGAAGTGCTTCAGGATTTCTGATGTGTAGCCGTTGTGGGGAAAGTGACGCCTAAGCCTCAGCTGAGTGCTACAGCTGAGTTTGAGGACTTTGCTGCCTTATGCCCCCCTTGTCTTTGCTGTCCCCACCACGCCATGAGCAGCAGCTCCCCTTTTCCTAGCAGCCATTCTTGTCCCCATGCCCAGGAACCCCTGCAAGAATGGTGGAGGGGATGGATCATTGCCTGTGTGGCAGGGGACACAGATGACCCTGCACCCTGAGGGCCAAGTGTGTCACCCGCTCAGGGGAAGGAGGATTGCAGGATATGTCTGATTGGGAACACAGCGTGAGGTCCGTGTGCCGCAGGGACAGTGCTCAGGAGCAGTGACTGGAGGAGCACCACAGACCCCAGGATCTCAGAGGTACTGCTGGAGGGAGAAAAGGCTGGTTTTTTGTCTCATGCTGCCCTCAGGCAGCCCCTTTCCCAGCGGTCCAAGCACGCAGGAAAGGTGGATGTGCTGCACAGAAACTGTCTTGTATTTCGCTGTATTTGTGCAAAATACAGGGTATATTTTAAGAGCAAGTGATACACTGGAAAGAAGCTTTTTCCATGTCAATTTTAGCATGCATGGCATGCAGCATCAGCCTGGTTTCACAGGACTTGTTCTGCCAAATCCGTGGAGCTGATATATGACTTAGCTGACTAAATATTTCTGAAGGTCTTTGCAGTGCCTGCTTAAGCAATTCTCTGCTATGGTTCTGAAAAAAATGCTCTTGCTTTTCAAGGAGCAGGAACAAATTTCCACAGTAGCACTGGAAATATTGACACACTGCTCATGCCTCTCATTTTATACCATCAAAGGCTGGGCGGTGGAAGCTTGTGAGCCGTAATGAAGCGTGTGAGTCAGCATTGTTTGTTTCATTTCCCTGTGCTAAACAAGCAACAGGCAGTTTCTGGTGGAGGAATTAATTGTTTGACGAAAGAGTGAGTGAGCAGAGCAGGCTGACCACTGTCAAAGCAAACTCTGGGCATGAAACTCAAGCAGATACGACTCAGAGACAAGTTTTAGTCAAATAGTGCTGTTCCTGAAACATTTTTGGTTGCATCTTTTTCTTTTCTTCAGAAAAAAAAGCATATAAATGGGAAGGGAAGCTATCAAATACGGCTGAGGAAGTTTGAACTGAGCTCCTGTCTCAGACTTTTCTTTGACCTTAGGAAAGCTGCTTAACTCCCACTCACAAAGCTGAGATGATCAGTTTCTCTATTACAAAGCAGAATCAACCACAAACCCTGCAACTTTACATTTGACTGCGTTAGGCAGGACATGAAAGTACCTAAATGAGGAAGACATTAAGAAATAAATGCAGTGATTTATTAAAACATAATGTTGCAAAATTCCTTCCTTTATTTTCAGGCACTAGTCGCTCCCTGGCTTTTTGCTACTTGCTGCCAATACAAATTTGCTGACCACTGCCTGTAAATGGCCTCCTGCTGCTTGTGGCAAAGGCCACAACACCCTCTGGATGATCCTGATTCCTTTGTGGCTGTTTTTTCCCTTTAGCCTTCACAAAGAGCAGACACAAACATACGCTGAAGAAACAGAGCTGCGTCTTAGTGGAAAACATAGCAGAGGAGTGAACCAACAGTGCAGTAATGGGATGGGATGTGCTGAAGTGGTGGAGCTGCCCTGCCATCAAATGGGAGATGCCAGGAATCATCCAGACTTCCCAGCAGACTCAGGTAGCTGCAGCATGCTAGGCATCCCAGAAATGGCATTGCTGCTCTGGGACTGCACCTCAGAGCTGTCTCCCCAGGATGGGTGCCACCTCTCCCATGCACTTCAGAGCCTGTAGTGCAAAGCTTGTGAGGTAAATCACAGTGATGATATTTTTCTCTATCACTGCCAGGATGATCTCAGCTACCAGAGAACAAGTGGAGAGGTGGAATCCTCCTCCAAGCCCTGAAGAACCAAGGTAGCAAGAGGCAGAAATCAAACTCTTGTACTTGCAGAGACCCTGGGTATTGCCTCCTGAGCCAGTCAGTTCCTCCCATGGCCAGGAGTGAGCAGGGTGGAGAAGTGACTCTGCTGTAAGTTGCTGGTCCAGAAATGCCTCAAATACCTTTGGAATACCCCAATTCCTTCCCAGTGCACAAAGAGCAGTGTTCTCCTCACTGGGCCAGTGCTGAGGGGTGGATGAGTCCATGGATGGCCCTCAAAATGCCTTCACCTGAATTTCAGAAAAGGAGCACCTGAGCTACTTGAGGCACATGAGCAAGAGGTATCTTGGGGAGAGAGGAAAAGGATTGGGAACATCATTTTCTGCAGTCCTTTTCCTCCTCAGCCACACTTTCTTGATGCGTTTGGGCTACCTTTTCGCAGCAGAACAGCACCTGGATATCAGCAGTCCCATGGGACTTCTCAGGGCTCCCACAGCAACAGGACCAGAGCAAAGGGGTCCCCCAGCCTACTGGGCTGCCTTAGGCAGAGTGCTGCCAGCACGTGCAGAGAGGTGATTGTGCTCAGCACCACTGAGACACACCTGGAGTGCTGGATCCAGTTGTCAACTCCTCAGTACCTGAGAGACGTGGGCATGCTGGAGAGAGTCCAGCAAGGAATTGATGATGATGAAGGGACTGGAGCATGTCTGATCAGAGGTGAAGCTGAGAGAGCAGAGGCTGCTTGGAGTCTTGGAGAAGAGAAGGCTCAGACAGGGGGAGCTGGTAAGTACTCATGGGGAGAATGAAGGCCAAGAGGTGATGAACACAAGCTGAAATGTGTGAAATCCCATCGAGACTCAGGAGCACAACTTCTGTATGCGTGTGCATGCTGTGTGTATGTGCTGGTATATGTGTCCTGTGTGTGCCAATGCTGTGTGCTGTGCTTAGAGCGGGGTGTGAGTGTTGAATGCTTTGTGTTGTGAATGTGGCTGCACGTTGTGTGCACAGTGCAGGTTTTCTGTGTGCGTTGTGTTGTGTTCAGCGTGTGGGGGACGGTGGTTCAGGGCTCTGTGTGGCCCCAGCCAGGGCTCAGTCCTGTGGGGGACCCAAGGGAGAGCAGCTTCAGCCCCAGAGAGGTCACATATGGGGTCAGAGCCATGTGGGAGATGGGGCATCTGACAGTTTATGGGGCAGACATGGGGGACTTTGGGGGCACCCGGGGGGTTATAAGGCTTGTGGGAGGTTGGGAAACCCTGTGGGAGTTATGGGCTGTCCAGGAAAGCAGCGTGACAGCCAAAGGTTCAGGACATTGGGGAGAGGGCTGAGTCCACATCCAGGAGATTGGGGGGCCTTGGGCTGGGAGGGTGGTGGTGGTTATGGGGCACCCATGGGAGTTGTGGGACACCCAAGAAAGGGGAGAGGGCACAGGAGAGGGCAGAGACACCCCAGGGGGCTACGGGACACCCAAGAGGCTGGGAACACGCAGGGATTTATAAGACACATGGGGGCCAAACACAGCTTGGACAGGGTTGGGGTCACCCCAGGGG
>VXBQ01001804.1:23058-87114 GCA_013400175.1 Phainopepla nitens | reverse complement strand
GAGCGGCGGCGGGCGCTCGGAGAGGAAGGCCCTAGCTGCGGCCCGCTGTGGCCTGAGAACGTCGGGTAAAAAATCTTCCTCGTTTGATTTAAGGGTCGACCCTTTCTCCAAGAAGGACTGGTACGATGTCAAGGCACCGGCGATGTTCAATATCCGGAACATCGGGAAGACGCTCGTCACCAGGACTCAGGGAACCAGTGAGTGCTTGGGGTTGGTGCGCTGCAGGGGACTGTGTTTGCTCCATGTGCCAGCTCCAAGCGGTTAAGGGACTTCTCGGATAAAAACTGCTGAAAAATGGGTTTTGCTTGTACTCTTGCCAACTTGGAAACGAAAAAAGTTGGATGCTTTGAGTGGATTTTTTTTTTTTTGAGCTGACCGAGTTGTTTAAATAAATAAGCTTAGCTGCAGGGAAGTTCGTACACTGGCCCTTGTTTGTACAAGAATGCCAGACCATGGAAGGAAGGGCCTGAAGTTTCCGATGAGCTCCTCTCGTGGTAACCTGGGGAGATGGGAAAAGTTCCAGAAGGAAGCGGGAGTTCTGATTGTCACAGGGGAGATGTGGGACGGTGCCACAGGAGACCTTAGTCCTGATGGGATCATAACAACCAGCACATCAAGGCACTGAAAGCTCCGGGATTTAAAGGCTTTGGGTAAAGATTAGAGCTGGAATTGCTGACTTAATGTGAACACCGATGTGTCAGTGGAGGGTAAATTCGGTTTTCTGTGACCGGGCACACCTTAGGAAGAGGAGACCTCTGTTAGGAATGCAGGGGTGTCTGGATACAGGTAGCCCTACTTTTGGAAGCCAAACCATGCAGAAGGTCTGAATAGCTTTATGATACCGTGCTGGCTGCACTCAGAGTTAGGTGATGATTGTCACTTTGAACTGTAGCATGTGGACCAGATGAAATGCGGGTCCCTGCCGAAGGAAGCGTGAGCCAGCCAGTGTGGTTAAAATGGTTCCGAGGAGGAGGAGGAGCTGTGAGATGATTGTGCTGGGCTGGTCATGGCTGCTTCATCTCTGCTGAGCACTCGTGGCTTTTTGTGTTCAGTTTTTTCATTGTTCATGATTTCCAAATACTCTGTAACCCCTTTGTGCTGGAAACACACCAAAGTATTGCACGCGGTGGAATCTGCTGCTGTTGGTGTCCCACAGCTGATACTGTTACCTGAAGGAGATCCCTCTGAAGGGAAACACTTGCTGGCTCTGTGACCCCCGATAGCAAACATCAGGCGGTGGGATTGCAGGGGGCATTGGGTGTGATCCGGGGAGTGTGGTTCCCGTGTTCAGCTGAGCTGTTCTCTTCTGTTCCCTCGCACAGAAATCGCCTCTGACGGGCTCAAGGGCCGCGTGTTCGAGGTGAGCCTGGCTGATCTGCAGAACGACGAGGTCGCCTTCCGCAAATTTAAACTGGTCACCGAGGACGTGCAGGGCAAAAACTGCCTGACCAACTTCCATGGCATGGACCTGACACGGGACAAGATGTGCTCCATGGTCAAGAAATGGCAGGTGTGTGGGAAAGGGGGGCCTGAGGGAGGGAGGGAGGGAGGGAGGGCGGCGCCGGGCCGGGCCGCCGGGTGCCAAGTGTTGGTGCTTCCTCCTTCAGACGATGATTGAAGCCCACGTGGATGTCAAAACCACGGATGGGTACCTGCTGCGCCTCTTCTGCGTGGGCTTCACCAAGAAGCGCAACAACCAAATCCGCAAGACCTCCTACGCCCAGCACCAGCAGGTGCGGCAGATCCGCAAGAAAATGATGGAAATCATGACCCGGGAGGTGCAGACCAACGACCTGAAGGAAGTTGTCAATAAGCTGTAAGCTTTGGCCGCCTTCTTTTGTTCTCCCCCACAGGTGAAAAGGTTGTGTGGGGGTTGGTTGTTGCTGAGTGCCCGGGGAGCGCTGCTGCATCCCGAGGTGTCTGTCAGAGACCAGGCAAGGAGCCCCTCGCCCCGTTCTGCAAATGGCTTCTCTTGGTCTCTGCATCCTGTCTGACCTGAACCACGTTTGCATAAATGTAAAATCACTCTCCAGAAGATTTGTGGTTCACATTATTCTGAAGTTGTAATTCTGATCCGTTGGGGCTGTGAGTGTGTGTTGATTGCTTCCAAAAGTTTGCAGATCTGCTCTCAAAATGAGCACACTTGCACTTTGCCCCTTCTAACATTGCAAGGGAGGCATCTTAGAATCCAAACGTACTTGAAGAAAATTGTAAAAGTGATGGTGTAAACTTGTGTAGAATATTTTGTTTTTTAGCCTGTTGCAGAAGCAGGCAGAGTTTTTATCATTGTGGTGCCCTGTGATTTCTCAGGATCCCAGACAGCATTGGCAAGGACATTGAGAAGGCCTGTCAGTCCATTTACCCGCTGCACGATGTCTATGTCCGCAAGGTGAAGATGCTCAAGAAGCCCAAGTTTGAATGTGAGTCTGTCACTGCACACATTTGGGAGGAGGGTGTGGGAAGGAGTTTAAATGTGTTTGCTCTTGGATAAAGATGTTACAGCAGATCAGTGAGCTCAAGTAGTTGTAGAAGGGAAACTGTGTGTCCTTGTTGCGATGTGTGGCTTCCAGGATTGAGAGCCAAGCAGTGAACGTTGAGTTTGGAGCTTCTTGAGTTCTTGCCTGGAACTGCTGCCGAATGTTTAAAAGCTTTGCTTTGGGAATGAATGATGACAAAATGTTTCGGTCCCAGATGATGTGGAATGATTCCATTTCCCATTTCTTCTGACATTCCCATGTAATGCAGCAGTAGGTTTTTGAGCCCAGATCCTTTCAGAAAAAGGTGTCGTTTGTAGTTTCATTAGGGAGCCTTCTTTCACTGCTTGTTTCTGACTGACTGGCACTGCAGCAGCATCTCTGTGCACGAGCTGTCTGCAATGGACTCAGTCCTACCTACGGAAAATGTTCTGGTGGTTTCGTTTGTGTGTGATGAGTAATCAAGGAATTTAAACCTGTTTCAGCGGGTCCAGCTCTCACTGTTTCTTGTTTCTGTCCCTGCTTCTTTTCAGTGGGCAAGCTGATGGAGCTGCATGGTGAAGGTGGTGGTGCTGGGAAGCCCTCTGGGGATGAGGCTGGCACTAAGGTAGAGCGAGCTGATGGATATGAGCCACCCGTGCAAGAGTCTGTGTGAAACTGAAAATTGGTGGAAAATAAAAGGTTTTAATATACAGAACTAATGCTTGGTTGCCTCTGTTGCTGCTGGACAATATTGGTGCTGGATGTGTGGATGAATTTAAAATAAGGTAAACCTACGGCCTTGGTTTTCAAAAAAAAAAAGTACTCCTGTACTTCTCCAGTTGTGTTGTGGAGATGGGTGGAAGGAGGTGGGTTGTCCTTTTTGTGGATTCTCTGTGTTGGTTTTACCCAGTAATTTTAGTCCTCACCAAAAAAACCTTGTGTGTGTGTGCAGAGGTTGTATTGGTGAGAGGTGCCTCAGAGTACAGGGAAGGCAGAAATTGCACAGGGAAACCTGTCAGAGTTTGGTATTTTTAAAGGGGTCTTAAAGTTTTAGCCAGATTACTTGCTTCAGAATAATGTGCCTATGTTTAAATTTCTTGGTAATTTAGTACAACTCTCATACGATAGGTATGGTCTCTGGTGGTCAGAAGGTGTTTAAGGGTGTTAAAGTTGTAATTATGAGGATGGAAGCAGCGTTAATTTTGAGCAGTGCAGAAATCCAGAGTGTGCTGAAGCAGTGGAACTGGGTGTTGGATTTTAACCTGTCAGAACTGAGGGACGACTGTAATCATGGAGAACCTGTGGAACTTCAGGAAAAAAAGATCTATAAAAAGGCAGTGGTGTGTGTTCTGAAAACAAAGCACTTAAATGTTGCGCTGAGTAATTTTAAGACTTTTCCATTATCTAACAGCATTTTTGCTTCTTGTTCAACTTATGTTGGCTTAAAAATGGAAGTGTGTTTTTTCTGGGTAAAATGAGTTTCGTGTGCTGTCAATGCGTTTTGTTTAGTTCAGGGCAACAAAGCTAAACTTAGTCCTATTAAATTGTTGGTAAGTTAGTGATTTAAAACCTGAGAGGAAAATGCAGAGTTCACTTAGGAGTGGTGCCTCTTTCAATTGGTTGTCACAGAGCTTAGGACAAGAAATAAAGGAAAATAGTGAAAATGTTACTGTTCCAATACAGCCTGCTGGGGAAAAGGAGAGGGGCCCCGCTACCCATGAAGGCTGTACTGTTCCCTGGCAGAGATTTTCACATTTTCCTAGCTGGTAATTCTGGTTTGCACCAAGTAATAGGCAAAATGAAAAGAATGGTTTTGAACTTCAGACCGCTGCAGGTGATGTGATTTTTGTCTTGTGATTCCAAGTTACAGTTTTAACATGATCTGTTTTTTCCACTTTTTGGACTGGAAGGAAGAATAGTGAGTGCTCTACAGGCAGACCCTTGGAACAGGGGCAAGGAATCCCGTTGCTCTGCTCGTTCCATCTGTACTGCTGTGGCAGGTGTCACCTGCCTCCAGGAATCCCAGCCAGCCACATTTTTGAAGCCATAGGTTTTATTTGTTACTTGCATATCTGAGGACTGTATGTTGCCAAAAGGTTAGTCCAGGAGGATTTGGAGAAAGAACAAGAACTTGGGGTTTTTTTCAGGCTTTTAAATGTCTTGTTAGGAACAGTGCATTGCCATGTAGGCGTTCTGGGTAAACGTAGGCTTTGTAATGTGATTTCAGGTGAGGGAAAAGCAGGAACGTGCATCCTCTGTATTCTCTCAAGGAATCCCAGCTAAAAGTCATGGTGTGTGAAAGCAGCAGGCAGCAGAGCACACCTAAACTCCGATCCACCGATGCAGGATCAGCCCGTGCCTTCCTCAGAGTCACAGTGAGAACCACAGTGTGTGTGACCCTGTGGTCACAGCTGGTTCCTGCAGGTACCAAGTGCTGTGGGCTCTGTAGGAGGGGAGCGTGAGGCACACCCAAGGCCAAAGGCTTGAAGGAACTGTGGAAATCATCCAGATTCTCTCTCAGGGGTTTGGGCTACTTGTCTGGGGGTGAGGCTAAATACATGAGCAGAATGAGATCCCTAAAACTGTCAAGTGGAAAGCTCAGCTTTACACGGTGTAAGACAATTAAAATGCCCTCATGACTTAATTATAAAAATTTTATTGGTTAAATACATCCTTAATTTACAGAGGTACCATAACAAACTTACTGGACTTAACAAAGGTTTATTTAGGACACTGTTCATTGTACACAGAACAAAGACATCTTCCTGAAGATACTTCCAGAGGATGGGTCAAACAAAGTATTTTGGTAAGTGAGGCTTTTATTCTAATGCATGGAGATCTAGCTGGATTTCAAGGTTACAGCTGAGATTTGCTACTACATTGCAGTTAAGATTTTCACTCCACCTCATTCCCGGCTTTTTTGTACCTTAGGAATTTAACGTTGTGATCTCTCTGTGGTCTCACGGTGGTGTTGGGCATTGTCTTAGGAACATCCTGTCCTGTAAAAGCATCTCCCCTGCTTCAGCGTTCCCACAGACGCCGTTTCAGCTGCCTGCAGCCATGCGAGCAGCCCTTAGGTGGCACTCGGTGCTCAGAGTTAAAGGCCTTGCTGCTACTCCCGCCCTGCCCCACAGGGAGGAGGAGATTACATACAGCAGAGTGGTCTTGTCAATGAACAGGCACTGACTTGCAACATTCAGTGAAGTTACAAAAACAACTGGTCAAGACACAGTTATAAAAATGGCAAAGAGGAAATTGAAAAAAAAATATAAAAAAATCAGTTCTACTTTTAAGACTTGTATCAAAACCTTAGAAAACTGCCAGACAAACAGTAAGTAAACATCGTACGCTTCAGCCTCATCTACCGCCACACTGATGTGATATGTCTTTGAAGGACCTGGCTATTCCTTGGATTTCTCTAGAAGATGACTGTTTTTTTTGAAGAAACAATTACCTTCAGAATCTCCTAACAGGAAAACTTGGGAGAGGGGGAAGGATTGTCCTTGGCTGTGGACTTCCACGTGATTCCACAGGAGTTCCAGACAGGCTTGCTGAGGCTGCTGAGTAGCACCATTGTTGCATTTCCAGCCTTCTAGAACAGCACGTAATTCAGCATTTTGTTTATCGTGTTAATAATCCCTAATGGAAGTAGAAGTCCAGTTCCCCAGCTCTGTGGGCCTTCATCCCCCAGCTGTGTGGAGGGTGTTGGTGTAAGTTAAACACACAACAGAACACAGAGCAGGGCAGGGGGCTGTGTCTGCTGCTGCAAGTTCTGCAGCCCAGCAGTGGCTGCTGAGCGAATGGTGCCCAGGCCCTCCTGTCTGCACTGCAGGGCCCTCGGGCTTGCTGCAGGTGAGCTCCAGTCTCCCACTGGGACTGGATGCCCCTTCCTTGCTGGAGGGAGGCCTGCAGTTCTGGCTCTGCCTGTTCCTGCCTGCTGTGATGGTGCACAGGGCACGGGGAGGGCAGGGCCACCCTCCCCAGCCTGCTCAGGCCCCAAATCTCTCACAGCAGCGGGTAGTTGTTGCTGTGGTGCTCAGAGCTCACACCTGTGAAGTTGTCAGTGGGGATGTGACTAAGCTGAAACTATCTCCAGGTCCATCACAATGATTCTGGTTTCCAGTCTCCACCTCCAACTGCTGGCCTGGCCCTTCTGCAATCAGAACTGCCAAGCCCATGCAGGGAAGTCTTGTTGAAGGAATCTTGATACCCAGTGACCTGCAGCTCTCTGGAGCAGTGACTCATCAGCCTACTGGTTCCTTTTTGTGATACACTGCAGAAGGGGTGGAATACTGGCAGCGGTGAAAGAACCAACTGTAGCATAATTTCTTCTATTCCAGTCTGATAGAATTGATCAGGATTCTGTTTAACTGTTTTGTCAGAAGCCAAGTGCTACAAAAAGGAATTGACTACTAGAAGTTCCTATAATGTGAAACTGCCTCAGTCACATCCATCTTAGTTGGTTAGTCAAGCTACACTGCTGCTTTTTACCAAGTGCCTTGGTTAGAGCTGCTTGGAGTAACCTCTTGCCAGGCATGTTTTCCTTAAGGCCTCAACAGACCATTTATAAGGATGCTCAGTATTTCTGGTATGTGGCAACAAACTGGAAACTAATCCCATGTCTGCTGAAAACTAAACCCAAGGCTCTATAATATCCTTCATGTTAAGGATAGGAGTAGTGTTACTGAAGTATGTTCCAGTGCTTGAGTGACAAATAAAATGCAGACTGAGCGAACATTGGCTTTCCACTTCCATGAGGGGAGTGGAGGGGCACATAGTTGGAATAGTGCAGCTACTCCATGGCTGGGATCTGAGAAAGCTCAACAAACACTGTCTGTCACTACCTTCAGCTGGGAAAGAAGGGTATGATGGTGCTCAAAGAACAGTGGGCAGTAGGAAAAAACTGAACCTGTACTTGCAAAGTATTTCTGGGCAAGTGAGGAAGGTCTAAGATGATTGATATCAATTTAAACAAAATTCATTAAGAGGCAAAATACTTAAAAATCTTATTTATGTGATCTTGCTGTATAAGCAGCTTGGGCTAAGAATAGAAGGATACTACCCAAGGATTTATTTCTCCATTTCCCCTCTTACCAGTATTAGATTCGATACCTTTCTACTATGACATACCAGTTATTTTTCTTATCCTCTAAGTCATTAAACAAGTGGATTCTACTGCTAATGTGGAACTCAAGCAGTAATGAAACCTGAATATCAAACTTCATCTACATATTGAGTGCTGTAATTATATATTAAAACAATTTTTAAAGTTTGGATCTTAAGAAGTTCAAAGAAGGCCAAAGCAGCTTATGTTATGCAGACTTTGTGCATGATAAATGTAATACCAGAGAGTAAACGTACTAGAATGCTATATAAGTTAAAATGGTGTTGCACCACAGTATTTCCCTAGCTGGAAATGGCTAAAAAGCCTGCTTGTTTTGCTCTCTGAGCATTCATGAAACATGACTACATACACTGTCACGAAAGACTCAAATTTTCTTATCTGACTTCAAGATACTACTATGACTGTCTAGAAAAAGTAGTGCAAAACATTGATAATCAACACTCGTTGATGTGTTTGCTGTGCCTTTAGGGTAGAAAACATTCTCTCCCACACGCAGGGAGCTGTACAAAGGCAACACTTCACGGTGTTTTTAATATCTGAACAAAGTTCTTGGGGAATATCCCAGACTTTCCTAGTATCTCTCCACTCATCCAGTCCTCGTCGACAGATTCCAGCTCTGCTATCATGTCACCTGCCTGTAAGAGAAGGAGTAATGTGAGTCAGTACAGCTTACTGTGCAATGTTACTGAGCAATGCTAATGCATGCAGAGCTGATTCTATTTAGAAGCAATTAATTATCAATCAAAGAGGAGTAAGATGTGGCCAGTCTCTTCTGTTGGTTACACCTCTTGGAGATTGTTTGCCAAAACCAGCTGAAGCTTCTCTAAGGCTAAATACTTGTCTGTGCTGAAAAACCACCACCCTTGGAGGGACAGAAGAGCACTGCTGGAAAACTTCTCACATTGAGAAGAGCCCTGGCTCTCCAGGTATGCTAAGACCTGGCTCATGGGCCCCCTGCTTTAGTGCTTACTTGTGTTTGTTTCCAGGGTCTGTTTTCTTAAAACACTGGAAAAGTGTTTGGTTTTGTTTTTTTTTTAGTTTAGTCCCAGTATTTTCTAGCGCTTGGAAACTTTCCCAAAAAAAGGAAAAGCAGTCCAAGAGCTCAGTATGGCCATTTAAATTGCAGCTCCTGTGTTTGGTCCTGGTTCTTGTTCTCACTGTCCCATGCCACACCCTTCATCTGAAGCACTAGCCTTTCTTTCAGTACCTCTATTCCCCTTTTCTGCTTTAAAGAATCATCTCTTCTTTCAGCACTGCAAGCTGCTATTGCTGAAACTATTTCACTAGTTTTAGAAGAGAAAATAACCGTGTGTTTCAGCTCCTGTGAACGTCTACTATTTCTCAGAAATTTGCTTACCTAAATCATGACTTTGAATATCAAGGGCACTCTGTTTCTTGTTCATGCTCAATATGATCTGGGCATCCAGCATGTAATTTTTCCCCTTGTCCCCATGGCAACTCTGTATTGTGCTGTCAGTTCAGGATTTTGCTGTACTAGGTTTTCCTTAAAGGCCTGGCTGCCGTAGTACTGGCACTCTCACCATTACCTCCTACTCAAGAGTTTTGTTTCTAGTCTAAAAAGAGCCTCCCTTGACCATATCAACCAACCAGGAACTGAATGTACTGCAAAATAAGGTTTGTTTATCTTGTTATATTAACTAGATCAGAGAAGGTATGATTCTGCAACTCCTGACCTCTTTTCAGTGTCTTTAATCAAGATTTTTGCTGATAGGAAACAGGAGTGATAAGGGAAAAAATGTTTTTTAGAGAGACCACTTATCAAATATGTTAATATATATGCATATTAATATCTGTGTTAATATCTGTGCACTTCATCCTTCTTGTCTAAAGCCCATTTTCACAGTGGATGAACCTTATTTTTTAGCACTCCTTAGGAACATGAGACCTCTTGGAAATAGGTCTAAGAGTGGTACTTACTTTGAAGGAAAGCTCATCTTCATTTTCTCCATGAAAATCATAAAGAGCTTTGGCTTTTCCTTTCTTCCCTCCTCCAGGCTGTGAGAGCTCTACCCTGGCTACAGAACATGGACAAGAGAAGTTACTTGGATTGGAGTGAAATAAATCTCTGTTTCTGGAGAAGTTGCCTGTCATTCTCATGTTTTCTCCCTGCAACTGTGCTACAGGTTGTCCAAACGTTATTGCTACTGCTGTAACAAATTCACTGTCCTACTGGAATAAAAAACTCTACTACCAGTTCATTTTATAGAATTAAACAGTCTCACAATTTTGCTTCTAAGCAGACTAAATTTAAAACTCACTCAAATTGAACTTCCCAATTGTGATACATAATAAAAGCTGACTTTCCCTCTTTCTGCTCTAAGATGAACCAGCATCAATACTCCTGAATTATTCCTTAAAGGTCATTATTCCTCAATGGCCCTGTTTTGCCTGTGCCCAAACCACACTGGAAAGCATCCCAGAGTCTGTGTCACCTTGCAGATTACTTACTGACTAGAACATGATACTGCCATTATTAGAGAAGCTGGTTCAAAACTCAAGTTTAGCTTTAGAATACTAAAGCCTCTGCTGGTGTGTGACTTGTTGATGCAGTTGATGCCGCTGTGTTCTCCCACAGCTGTCACGACTGGCACAACCCCAGGAATAATGAATTGCCATCTAGTAGGAGCACTGTACCTGAGCAGGTCTGAACAAAAACCGCTGGGAAGATCCCTTCCTTTCCATTCAGTCTTCCTCTATACCACTCCAAATCTACTTGTTCCAGTATTTGGATGTAGTCTCCCTTTCTGAAGGATAAATCATCTTTGGTTTCTGCTGTAAAATCATGAAGCGCTTCACACCACTCTACCGAGCATCTGTTGTTCTGTTCAGGTTAACAGAAGAGATGCATTAATTTTAGAGTGTGAATGGAGCCCAAAACTGATGGATGCTGCTGAAAGCAGCTGTACAGCACATGGGTGTCCTGACACTCTCCCAATACAACAGTGCTGCTGCAGATGTTAACTAGAATGGCATTTCAGCAATTACCACCACAGAATTTCATCCAGGCTCAGTCACATTCCTTTTCATCTCTGGCAGCAGGGGAAAGGATTAATAAATTCAAAATTAGATCACTGCAGCAATACTTTAGATAGAGCTAACAAGAATTTCCTTCAGCACCAAGGATAAAAATTTACCAATGTTAATTTGTCAGAAGCTCTGAATTCAATCAGCTTAGGCCAAGTGTCAGAATGAAAGCTGTGACAATGCAGCATTGTGTGCTGTAGGAATGGTGTCAGGTTCTGTAGTTACTCTCACATTATGTCTCTGTACATCTATACATAAATTCTGGCCCTCACCTATAAAGTTTTATTACCTGAGGAAGGGAAGACGAAACCTCCACCTTATTCTTCAGTGCTGTTTCTGTACCTACATAAGTAAAGCACAACTTAAGAACAGGAGAGTGGCTATTCCGAATGTTACTAATGACAGAGATTTTAGATATTGAAGTCATTATTAAGAATAGCTTCTTAAGAAGTCCTGCTGTTAATTTTGAGGGGTATTTTTATCAGTCTTCCCTCTCTTTTTACCTCTTTTCTGCAATCACTGTCCTTTTGGAATTTTCTCCTATATGCTGCCTATTTGCATTAAGTACAAAACCATGACCTTGAAGATTTTTGCAAACATATTCATACCTGTTCCAGGCAGATCTTCAATTACTTCCACAAAGTTCAAGGGGAAAATTCCAGATGTGCCTCTGAGCTCTCCTTTGGCCCACTCTTCATTTACATATTCTTTCAGGATAATAGTTTCACCTTCTGAAAAACTGAGCTCATCTTTCTGATCTCCAATGTATTCAAATCGTGCTACACATCTTGGACCTCTGCACAAACAAAAGAGGAAATTACTTTGCTTCTTTATTATTACTGTCCACTTAATAATAAGACAGCATTGTGTGCAATATGTGGATTGATATTTTAATTAAAATTATTTAAAAAATGCACTGAGGATAGAACAGTTGGAAAATTGGAGGCCAGCCCTGGTTCTCATCTCGGCTTTGTGAGGAGGATGAGTACAGAGTCTGGAGGAGCCAGATGCAATTTCTGCATCTCAATTGCTGGCTGTTACAGTATTTTGCAAAAGACTCCATTTCCCTTCCAAGCAACAATAAACACCCTTATTTCTGAGTCATCTGTCCAATTTCATATCTTTGCCTATATCCAAGCAAGTAGGTCCTGATACACTTTTAAGTTAAGCATTTGATTTAGATGCACTCAAACATGGGTGGGTGGTGAGTGTTGTATATTTGTCCTAAATACATGGAGGTTTCATAGGAAGATGCTAGTTTTTATCTCCTTTAAAATAATTTATTCTGCAAAATTTATCCCTATAATCTTATAGGGGAAAAAACTTACCTATCAAAGAAAGAAACATCAATACATCTGATAAATTTTATATACTTTGGTATAGTACTGGAAAAAAACCTAATTATTTTTTCCCCTGACTTAAATATATTTCATTATTTAAGAACCTAATAAATTAAATGTAAGAAATTAACCTAAGAAAATTTTTGTTTATCAGAAATGCCATGCTGGAAAAAAGCAGTAATAGGCTGTAATTTTTTCTATATATTCACAGCACACAAACAAAGAAAGAAGCTTGATTTCCACCCAGTCCCCCACTCAGTATCTTTGCAAAGATGTGTCCTCCAGGACAGAGCTAGAACTTTCTGTTTGTTTCTTAGCTGCAGAAGCAGCTTTTTAAAATAAAGTTTAGTTCCTGACAAACCAAGCTTCATCTAAAGAAAAACTGAATGATCCCACTGACACTAGTTGCTCCTGCCTCTGCCTGAATTTGCTTTAATTCCTGGAATGATTATGAAATCCAATAAACATCACTGAGAAATAAATAGCATGAAAAATCGTTTACTGCCCACAAATATTAGTACAAATTGTTTGAAAATCAGAAATGAAAGTGCTGGCAATTAATTTGATAATTTGGGGGGAACTTTAGATTTACCCATACAGCTGCACACCTTAAAGACGGACAGATTTCTCTGCTTAAAGTACCTCCATATTCTGTCCCATTGTACCTTGTTCTTTCACATGAGTAGGAGCCCTACCATCTTCCACCTTGTGAGGACACTGGAAGAAAGCAGCAAGGCCAGAAGCAAAGAGAGCAGAGTACAATGCTGCTGAAGTTAATTAGATTGGTTCATGGTTTCTGGAACCAGTTTTCATAAACGTATGATTTTAGGCTTTTTAAACCTAAATATGAGTCTTAATAAAACATCATAAACATTCAGGTTTTTAAAACATATAATTTAATTTTTTTAATGTATTTTGGTGGATAAATTGTTAATCCTATTAACCTCAGTGCAGAGAGCATCTGCTTCAAAGTTAATATTTCTTTTTCATTCCTCGTAAATCAACATGAGAAAGCAAATAAGATTGATCTGACTCACTTGATAGATCGTGATGAAGAGGGTATTTTTTTCCTTTTGGCTTCTTCTGGAACATCAATCTAATAAGACAATAAAATAAATGATATCTTCCATTACAAGCTCATGGCAAGTAACCATAATAAACTTGAAACTGGTTAAAATCATCTGCTTTTCAGATGTGTGACACTCTGTAATCGTTGGCATGCTCTGATATATGATCACATTAATGTAAATTTATGCCTGTTTTCTCATTTTTTAATTTTATGCAAACAAGGAGCAATAGTTAATGTTTTGTTTTATGAAGCTGATTTATTGTTTCTACTTGTGGCATGACTGATTGACACACTATGTGACTAGATGCTACTACATGTTGTTGAATTTAGATCCCAATTCTCAACTGGTAATTGCTCAAATATTTACTAGCACAGTATACCACAACAGACAAAACTACTGCTTACACTTATCCCTTCTATGCTTTAGTAGCCAACTGCTCTCCAGACAAAAACACATCTCACAAATCTCACTTGAACTGGAGAAATACAACTTAAAAAAATCAATACACAGATATATCAAACAGACAATATTCAAGTCCTTTATCACAGGAGGACTTCAATTGTATTTTGGGTGTGACATGAAGGATGATCTGTGAGATGTACAGGACTACAAGGTGAGAGGCCCTGGTGAGAAGCTTTGGGTTACAGCTCACTATTATATCAGCCAGTTCCCATAAAATGAACAGGAATGTTTCATTAGCTTGCGTGAAGCACTGGAGGAAATCACAATGCCTTTTAGGACAAATAATCTCTGCATTGCTCTTGCTGAAGGAGCTGGTTATCTGTGATGCTCTGAAGGTTCTATGGGAAGTCATAACTATGTATTATTGTTAGGTGTCCAGATCCAAGGTACTAGCCAGATCAGTACTGTAAAACACATTGCAGTGCATTGTATAGAGACCTTCTATAAAGATGAATTAACAGGAGAATTCACTCAAGCAAATTAGCCTCATGTACTTCACTCTCTTTCCCTTTAAAAAAACCCCCCAAGTTCTGAAACAAGATTTTTGCCCTCAAAGGGTAACCATCTTTTACAATAAAAATAGAAATGTAATTTCCCTAGCTTTTATGAAGTTGTATCTGTCTGTATCAATGCTGAATTTGACCCCAAATACTCATTCCACTGCTTTAAAATAAAATCTTTTCTTCATTAGCTATCAGTAGAAGCAAGAGCTTTTAAATGGAATTGTTGGTTTGCGTAGAAGCAGCCAATCAATTTAGCTAACAAATCTTTCTTGAAAGTGGATCAAGCATGGTTCCATTACTACTAACTATGAGTTTAGTTTTAATTCTTCAGCACTTCTCAGATCTTAATTTTTTTCTCCCATACCACCATTACAGACTAAACAGACACCCTACTCTCCCGGATGTCTACCAAACCCTTGGTATTGCCCATGCAGCAGCAGGGCTCTCTCTGCCAGCTGTGCTGGCCCAGGAAGTGTTGCCATAGACACTTCCTGGCTTTAGTGCCAAGCCACGCACCTTCCCAGCATCCTGGTGTCACTCTGGCATTCCTCCACGTCCACATGGCTGGTGTGGACAGCCCAATGCCCTTTCCACTGTCACAAAATGGAGTTCAGGCTCAGATTCAGGCTTGCAATAGGTCTGACCCAGCATTTGACTGCAGGGAACCATACTGTATCCCTTTTAAATTAATTATCACTGGGCTCCAAAAGAGCACCTGTCTCTTGCCTTCCGCTCACTGTCAAGTGTCACATTCAGGAACAGGATTGCTTTAAGCTGCTCATTTGCAACAACACCATCTCCTTGCACTGTGCCAGCACAACCATTTGTGCAGCCACTTAGAAAACCACTTAGGCAAATTGATCCTGTTAGAAAAAAAATAACATTCTAGGAAGGAAAAAAACCCAACATGTTTTTTTGGGCCAAATTGCTACTCTGACCTAGTTCACTGCATGGCTAAAAAAGTGGTGATTCCAGTAATGTTCAAGAGATGAGAAAATGACAGAAGATGGGGAGCTGGGGGGGGGGCACAAAAATCGACCATCTTTTACTGAGTGTTGATTCTGACATGCAGCTGTCAAAAAAATAATCTACTTTGAGGACCCTGTGAAACTATGCACGTTTCCAAAGAGAATCTGGTAAGGGCAATGATTTTCTCACTTGGCTTTAATTTGACAGCAAATTATTCCCCATAACACAGGCTGATTGTGCCAAATCAAGCATCTTTTTAATACCACATAAACCAGTTGATGAGTCTTCTGTGCTGCCAGTGGGACAAGAGATTATCTAAACACATAATGGAGTTAAACACATGGGAGCCTTAGTAAAACAGACCTAGAAAACAAATGCAACAAGATCTGATGTAGCAATGTATACAAAGCCTACATACAACCACTTTAACAAAGTTGGCAGGAAATATCCCTGTGCGGGTCCCACATTTTCCTCTGTACCACTCGCTATCAATTTTCTCCAAAAGACAAACAGTGTCTCCAGCATGAAGGTCCAAGTCATCAGCATGCTCTGTAAGACAACATCATTTCAGTTAACAGTACTTGTCACACTCACTGATTTTCTCTAAGTAAAACCTTCTTAATACAAATACCACAGAAAAATCCAGAATCAGATTTTAAAAAGTTAAATTACCTGATAAAGTCAATCAGCTTTAACTGAAAGACTGACCCTTAGACTGATCTACAGCTAAAACAACTGATTTGAACAACTCTATGTGCAGATCTGGCAGACTGAGCTTCGACACCATTTTTAAGCTCTAATTTCTAAGAGAACTTCCATTTGAAAGTCTTGGAGTAAAACATGCTTCCAGAATATTCACATTTACTTACCTGCAGGAAAATCATGCAGGACTACAGCATGAGGTACACTTGTGTCAGAAACTTTTGGAGGGTGGTTTGAATCCTGACAACAAAAAATAAATGCAAGTAGTTTATAAATCATGGAAGAAACGAACAGATTCTCTGTTATGTACTCCTTAATTAATTTTCTGACTTTGGACATAGAGTTGTTCTGCTATTGCAGAAGGAAATGGTTATTAGTCACACAACTAGGGGTCTGAATTCTGTATGCCTATTGCCAGTGCAAACAAGAATACATTTCACCAAAATCTACTTCTGAGCCAGTGAAAGGAAGGGAAGGCATGCAACTTTTCCAAGCATATAAGAAGTCTCAGCTATCTCTGCGGGCCAGAAATCTGTAGCACTGACAGCATCACTCATTGCAAGGGCTGTGGACAAATTTTGCACTTGTGCTTGGTACTGTGTGGTGCCAGTCACTCTTCCTTTCTCGAGAGAACACCCAACCCAACTCTTCCCCAGCACACTCAGCAGAGACAGCACACATGCCAACAAACATTCCAAGAGAAGCAAGGAAGGCACTATGCCTTTGCTTACACGAAGGGAACACTGAGGGGGGCTGACAGTTCTGTTGTGGCATCCTCATAAAGAGAAATTATATTCAAAATGCTGAGCCACCTTCTCTGTCCCACCCATTAGGAATTTTTAGGTTGTACTGATGATCACAATGGCATATGAATTATATTCAAAGTAATTCACTGTGTACAAAAAAAAACCCCAAAAAACCCCCAAACAAACAGAAAAGCCCAACACAGATAAAGATAAGACCAGAGTAATGAGTTACAACAGATAACAACATACTGCATAGAAATCTATTTCAGCTATGTAGGTTTCTGATAACAGTCAAAAAGGCTGCTCATTGCTGTAATTTCCACTAGCTATTTAATATTAATAGGGTCATGCCCTAAAACTGAGCCAGGATCTGTAGAAGCAGAGAAAGAAAATACTTTCAAGTCGGTATGTCAAAGCCAATTCACTGATGTGTCATGTACAGCACTGCACACAGTACTCGCTTATCTTTTGCTCAATTCTCAGACACTCAGCCAAGGGAGTGATTATTTTCCTATGAGATGGAGGAACTTTACCAGTTTCCTCTCCCTTCTGGCACTCGAAGTAATTACTCTTGCTCTGTTCCATAAGCTGAATGTCCCTGTGCTATGAGGCAAATCACCATTATTGGGTTTTGTTTTGGCAGTTGCTTTGTTCTGATTACAAAACCACAAGGATTTAATAAATCACTATTACATTTCT
Source organism: Phainopepla nitens (assembly GCA_013400175.1). Lineage (NCBI taxonomy): Eukaryota > Metazoa > Chordata > Aves > Passeriformes > Bombycillidae > Phainopepla > Phainopepla nitens. Next base: position 69,997 of record VXBQ01001804.1, on the reverse strand, counting down.
CAGTGTAACCTCTGAAGACTGTAACATCTGATACTTTACTGCAACAGGAGTCCTGTTCATTGAATATTTAAGCCAGCAGAAAAAAGCACCTTACCTTACAGGACAGTTCTCCAGTGCTCCTGGGAAGACAATCTTCCTTGGCAACTCCATGAGGCACAGGCAGCTTGAAGAGAAAGAGAGGCAAATGGGAAAGTATTTTTCACTTCTAAGCACCTCAAATTCTCACTGCAAGTGAAAATGGTCAGATGATGGAACTATTTAAACCACCTACCACAGGTAAGTAATTTAGGAGTCCAATGAAGAGGACAGATTCTTTTGAAAGGCATTCAGAACAGACTGCTGGTGATGCAAACTGCCACTCTGAGAAACTCAGGTGGTGTCACCTCCCTTTTAAAGTGTCTTAGATACCTAACTGGTATCACCCCATATGGTACAAGATATTCAGAAAGACACTATGATGCACAAATATATTCATTTGTCATGGAGGGCACTAGAAAAACAACCTGGGAGGAAATTTTCATTGACAGTAAGACTTTGGGGCGGGAATTACTACTGATCTTCTATAGAAAAAAAATCTCATACACAGAAATCTAAATGCAAAAGTGAAAGATCAAAAAGGTGGCAACAGAAAGTTTCCACTTCATGCTGGTGGAATGTTGATGCTGTTCATGCTATGGCTCTGTGGTTGCTTTTTTTGACAACAAGCACTGGTTCAAGCAGCCACCAGCTCTATCACTGACCAGTTTCAAGTTTCTAGGGAAAGATCATCTTGTTTTTATTTGCACTGTTGATCCATTTGTATTTAAAATTCCCTAATAATACGTACAACACCAAAATCATTTTTATAATGAAAGGGATGGCCTCAATAGGATGAAAATGTAAGATTAGCAATGTTACGTTCCTCACTCTCTGCAAGCTTGATTAAGTAAGGTCAACTATTTTATTAGTTCCAGTGCTTCCCCAATTTCCCTAAGCATTTTGATGTGTATGGGTAAACAAATATACAAATGCAATTATTCACATCATTTTACCGAAAGAGAATTCAGAACCGGTGACTGGAAAAAGAACCCCCAAACCCCAAGAGCTATGCATTAAATATACATATATATATATATATAATAAAATAACATATATACACAAAAATATACCACATAGATCTATACTTTACATGTATTTATTGCCTTCTCCAGTATTGCCTTAATGGACTTATTACTATTTATCTACTAACATTTTCTAGGGATGATTATGCTGATAGATGCACTTTGAAAGTCATATAATACTGACCTACTTTAGTAGGTTTAACTACCGTCTTCTCTACTATTTTAACCAGCACTCTTTTATAAAAACAATGTACTCAGACAGAATATCTCAACCCTCACCATGTATTTATTGTAGAGAGGATGACCTGGTTTAGGTCTAGGAGGTAATGCTGGATCTGGATTTTTAAAGACTGCACTTTTTGTTCTCTTGGGTCCCAACCTGAACTTGTTGGTTTTTTTATCAGAAGCGATGTCAGAACTAGATCGCGAAAGAACATCCTTCTGGGAGGAGGTCTTGGCTGCAGAGAATTTTGGTGGAGGTGGCCTTCCAGGAACAGTTTTAGGTGGAGGAGGTCGAGCAGGTATAATTTTTCCATCCACAGGCCTAAAAATTGTACAAACCATCAGAGAAATATGCATATTAATAAGCCTGCCATCTCATCCTAGATCCAGAGTGTGCAGTAAGGAAACAAGATTTGTGATGATCTGGGGCTGTACAGTGTGTAGTACCTGAAGCTTTCCAGGAATACATGAACTCTTCAGATACTGACTGGGACCAGGTGATTAAGTCCTTAGACAGATCCTTTGACTACATATTTCCAAGTCTGCTCACCAACAGCCTGCCAGCCTTCTGGGGAGTCCACTAAATAAACAGGATTTCTCTCAGCAACCCACCTCTAGAAAGAGCTTTCTTTGTAGCTGCTGCAGGATGAAATTCTGCTATTGGAGAGCTTTTGTGAAAGCTGGTCTTCAGGAATCAACCTAGCTCATTCCTTGGGATGTCACCTACCTGAAGTGTCCCTGATGAAACTCATGACATATCACACCACTTTGCACAATGCCATCAATAGCAGAATTTAGTGGTTTTATGCAACAGATGTCTATCGCAGAAAGAAAACACCGGTGAAAATACTCAAGTTCTCTGGCAATGCTGGAGGCCCCAAGGTCCCACATTCTTATTAGCAGACCAGCAGTTTAGAAACCAAAATCAGAGACTAGCAAGTGACAGTAGTAATATTTACTAGCAATTAATATTACTAGTAATATTCCAAAAATACAGTATGGCTTGATTGTTAATAGGATATCTTCAACCAGTTACTGCAAGTTTCTGCTACAACTGTTTCTCTTTTTTCATATAATGTAATTCAGCATAATTATTTCCTCACGAGCAATCCTCATGGGTCTGCAAACATTATCAACCCCAACAAGTGTGCATTGGTGGATCTTTGAAGTATCAGTCTAACACATTTTGTGAGTGTCACCCATCATTTGAGAAGATACTAGGGCTCTACTAATCCTCCTGGTAAGAGTTCTCTATTACTATTTGAATATGGAACAATTCTTAAATTTAAAAACAAAAAATCCACTTCTCTTCATCATCCATCTCTCCCACTTCTTTGCCTCATCTTAAACTAAGTATTTTAAATACTGACAAAAGGGGATATTCCAAGTCAAACTGCTTTAAATATGTAAACAGACTAACCCACATATTTTTAAAGCAACTCAAGCAAACAAGAAGACCCTAACAAGCAATTCAGTGAATTATTACTGCTTACTTAAAAAAAAAAAAAATCCATTTGAGCAGAAGAGTGAAAGGACAAAATATTTACTGCAGTCCCAGAGACCCTCATAAGAATCAGGAATGTTATGCTAAATGAATGTTGGGAAGGAACAAGCCAGTAAGGAACATTAGTGAGGTGTTCCCTTGTGGTACAGCCACATTCTTTTCTGTTAATTAATACTTACTATTATTGATAGACTCAGTTCAATAACAGAAAGTTTCTCTTGTCCTAACACAACAGCGCAAACTCTTGTGTTTAAACTCACAGACACAGAATGCAAACACTGAGATACCTGCAGTGGGTTGGCTGGTCAATGCCAGAGCTCCATCCACTGTGTCTCTGGCACTGATAGACACGAGTTAAAGGCTGGTCCAGCAACTTTTGCCCTTGCAGATGTTCTTTCTTTTGGGTTCACAAGAATAAAAAACCCCAAGGTTATCACTGATCTTGCACCTGCATTTTAGGTCTGAAGTGTACAAACCAGCCAGTACTTCTGGAAAGCTGCTGGCCCAGCATCTGCCCTTTCCAGGGTGGCAGCATCTGCCACCTCCACTCCTTCACCACCCAAACCCCACCACAAGTGCAAGTGCTGTGGGTGAAAAGGTTAAAGATTCAGAAAGGAATGACTGTCAGCAGCCACTGTACATTAGCTGAAAAGTCAAACAGCTGCTCTCCTATAATCTCCTTGCTCATACCATAATGCACAAACAAGTATTAAACAGCTACCAACTTGGTCCTGCCTATTTATTAGCGAGCACAGTGCCCAGCCAAGACTATTGAGCTGTCTGGAGTCAGTAGTGTCTACACTGAGACTAACTATGCAAATTAATTCAGAAACACCACTTTTAAGTGAGTCTGAAGAACCATACTCACCTTGGGGGTAGTAGAGGTTCTAGCTGAGGCACTCCACCCTGTTCTGAGTGATCCAACTCCTACAACCCATTCAAAAGAAAAAAGACACTTCTTTAAGCCTAAGGAAAATAAAAAATATTGTTTAAATGATATAATTCTTATATTAAATTATATCCTACGGACATGAAAAACGAGAGTTTCTGCAGGTCTGGGAGTAAAGTAGTAAGTATTATGACATGATTCTGCAATTTTAAAGTGTTGTTGAACATGGAGGGAAATAACCTGATTTACTACCTGAAACACAGCTTAAATTGTGCATTAAGTACGACCCAGCCCCTCTTTCCTACTACATGGCAGTAAGGACTTAAGAGCCAATTTCAGGAGAGTCATACAAATGTACACTGCCCACAGGAATTCGCATTATCAATTTTGATTTAACTTTGACACATGGAACACTTTGAACAGGCTTAAAGCAGAAAACATGGCATTCATGCAACTCACACAGGACAGAGTCTCTTGCAAATAACATTAGCTCCCATTAAAGAAGGCATGTAAATATGTTTGCTAGAGATCTAACAGAAAAATCCCAGTGAATTTTGCTTTGGCAGATTAAGGCATCACTCCTCCCAGCTGCCCCTGCTGGCCCTGCCAGAGACTACCACCCTACAGCAGCCAGAGAGGAGGACATGTGCCATGTCTGAAGGGCTTGGACCACAGCAATGGATTAACAAGTGACCATCCTCACTGCTTCCTGCTGTTCGTTTTCATCCCAGTGCCAGAAAGTTCTGCCAGCTCTGTGGAACAAGCACAGCTGCTTCTGGAACAGCACTGTAAATCAGAGTGCTGAATCTGGGTTCAAAAGAACCCTTTCTGAACCAGTACTTCCAAATAGGTCTGAACAGTCTTGTTTACTTTATTAGGTGCTTTAATGTCCTTGAAATTCATAAACAATTTCTATGATTTTTTCCCACCTAAAAAGAAACAAACACAGATATATTTTGTGACAAAATCTGACCCTTGATTGAGTCCCCAAATTAATGTTCTGATTAAATGACCCTATCAGAAAGAAAACAAAACGCCACTTTCAGATGAGGATGTTATCCTCATACCAAAAATTTTCCTTTTCTGTGTAAAAAGGAAGAAATCCGTGCCAACTGCTGCTTATGGTCAACAATTTTTTGCTGTTGCTGTTTAATTACTTCCACTGACAAACAACACTAGTTTTAGAAGCACAGTTCTTACCTTCCAAAGACAGGATTTCAATGTTCCAGTGGATTCAATACAATCTTTTTTTAAAAAACATCCTCTGAAGCTTATACATACCTGATACAATAACCTAGATGACATTGTAAAAGTTTTGGAGTTCCACTGCATAAAATGTCATTTAATGTCTTGTTCTGTAAATTATTTTATTCAGCATTATCCAGAATAGGTGGGACCACTCTGAACAGCCTTTTCAATCACGACGTTTTAATACCCTTTATCTTAATAGCAGAGGTAGCCACAAAGGCATTTGTTGGCAGCATTCATCTAGTAAGGGCTTTTAATTTGATTTGAACTTTTTACTGCCTGTTGCTTTCACAAGATTCTCTGCCATTCTTACCATCAAAAAACTCAATATTTGGAAATTTTACTGTCATTTTCTAGTTTAATTCCCTTTTGAAAATCTATGTCACATGTTATTTAGCAACAATGCCTACCATTACCATTTACGTGCTCCAGAGCAAGGAGCCTATTCCCAAAATTGGTGGTTCTGCTCAGCAGAAACAACTAGAAGGAAAGAGCTGGACAAAAAGCAAGCTTCATTCTTCTGCAGAAAAGTTTCCTCTGCCTGCCAATTAGCATAGACACCGAGAGGAACTGTGTGCAGGAAGGTAAAAAAATACATTTCTAAAGCACTTTGACAACATTTCACCATGTAAATACCACTGGACTTTGAGTCACTTTGCAATGCTTTTGACACTAAGTTGTAGAATATCCTGATTCCAGATGATGAATACAGGAAATTGAAGATAGATGTGATCAAAGTTTAGTAAAATCACCAGAGTGCTTTTCAAAACTGACAGCAGTCTAAATTACCTAATTAATCAGAGAACAGAATGAAAAGAAAAAAGTCTTATATTTTTGAGTAGCTGTTTTCATCTTCTGGCCCTTCAAACAACTTACTTTTCAAATGCTTGAGGATCAGAAGAGGTCTTTTAATCAAAGCAGACAAAGCTGTAATACAGGAAAACAGTTCTAACTTACCCCTTTTTTCACTAGGTCACCACTGCTGGGTTTTCCCACTGTGATATTGGATGTGTTCCCAATAGGCTTTTCAGCAGGAAGTGGTGGAGGGCTATGTGGGATGTCATTTAAAGCTGTAAAAAAACCAAAAAAATCCCAAATTAAAGTCTAATTAATACCTTCCTTATGTGGATCAACAATAGGTAAAGGAATCCATCTTGGTTTGGGGCACTTTTTGTGTGAATGCAACTTCCTTCCTCAAAGCCAGAGCAGCCAAAGGGAAGAAGCATTTAAAGAACAGCGAAGAGAAAAGGGACATGAGGGCAACATTGTAACTCTGAGGTTGCATTCAGGAGTACTTCCCATCCCGCATAATGGAGCTTCCCCTTACTCTCAGGACACCAGCAAGTCGTTTCAGGGTTCCAACTGCAATATTTGGCGATATAATATTAGATGAGTAGAAGAGTTTCTACCCCTTGGAATGTCAGATTCATTACTGGATACCCTGAAACGCCATCACCACATTTCTAAACTGGCTCACTTTTTTTTTCAGCTGTCAGCTCCTGGAATATCCTTCAGGCTGGAAAACAGCTGAGGGTTATTTCAAGTAACCCTGAAAGATCAGGAGACTTGGATGGAAGAATCTCCAGAAAGGTAAAGGCAAGAAAATGAATTATTGCCTACTACAAAATTCAGGATGATAGAAAACGGAGATGGAACTTTCCAGGTAGTCCTTAAGGAGCAAAGCAAGTTTAGGACTTGGAAGAGGAAAAACTACAGATTTTACTAGGAAGAGTGATGATGTCTTCATGCTCAATAAAGAACAGAAAGCCCTTATAAATATGTGACATTTGCTTTCAATGTCTCTGCCAGTGAAACCTGGGAAGCGCTTGGACAGACTTTGCCAGTATATTTACCAAACATTTTGTCTTTATATATTGGAACCACGTCATCTATTTTATAATCTGTTTGTATATCAAGAAAATTAATTTCATAGGAAGAACTACAGACACTTAACCTCTTCTGACTTCCAGCTGAACTTGGAGTTACATAAAAATAAATGTAGACAGTCTGGACATTTATAGACTGATGACAAAATGCAAAAGGAGAGATGCTATCCAAAACAAAACCTTCAGTTGCTCATTTCATGAAAATTACTCTCAATAAAGAAACAACACATGGGAAGGAGAAGTGTTGTTTATTTTCAACACCTTTGTTGCATTACTATTATATAAAACACTGCTGTGATGTTTAAAAATGAATCAGTTCAATGGATCAGTTCAATTCTTAGGAGAAGCTCACAGTTACTGTGTTGGCAGTGATGAGGCACTGGGGAAAGAAATTGGGAAGCTCATCACTTTTCTAAGGTACTGCAATGGATGAAAAGCAAAAACAATACCTGGTAGTAAGTCCAAAAGAAATCTTCTCTTATCATGTCTTACTGATATAAAAAGCATGAGACACTGATTTATCACTTCAAGTCCTGCTACATACACAGATGGCCTAATTTCCTCTCCCTTACTCTTTAAGGTCAGAATAAAAAGAACTAGAGGAAAAACAACAAAAATAAAACTCCAAGAACTGGAAGGCAGGTGTGTTATTTTTAGTGATTTCTAAGTGTAATAACTGAAGTGGAATTTTAATGCTTACTTTCTCACCACATCTCAACAAAAGTGCTAATCCTAATTGACAACTTCACTGGAGTTCAAATTCTTAAGCAGTTCTGTCCCCTTTTTGGTAGTGGCAGGTGGGTTGTTTTTGGAGGGTTTAAAAAATTTGTGTTATTTTGTTTGTTTATTGGGGTTTTCTTTTCAGTTTTTGCTGGTTCCTGACAGAATTTATCTCCTCCACAAACAAGATGGCAAAAGACTCCCCTGTACTGAGATTATGTGGCCCTTTTACAATGTAAATCCTAGTATATCCATTTATACCTTGGCCCAGTTCTACCGTTCTCCTCTTAACTTTTAACAGGTTACATTTCTGCAGCAGCTGCTATGTGACAAAAGGCTACTCTGCTTTCTCGGAATGTGCTTCTGTTCCTCCCTATCCCATTAATCTTCAAACCATTGATTCCCATAAGGCAGGCAGTTCTTCACAATCTCCTGCTGTTTGTAGCCAAGTACAGGACCAGCAGTCCTTTGTGGAAATTTCAATTACCACTAGAGAGCAGCAAGGGACCAGTTATCTACAAGTTCAAAAGGGAATCCATCTCAGAAATAAAAAAAAAAATAAATAAAAAAAAATAAAAGGAAAAGAAAAAGAAAAAAATGTCAGGTAGTTGGTTGGCTTTTTGTTTAATTTTATTTTTAATTGTAATTAAAATTTCCTCTATAGAGGAGAATTACATCATAGTTTCTTTACAGTAGTTCATAAACATATTCTTCCAATTGATATTCTTCCATATTCTTTTCTTTTTGATCAGGTATTAACAGAAAGACTTTTCCTCACAGCTTTATCTTCAGTCTTCTCTGCATTTTTAATCATTTCCACTGCATTTCTCATATATGCAGGGGAAAAGAAAGTTCAGTATTTTAACAGTGGGTTGGTGACAGGGGGAGATTGAAAATAATGAGTGAAACTTTCAGGAGAAATATCACCTGGACATACAGTTACTACAAGCTGACATCCACTAAATGTGGCAAAACATGATTTTGAAACATGAGTTTTAAGAGCTATCTTTTGACATTTTTCCCTAAGCTCTGAGGATCAAAGATAAGGCCAAACAGAATCCTGCAAGTATGCACTCAAGCATACGAAGACCAACACAAAGACCTTGTGGCTCTCTGATAAATTTCCACTCTGAGACACTGTCAGCGTCATTTGTAAAGCTGTAAAGGATTAGAGGTGGCAGGCTTTAGGAATACAGTAACTCTCAGAAAACTACAGTCAAGACCCTAACATAAAATTGAACACATAAGGTTTTTGCATCCCAGTTCTCACATGCCTTTTTTTATTCCCTCAAACTTACCTAAATATTCTTGCTTAAATGGCCACAGATTTAAAAAAACTAGCAAGGATCAAGGGGACTGTTTGATTTAAACTATGAATATTATGCTAAACATCCCAACCAAGCTGTTTTTGAAGGAAAGTTTAATGCATCAATATTTTTCTTTTGACAAGGAAGCTTGGGAGAAGCACTAAACCTCAGCTAAGGTCAGCACCAAAGTCGATTTGGCCAAAGGTTCAGCTCCAGATTACAGTTTAGCAGACAAAACAAGCTTGCTTCTGCTGCTGCAAGGGTCTCCTCCAAGTCTCCCTTTCCAGCCTTTAGATCTGCCCCTCACATACAGCTTCACCTCTGATATGCATCAGCTCCATCAGGTTGGAGAGACACCAAACTCAAGGGAGGGAGCCCAAAGAGGCAGCTGGGCAGCAGGGAGAGTGGAACATGACATTATCTACCTCTCCCTCCCACCACAGCCCTGAGGCTGGCTCCTTTGTCTTGTCAAACCGTACCATGGGATTCCTTTGGCAGCTGATATTAGCTACTAAACAGTAAATCAATTACTAAATGTTAAGTCCCAATTGAAATGGTTTTCTAACACACTTCCCAGACATTTGGGAGCAAAACTTACATTTCCCAGGTTTAGCTGGGATTCGGATCACAGTGGGCTTCCGAGCTAAAGCCGGTTGAGCCGTCTGTTCCTTGGCAGGTTCATTTTTGGTAAGGAACTGAAACGGATCTAAAAGGAAGAAAAAAACCCCACATCTTTAATGCTTATTTGTTGGACACAAATCTTACCAAATATTGCTTTCATTATTAAGGATATTTATATTTCACACCCAACACAGTAATAAAAAAAGACAAATCAGGCTGATGCAACTAGGATACCCAGCTCTTTGTAAGTAATAGGTCTTCTTTGTACACCTGCTTTCATAGTAGACTTAACATAAACATGCTCCAGATACCTTCTGGGATTATATGAGCCACTGAACAAGAGGAACTGCATTGCTTGGTAATAGGGACCTGAAATCAGAATGGCTTTAGGGAAATGTTTACAAAGCACTTGATGTAATGCACTGACACAGCTGTGAACGCATTCAAGGAAAAGTTTTTACCAATACAATCTTGCCAAAGCTAAACAATCAGCACTGCAGCAGATAAAATATCTACTGAAACATACAAAACATTTAAATACTACTGACTACAAAACATCCTTCCTGTAAAACAACTAATTCCTTTGAAGTTTCTGAATCATGAAGTTTCTTTGTCTGTTATAAACCTGGTGACACAGAGGGAACTGGTTCAGGCCAAGGTCTGGAAGTTGTGCCTGAGCTCTGCCCTTGCCTATATCACTCATTCCTCTACAAGCCTGCCCAAGCATTCCACTGGTAAGACAGGAGCAATGTTTCCCATGCTTCATTACCTTAAACACTCGTCTCTTATTAAAAGGCATGGGAACATAGGCACATGTAGAAGGCAGCTGTAAAAATACTAGTACATAAATAAAGACCAAATTAATGTGTTCTTTCTCAAGTACACCTTCATGTCAAAGAGCAATACTTCTTTCTTCTTAACAAGTGCTACTTCTTTCTCTGACATTATCAAATTCTGCAGTAAAATGGCAATGCTTAACAGTATCATAAAAGTGTACAGCAGAAACTGGAGAAGGACGCTGGATGATAAATCTGACACGTATTCACAGCCGCAACAACCGAGTCTGATCTCCTCTGCTGGCCTTTTCAGATGTGTAGCTCAATGAGATGTTATTTATGGAGTGTCACAGTCTAAGAGAGGAAGTATGCAGGGCATCTCTTTGAATTCTTCAGGACTTTAATAAAAGCATACCCTTTCTCCAAACTACTGCCACACTTCCTGACAAAGTTGGAAAATCTGTATTTGATAAAATTTCATCTTCAACACTTAGAAAAAACCAGTTACATCACATGAGGTCATTATTTCTTATTGCCTATTTTGGACAATCCAATCCAATCCAATCCAGCAAGACACTATGTATCTGTGCCTGGCAAGTCACATAGATTTAAGAAAGTCCAGAAATGCAGTATTTCTTTATGAACAAACTCACGCCCTCCCGCATGCACATGACTCAGTGGCCACAGCTCCCCCTTGCTGGTGCATCTGCCATCAGGTCTCTCTGGCAGTGCCCCCAGCTCCTGCTGCCAGTGTGCAGCTGTCACAACAGCAGGGACAACATGCCACAGGGCCCATGCATGCTCACCCTGCTCAGATGTCCATCCTCTACTAGCCCCTTGCTTATGGCTTTCTTCACAGGCAGATCCATCCCATATGGGTGTGCTGTGTGGATTTGTGCCATGGCCTCTCTTAAAGCCAACCTGCCTACAGGCTCCACAGAAACCCACCCAGGTACCTTCAGATCACATTTTAATCAGGAATCATGCAAATCAATTCCTTCTGTCAGGCTGCTCGTACAACAGCTCTGAGTGCACACTTCAGGTACAAAGGATCATGCAGGTCAACAATTTGTCTACACATAAAGGTATACAGGGTACAGTTAAAAACAAACTCTGTTACCATCTAGACTAAAGATGGCTCCATCACATTGTGCCCAAATATTTCCTGTGAATCCGGAAATTAGGAACAGGCAAGCCACAGTGCTTTTTAGAATGTAAGGGTGAAACAACATTTTGTTCAAGTTATGGATTAGCATATGAGGGTGGAGGGTTTATGTCTTTTCAATGAAAGCTGCATCACAGCAAGAGTTTTTGTAGAGGACTTGAAAACACAGACCACAAGTGGGGTGGAAGCATTCTGAAGTACAGTCAATATAAGAAATCAAAATCCCATCACTGGAGCAAGACTGCAATCTTCTTTTACTCTTCTACACCTCCATCTGCTAGCTACAACGTTAACACTTGAATTGCATTAAAAAAACCTGTAGATTTATCAAACCTTAACTTTTGTGCTGGTATTCAGAGTGACTTTAAGTGCAGCTGAAAAAAAAACCCCTGAAACTGGGCTTTTTTCTCTCTTTTAGTTACCTGGCAACTCTACATCAGACTTGAGGAGTGACCCTGGTGAGGCAGCAAGGCCTCAAAGCTGCATTTGCCTACTGAGAAGCTGGAGACACAGGATGAGCAGAAGAAAGGTGAACAGGGCTAAGTCACGGGCTCCTTGACACAGCATGACCATAAGGAACACTCTGGCACACAGACCACCTCTCAGGGCAAGGTTCTGCAGAGGTGAAAGAAGTTCTGCATGAAAAACAAGGAAACAATTTTCCAAAGCCTCCATCTCATGAAAATATAGACATTGAGAGACCAAGTGGAAATGCTCTAAATACCTCATACAATCACTGTTCTGCAGTCTTGTAAATTTGAAGGGGATTTAAAATTGTAAAGAATTGCAGTTTGTCAGCTGTTAATCACTGCTATGCATAGAAAAAGTTTTCTTGACCATTCAGCAGCTGCCAGAGGTCTCTACATCAATACATCTGACAATTTTTAAGTCTGAGAAAAGCAATTTCTAAGGCTGAGAAAACCATTTGATGAACGCTAGTTTTCCACTCATTATCTTATGTTCAATTATACTGTTGTCACCTCATAATTAGTTTAAAACTCATTACCTTGTTTGTGTTATTCCATTCCCCAGTGCTGGGCTTGCAGCAGAAATTGGCTGAGAAAATGACTGTGCTGCTTTGTGCAATGGGACTGACAACATATCAAATTTTTATGTTGTTTAACAACAATTGGGCATCGTTTGAGCATAATTCATGGAGGTGTGAAAACAGAATTGTTAATGTACTCATTTAAAACTTCTCAGCTCAAGGAAATTAATCTGCAAGTAATTTTTCATAAGACATATCAACAGACTTCTATTGATTTTTTTTTATTAAAGTTTCACAACGATGCTTAAAGTCTGTGGCTTCCTTAGTCTCATTTTTCTAAAGCTTCTGTTTCAAAGGGTTATGTGATAACATATATTACTGTGCTTTTTTTCAGGAAAGACAAATGCAAGCCATGTATTCAAATAAACCATACATAATCTTCTTTCTTTTAACAGTTTTGGAGAAACAACCTTTTACCCCCCCACTGACATACACCACCCTTGTTTAAAATTAAAAATTAGGTTACTGAAGAAGCAGTAGGTTTTGCCCATGCAAGAAGGACAGATGGGTACCTTCCTGAAATATTTATTGGTAGTCTTTCAGTGAGAGGTAGTAAGATGGTAATAGACACCTCAGCAGCAATAAGGGGAATCTCCAAACAAATAGTAAGTGGAAAGCAAAAAGCCCAGATAGTACTGTGTGTTGTGAAGATGCTCAGTCCTGCAAGAAGTACTCAGTACACATGAGAACCACGGAGTACAAAGGTGTGGATGCTGCCATTACAACACTTGTCACTACAGAAGTATGCAGCTGTGTCCACTTTCAAGGTTTAATTTAAAAACCTAAATCAGCTATTAAAGGCAAAACTCCCACATTCCCTTCACATAGAACAGTATTGTTACCAGAGTCTTCCAGGAACAGAGAACAGGAACAGACCTCATTAACAAATGGTTTTATTAAAACATAGCCCTGTGAAAGCACTCTGGTGTTTATGGAAGCATAATCAACCCATACTTGGGGGAAGATTCTCATCAACAGAAATATAGCCTAGATATATAGCCAGAGATTTAATGGAAACCTGACAGGTAACACCTCAAAGAATGGGGTTCATGCTCAAGAAACTCTGTGAAATGTCACAATCAAAAGTCTGATGTTCACCCAGATATTTTAAATCTCAACCTATTTACAACGATAAAGAGATGTATTAGACAGGTATCTAAATTCCAGCATCAGTGATTTTACCAATCTGCTTTCCACAGTATTTTTCATCAAGAAAATGAACAGTTCACTGTTTCCAGGAATGGATTTCTGACACAGAGAAAATAAAATGGACTACACCACCCTTCACAAAATATGCAATTTGCATCTCCCTCTGCACAGAACATTGCCATGATCTGGTCATGACTGTAACTTTTAAGAGACTGGAAAATGAAAAAAAAAAGGAAAAAAAAAAAGAGAGAGAGACAATGGGATGCAGGTTCTTTCAGCATCTGACCTGTGCATAACCTGAATGTAAGTTCAGGTGATACTCAGGCTTCTTGGTATTCTAGCTCATTCAAATAAAAGGAATGCAGTATCATTTGGGAGGAGACTTAGTATTGCTTCAGATGTAAAACTGGAGGAGAAGCAAGAAAACCTGCTCTGCAGAAAGAGCTTAGCCATCAGTGTGACAAAAATGCACAAAGAATTATATAGGGTTTTGTATTCTCTGTAAAGTATAGAAAAAATTTGCCAAGATATGCCACAGAAGATTTGACTTAAATGTACTTGTTGAAAATGCAAGCTGTCCTTAACTGAGCAATGAAATCTCACCCATGCAGTCAGAAAGCTGGAGAGCAGATAAAATAAAATCTACTATTAGAACAGCAAAACTTCTTGGACTTTTTAACACTTAATGGCAATAAAAGCATTCATGGTGTAGCAAACTACACACATACTACTTGTACATATAGAGAGATAGAGATGGACCTTTTCTGAGCTTTCAGCATTTCTCCCTCAAAGTGTGGGAATGCCCACACTCTGCACCTGTGCATATCTAAAAGCATAACCACTGGGTCATCGTTCATCTGTACCAGCAAAGGTGATGGAAATCACACTGCCTTTGGCAATCACAAAAATACTGCGCATACCAGCACGAGCTATTACGGGAGAATTTGGAGGCTACTCCTCTATCACTGATCTAGTCTGCCAGTTGAAGTAAGACTAGGATAGTTCAGATTGCAAGAGCCTGCAGGAGGTCTCTGATCAAACCTCTTGCCCAGAAAAGGTCAGCTGTGAGGGCATGTTGCTAGAAATCGGTTGTGTAGCCTGGTCTGACCTCAAAAATTAAATGCCAGGGGGTGTTTGGACATACAATGGGTGACCAAGAAAATATACCCCCAAATTACCCTGAAGATTAAGGAACACGGCCTTGTCCAGTCTTGCCAGCTGAATGAATGATTTTTTATTTCCAAGAGATTTCAGTGCCCCTAAACAGGCAAGCTGGAAATTTCCAAAGCAGGTAATGGAAAGCAGTCAAATATACAAAATCTTTTTTTTCATTGAAAATGTGAAGGACAAGGTAATTTATAATGTTGTTTGAAATACCTATCTATTCTCTTGCAAGAATCTCACATGCTTTTGGCAAAATAAAGAGGGTTTATAGAAACATTTTCTTTTCAATAAGCATTTTGCTGTTCTATGACAAACTTTGTGAACAGAGGATATCTGCATTTTCAATACTGTAAAAGAAACAGATTTAATTATCAGAAAAGACAGATCTTATTAAGAACATTATTACTTGTGTGTTACTTCACAGAATCTAAAGACCTAGAACTCAAACCAAATTAATTTGCATCTGACAACCTAAAAGACTACTCATCTATTACTGTGAGCTATGATTTAAAAACCTTATTTGTTTCCTGAGCCTACATATAAGGCCCTCTCCTGTGCCATTTCAAGGTCCTTGAAGGCTCTAACTTATATCCACTAAGCAAGCATCTGTAGTGACTGAGGAGTTCATGGATGCCTGTTATCACTTCTCCTGGAGACTGCCAACCTTGCAGCAGAACCAACAGGACACAGCCCAGCCCTCAAACTCCAATAGCAGCATGTCCTCAGGTAAAACTGTTTTTACAAGGTCCTATGCCAAACAGCAGTTTAAAATGGATGAGACAGCTCATTCTTTTCTGGGATAATAATTTGTCAGTAAGTAAAAAAGGAGACAGGTGTCTTGAAAATAACTACAATAAAAGTCATTGGAAACACAGCTGAACCTTAAAAAAGCTGCATTATTTTGATGATATGTCTGGATTAATCTACCAGTTAGAACTATTTCCATTTTTTCTTTTTTTTTTTTTTTTCTTTTTTTTTCCTTTCTTTTCCATCCTGAGGAAGCAATTAAAATCAAGCAGCTGGGCAATACCCCCACAGCAGACAAATGTGGCATTACTCAAGCAGCAGGTTTTCTGAATTGTCTATAATGTCACACAAATGCCACCATTCACGCCACAAGAAGCAACAATACATATAAATGGATAGCAGCATTGCTTTGGTTGGATTTTTTTTTCTCAGCAGAGACAGAAATGAACCTTTATACTACAATAAAGTAGTTAAACAGACAGACAGATAGAAAACACAATTAAAAATGCAGTGGTCATACCCCTGTTCAACCTGAATGTAATGAAGACATCAAAATGTGAGCTGCCTCCTGCTGGAAAGGTAAGGCACTCTCTGAACTACTTTTCAAAGCATGTGATTTAAATTGAGTTCTGCTATGTAAGGCACAGAGCAATCAGTGAATTATATGCTGTTTCAGAGAGAAAGAAGAAGACAGAAGGAAGAAGAGCTCCTCACATGCTAAAAAGAATAAAAATATTGCAGCAATATCACCTCCAAGTTTTAATTTAAGTGTGTGCTCTAAATGCACCATTACCTGATCTTTGTCCAAAACATACATTCTCATAACGTTTAGCAAGCAGGCACACTACATGCTTTGACACAACAACTAATACAGGTAAAATCATGGGTCTTCTGAAGCAGTGCAATTTACACAGTTAAACTTGCACCAGGATTTAATTTCCAAGCCTTTGTAAAAATGGATAAGTGAGAATTGAGCCCACCTGATAGATTACCAAAACTTTTAACAACCAGGAACTGCACAAGTCCCTGTTATCAGCCATAAAAGAAATGCAAAAGTAACCCAAATAATCCAAAATATCACAACTATCATCAAAGCATTAGAACCAAAAGGTGTAGAGTCCCAAACAGATGCCTTCACATTCTAAATGACTGACTTAAATAGAAGTAATTTCATTAGGTTACAAATGGCTTTGACCATCAGCCTTTGAGTCCAAAATTATGGCACTTAAAACTGTTTTGGCTGATGACAAAGTAGTTCTACAGATTTGTCATTCCTGACTTCTCTTTCCTGGCACTTCCCTTGTGCCAGCATAATGAGTAGGCTGCAAGATTCCGTCACAATTCACCTCTGAATTCTGCAGCTTCAAAGCTCCTCATAGACTTCAACTCTCTGAGTGGATGCTGAAACCTTTAAAAAAACCTCAGTATCCAGAGTCTCTTATTTGCACCAGAATGATTCCCTTCATCATACAGGGTGGACAAGGATAAAATTATTGATGTTTGGATAAGGGCAAATTCAGTCAACTAACAGCTGTGCTGTTGGAGATGCTGTCAAACACTAACAAAACTCAAAGAGATTGCTTGATGTTACCTTGAATCATTCAGCTAGTTTTAGTAGATGAACTACCAGTTAAATACTGACACTTAGACTGGTGAAACTACACTGGTTTGTGACCAGCACTGCTGATCTTAGCACATGTACAGTATTCAAATATCTTTCACTTATTGTGGAGGTGGCAAGCCTTCTGTTAGAGGAAGCTGATGTCTTACATCACTCAACTAAATTGCTGTGGAGACTCTGAACTTTGCTTTGCCTCTTTCACCTTTTCATTCATATACTCACTTCAACTTCTGCCTTCTGTGCCCTCCTCATCATCCATGGAACACTTCCCCTTCCTCCTTTCACAGCAGGAGCCAGCAGCAGCAGGGATTGATCCCTCCAGTTCTGTTTACATTGGTCTAACACAGCTGTGTTGTACCAGACAAAATGAAGCTCTGGTGACACTGCAATGTGCAATGTAACGCTGCTCTCTGACAAACAACATTTTGGTGCTTGGTTTCCAACACCACTGCATAAAAGCCTTCCTCCTTTCCTAGGGTTGCCATAACAACAAGCAGAGCACTGTCATTTTGCTAAGTAATGACAATGACAAATATGTAAGAAATGCAAAGGTCTGGACAACTGGGAGCAAGATTAGAGCTTCTCTTCCTGCCTTCATAAAACATTTTACCATGGATTCATCTTGCAAATCCTAAGCTGTTCCTATGGGAACATGAGAAATAGCTAGTGTTAGTGCTCTGTGTTGCCTCAGTGGTGCTCTTGTGGATGCTCTGTCAAGATACTGCACAGTATTAGTTATCCAGGCTACAGGATATGATCTTGAGCTCAAAAATGCCAGTAAAAATCTGGAATTAGTCCTAATTTTACAGTGTAATGAAGTGGTAATGCTGCCATGCCTTTTTCTCTTTAGTAGGCAAGAAGTGATTGCAGCGCAGATGACATTTTATTGAATGAATAAAATCATGGGCAGATGACTTAAGGAGTCAGGAAACTATTACATGAATAATTCCTCTGTTAACCATGAGGATGGAAAGCATTCTCTTCTTAATTAAACAGAGAATAACACCTAGGGCACCAACCAGAAAGAGTAAGAACGACAATCTTATCACTTAATAATGAAAGCTGTTTTTCTCAGGTGATTTTCATTTGTGATCACTCAACCTCTGATTTTATGGAAGAACTAATGTTATGTAACTTTTCTAGGTTGGGGGCAAGTCTTTCTTTTAGTGTGCATAGCTAAAACATGATTTTCCTTTTTATGTATGTTCAAAATGTAAATACTCTCTTTTCTTGCCTACTACTTAGATCAGGTACATTTTCCTTCTATTTGTTACATCTAGTAATCAAAATAAAATGACTGAAACTACGAAAGTTTTACCCTAAATGGCTTTTCTTCTAAAACCATCCACATGTACAGTGTCTGTTCCATGACTCCAGTCTCCAGACACAATGATCATGCCTCTGTTCCCACCTAGACACCATCAGCCATACATTTCATTGACATAAGTACAAAACACCTCTCCAGTCACCCTGTACTCCTGCTTCTTTTCAGTTTTGGTGACATTTTTGCAGTGTTCCTGGAATCTGTCAGCCCAGGGAAAAAAATGGGACTTGTATCCATGTTGAAATAATCACCTCTCCTGCAGGATCTTTTGTTGCCTTATTCTCACTGCTTTTATAAGCTCCCCTGAGAACTGTATGTCTGTATGTACCAATTTCAGCAATTTAAAACTTTAAGGGAACTTTCTAAATCTGCCTTGGGGCTTTTATGACAATAGAGAGGAGAAACAATAACAAATTGGAACTTCATCTGGCAATATAATTCATGAACTGTGAAGGAATTGCATTTGTTAACAATCATTAATATTGATTTACCATGACAACTACACAGCATCTACACTTCTCTTTTGTGAAAGTTAAGATGATAAATGATGTGTGGCAGATTAACCCTGGCTGGGTGTCAGGTGCCCTCCAAAGCTACTCTATCACTCCACTCCTCCAATGAACACGGAGAGAAAATGTACCAAAATGCTCTTGGGTCAAGATAAGAGCAGGGAAAAATCACTCACCAGCTGCCCTCATGGCAAAACAGATTTGACTTGGGGAAATATGACTTGACTTTATTACCAGTCAAATCAGAGAAGGGTAATAAGAAATAAATCCAAATCTCAACAACACCTACTCTCACCCCTCCCTTCTTTCCAGTCTCAGCTTCACTTGCAATTTGCTCACCTCCTGCCTGGAGCAGCACAGGATGAATATGGGGGCTGTGGTCAGTTCATCACATGTTGTCTCTGCCACTCCTTCCTCATCGAGGGAGGACTTCCCACACTCCTCCCCTGCTTCAGCATGGGATCCCTCCCACCCTGTCAGACATGGGGCATGCTTCTGGGGCTTCTCAGAAAAGCCACCCCTGTAACCCCCTACCCAATATCAATCCTTGGCCACATAAACCAAATAGATGAGGTTAAAAAAAATAATAATTGAAAATCACAGCCGGTTCCTTAAACAGGCATTTTGTGTGACACACTCTGGTTTAAAACAGAGCTCTCCCTGGATTGCAACGGGGCTGGTGAACTAAACCAGACATATTGAATATTAAGAGGGGAAAAACCTATTGCTATAAAATGTAATGACAGCCCAACACCCACCTGTGTCTTAAACCACCTAAAACAGCACTAAAAAAATTGACCCCAAGTACCTAATAGTATCAAACAAAGTTTATGAAAGGAATGTAGTTCTAGTAATTCATCTGTCCACATGAAATAATTATTTTCGTTTATTAAAAAGCCCCTAAAGCTGAAACTGTTTTACAAGAATGCAGTCACATGACAAGGCAGAAGGACAGGACAGAGAAAATAAGTAGGCATCGTTGAGATGTTTGTTATGTTTGATCATGAGTGTTCCTATATGCCACAAACACTGCTCCTTCTTCAGATTACTAGGTTTCCACTACAGAGCTTAAGGCACTCAAATAAATTAGTCCCATTAGATGGTGAGAGGTAAGCTGTCCTAAGTTTCCCAGAGAGAACTGTGACACATTCTGGAATTAACATCTAGCATATAAGATCAAATCTTTTACCATTATTTTCGTAATCACGTAATATATCCAGCAGACAAGTTCTGAGATTTATACAGCCTTGAAACCTCCTGAGTCTCAAAATCCATTTAATTTCATAACAATCTTGACAAAACAGAAAACCAATTTTTCTTACACACACATAAACCCCACCAAGACAGGTAGATGTAACTCACACAGGATACACCTGGAAAGAATAACCATATCACAGTCTAAAAAAATTTTTTTCTCACCTGCTGCTGCTTCAGAACTGATGCTATCTTTAACTACACAAGCTGGACTTAGGGGCAAAACATCATCATCAAAACTGATCAGATCTCCTTCCACATCTAGGTTATTTTGCAAAGCAGGTGCTGAGGAGTCGGCTGTAGGGGACAATTCCCCCAGAGACTTTAAAACCTTTTCTTGGGCAGATACAGAAGGCCGTGCAGGAGCAGCAACCGGTTTTAGTGAGGCCAAAGAAAGCGCAGGATTTTCTGAGTAACATGACTTTTTAGGAACAAGAGGCCTTGGAGCAGGAACAGGAAATCTCTTTTGTCCATCGCTGTTTTCTGCAACTGATCCACTCCTTCCATCAAGGAAATCAGTACTGCTGCTTTTAACAAGGCCGGGTTTTGGCTTCTTTGGCAGTTCAGGTTTGGTTACAACACTGCTCCCAACTATTTCAGGCTGAGGCTGCAATTCCTTGGAAGGTGTTGATTTGCTGTCGCTCCATGGTGCATCCCACTCTTCTGAAATTCTACCTACCCCTGGCTTTGGAGCAATCACTGGCTTCTTTGTAGTAACAGATCTTGGGACAAATGAACGAGGGGCAATTTCTGGCTTTTTTGATGATCCTGAGCTATCATTAGTGCCTTGGGATTCAAAAACTTTGATCCTTGAAACAATACTATTTTGGCTCCTTTCTGTACTCATGCTGTCCATCACCAAGTGATTGTCTAGTAAGCAGTCTTCATCTAGAAGAGGTGACTGCTGAATTGGAGGTTGCTGCTGATTTGCAGTAGACTGGTTCACTTCTTCTCCACTGTCTATCTTACTTTCAGTACTTTTGACCACCAGTCTGAGATTGCTTCTTGATCTTGGCTTTGGCACAGGACATATCACAGCACTGGGATTTTCTTGGCACCTCTGACCTTCATGATTTTCGAAGACTATTACAGGATTCTCATTTTCTGCTGGACACTTACTCAAAAGAGATGCAGGAGGCCTAGGAGGTTTAAGAGGACTCTGCCCTGCTAACAGAAAATAAAAGGTTTTACTTATCTGTTCCAGAACATTTAATTTGTGTTATTTTTTGACAGCCATCAGGATGGTAAAAATGATGGCTTTCATTGAGAACTCTGCTGGTGCTTCTAAAAATACAGTTCTGTTCCTAAAGAGATGAATGGAAAAATATACAAACTTTAGGAATAAGCTGAAGATTGCTGAAATGCATGGTATCTACAAGATGAGTTCAAAACCTTCTGTTAACTTGCAGTATTGAAGGGCATGCAAACAAAATCCAGACCAAAGAAGAGTACAGTAGCTTCCCCAGCTTGGTTTGCACACTTTTCAGTCTGAATGTAGGAAGTGCTGATATTTTGGTATTTTGCTGAGCTGGTATTTCGACTGAAATTCTCTGGCCCCAAAGTTCTGACTGTCATTTTGGCTCAATTGAACAAAACTTTCAAGATTTAATGATACTCTGAATGCAACAGGAGCTTTTCAGAAGAAAGGATTTTACAGAAATTTACAGTAGTAATAATTCACAGAAATTTAACTGTTATTCATATTAAATCCTGCACAGATCAACAACAAAGTGCATGTTCAGGGGACAGAGTAAAGTTTTCATCACAGAAAAATCCAAAACAGCCTCACCTCGACAGCCTGCAGATTCCCAGTGTGTAGGCACACTAGTTTTTACATTACTTCCTGGAAAATGGCTGATTAGTTCCTCTGGAAAGTCAGTTTGTGTTGCAGAAGTAGTGGTATGTCTAGGAGCAGCAGCATTATTGTTATTTGTTGTATTGACTTGCACTTGATTGATTTCTTTTATCACCTGCTGGTACGATGGCGGAAGCTACAAAATAGAGAGGTAAATATTAAGGTACACCCAGATATGAGACTTCAAAAGAAAATGGCACATGAATTAAAAAATACTAAATTAACATATACAGAGAAAAAGAACACTGTCATAGTCTTCTATTCAATCTGATGGAAGTCTGAGCAAGCAAAAACTGTTCCTCTCTAATCTAATGAGCTTTCGACCTTTGTAAATCAATGCCTCATGTAAATTCACGCTCACCTCAGCTGGAAGATGCTCATTTCTCCTCCACTGAGCATGAGATGAAGCAGAAGGGAATCCTAATCCTTGAGGAGTCACTGGACTTGCACCTGGAAACCAGGAGGATGGTCGGAGGGGTTCAGCAGCAACTATTGTAATTTCAGGACGCCTGGAAATGAAGGCAAAGGGGAATAATCACCTAAAACATTCACAAATAGTTCTTTTAAGTATAACAGTTCAAGGTTTTCTGGGAACAGGAAACAAAAACAGCTCAGGTCTTTTTAACTAAAGGTGTCTTTCCATGATTTCAAAGCAACTTACCTGACCTTTCTAACAAACACTTAGGCTCCCATTCAAAGCCTCTAATTAAATGCCCTAGCCAAAAAGTAGGTTTATTGGCTTCAGTGAAATAATTTAAATGCTTAAAGTACCTAAACACAAGTGTGTAATTCAATTAGATGGCAGAAGTCTAAGTCTTCATGGGATAATGAGAACTAATCATGTGTTTGCCCTTAGCCTGCTACAATCTGAAAACAGTAGGGTAGTTAAAACTGCTTATTAGCTGGAGACCTAAAAACCTGTGTTATCCTCAGACTCCAAGGGAAACCTTCCAGGGTGGTGAAGTGGGGCAGAGCAAGCCTCACAAGGCCTTTGGGACAGGGCCTATTTGCTTCCACCACCCAGTACTACAGAGACTTCCATGACAGTGAAGAACCCACAGGCAGCAGCCCTGGTTTATCACTGTACCAGCTCTTTCAGAGCATCAGCTGCAGTGGTTGGCCGTGCTCCCAGGCCATGGTCCCTGCAGCACCACTGATCCATCCAGAATCTCACAAAACCTTTCACTTTGAAAAGGGACTCTTGTGAGCAGATAAAGCATCTGCTTACAGAAGCTTCTGTCAGCTGACAGAAATAAAGCTGCAGAAGCATAACTTCTAAAACTATTATAAAAACAATTTAAAAAGAGAAGGGTACAGTTCCTTCACATTTGAAATAATGGCAGACTCAGTTCACCAGCTATCCAGGTTGGTGACCTCCTTTCTCAACACCCTTTGAGAAACTGAAAGGAGGCTTGAAAGTGTGCTTATTTTCATTGTGAAGTGATCCCATACATAGATGTCAGGAAAATAAAACAGTTCTGCAGAGGTTTGATGGTTGGTTGCATTCCCTTTCTGAGGACACAGACAAAAGTTGATGAGAGAATTCTTCACACTCTTAACCTATCGTGCTTAAAAATCAAAGTATTTCTATTTTTTTCCAAGTCTACTCAAAACATGCTAAGGATAGAGAGAAGGAAAACAAAAACAAAACTAGAGGAGAAAGCCATAAAAAGTAATACTATGGCACAACATAAGTTTTACAGTAACACCTAATTGCAATATAAATAACAGCATCATACCTTCTATCCCTCTGTTGATCACTATGGCTAGAAGTCCGAGAAGCTATTCAAAGAAAAGAAACAAAAGTTTTGAAGAAGTTAAAATACACTGTCACAGCAATATGAAGATAATAGCAGAGCCCTTACCAATCCACTATCAATGAAATGCAGAACACAGAGCATCTGATCCTAATCCCAGATTTTAAGACTGGTCAAGTTTAAAAAAAATATTTCTATTAAATATAAGAAGGTTTTAAAATATTCAGAATCATTTTAAGTCTCTCCATGTCCAAGTTACCACCAGAGAGATGGACCTGTCCCCTGTCTTCTTCATTCCCACACCTTCCTATATTCCGCATTATGGGAACCCTAGAGCTGAAACTTCTTTTCCTTTCATTGAAACGACACATGAATTAAACAAAAAGAAGTGTTAAACATATCAGGCTTTTCCTTTTGATGGATAATTTCTGAGATATGCTCTTTAATCTTATTTAATGTCTCTTTCTGTTTGTTTTAGGAAGGGAAAGGTACTAAGGCACAGAACCTAAAAAATATTTCACCCTCCTTCATGTAAAAAAGAAAATATTAAATGTTCCCAGCTAGATATTTGCTGAAGTTTAAATTACTTGTGGATTAAGAGTCAGAAACTTTTTTTTCAAATCATGTGTTTGAAGTTACATAAAATAAGCAAATCTTGACCTCTTCATTTTTCTAATTTTGCCATATTTACATTCAAATAATTTTTTTCGATGCCCACATTGCATTTTTATTTGGATTTCTTTAGACAGAAAAACAAATTATCCAAGGGAAAAATTTTTTGCATAGCAAGTGCAATTTAAGGAAGTGGTAGCATCTTATTGTGCAACATCACAGCATCATTAGCCAAAATCAGCAAAGCATACTTGATTGAAGAGTTGCAGAGTGTTGTGTCAGACATACCTCTTCGACAGGGCATTTTGGATGTGCACTATTCATGAGTGCTAGAGGAAAAAAAGAAGGGGTTACAGAAGACAAAGAGGAGGTGAAGGAGAACAAATCAAGGCTTCAGAGTGCCAGAAGCCATGATCAAATGGGTTAGTCATGCAAGGACAGTGCATGTGCCAGTGTTGTAAGGGGATAACTGTAATGTCTATTCACAACATAGTGTCCTAAAAAAATGAAAATTAAAGTACATTTTATTTCTAGTCACATGCCAATTTTAACAGTGGCTGTTTAGAAGTTTTCCTTGTAGTAAATTAACCATGAAGAATATAACTGAACATGGAAATGTCCCCTGTATGGCTCAAAAAGGAAACAGTGGGAATGAGGAGAGGGAAATCACATCTCTTTGAATGCTTTTTCTAGTCTAAAATTCTGATTTATTTGGGTCTCAAATTTTCTCCCTTCCAATAAATAATTTACACTGAGGATTTGATACAGGTGCAAAGAAGCTGGGATCCCATAATTTATACTCTCACCTGCCACAGAGGTACGGGCAGGCAGGCTGATCCCAGCTAGAGGCATACCTCAAATGAATCCACATCTAAATCAGTTCTGTAAAAATTGTTTGAATAAGTAAATAAACACCTCTCCTTCACTTTATACTTCAGAGATCTCAACACAGCACTGATCTAACACACACATTAGAGGGGAAAAAACCCAAACTGACTCAAACCAATCAAATCCAAGATTGCTGTTGCAAAGATGATGGGAAAAAGTGTTCTTTTTGTAAATGTAGTCAATACAACTGTTTGGGTTATAGCCCAATTCCAATGATAAAGGCAGGAGAAACAAAAGCTAATTAATGAGGAATGTAAAACTGAATTGATAAATCTGTCACCTTACTTCACTACTTCTTAATTCCTGGATAAATTCTACAAACTCTTTCTTCCTGTGAGACTCTAAATATGCTTCTATTTATCAAAGTTATTAAACAGGAAAAACCTAAAACAAGCATGAAAGACCTTTTTCCTTTCTTAACATAGGCAAAAAAAAATCCAGTGAGGTATCTATGTAATCCATCAAGCTCCAAAATTCACGTAAACAAATAAACTCTCTTGAAAACAACACATTTAAAATATTTATATAAAAATAACTTTACCAGTCGATATATATAAACATGTCTCCTTAAAAGGACTAATGCCCAAGTCATCATGTATATTTTCAGAATATACATTTTCCTGGGAAAAAAAAATCCCTCAAGCATTAATGGACTCAAGTTACTTCCATGTGTATAAATATTTAATATAAACATTTATTTTTTAATGACACGACAAAGGTCTTCCCTTCTTCTGTCAACATCTCCTCTACTTTTGCTGTCACATTATTTTACAACCACACTTTCAGGACATATTTTGTTTTGGAAGCTCTTAAGAGGATATAAATCCACAGTAGAAACAGAGATGAAAGCTACTGCATCTTCTGCTCTCAGGTATTCCACAAATGCTAGGGAAAAGAAAATACAAACTTTCTAAATAATCCACAGACTTGCACAGCTTTTATTCCTTCACTATTTCAAAGAAATGAATTTAAATTTAGAAGTGCATGAAAGAATACATGAATTGTTAAAATATAGTACACATCTGACTTAAAAAAAACCACAAGAAAAAAACCTGCAGCCATTTTTCTGGCCTTGTGGTCTTTTGATCCTTTAAGCCCATTTTTCTTTCCCTTTGTGGACTGTCTTGAAAAAGCATACTATTAGTTTTTCCCTCAGATTTCAAATTAAGACAGTTTTAAGATTTAAAAAACCTCTCTTCCACCAGGGGAGTCAAAGGAAATCTATTTCAGCACTGGTTTATACACTGACAACTGAAAACAGTTGGTTTCTGAACTTCAACAATAAGAAATGCTCAGGGTGAGAATCACTAACACTTCCAGAACCTATGCTTAGGTTTTAAGTAAAACAAGCAAAGTGGCTTCAGAAGGGGAAGGAGAGGAAAATCTCAGTATATAAAAACCTCACTTTTTCATCTTACAACTTTATTGGTCTTGGGGGATAATCAAATCCACTCATACCATTGTCACTATTTATTTCTGTTTTAGTGTCAACGAGGCACTTTATTAACTAGTGTCAATGAGGCATCTAAATCTGCTTATCATTGTACAGCATAAAGGATTAATGGTAATACTGTACATAGAGGGCAGATCATGACTTATAGATTCCTCTTTTGTACATACTTCTTAGAAGAACTATTTAGTGGGCTTTTTGCATTTATTTTTAAATGTGTGAAGGCAAAGGGTATTCTAAAGGAACTGCATACTTACGTTTCAAACTTCTTCTTCTACTGTTTCTTCTCAGGGTCCTACTTTTCAAGTGTACCTAATTTGTCATTTGTATTTGAAATACATACATACTGTGGTGTAGGGGGTATTTTAAGCTATGGGATCAAAATGCCTGTATAAGTATAACCACTATTATACCACAAACCCATAAACTTCAATGCTACAGACAAGCTGGTGGCAACAGAAGTCTGACATACAGATTCGAGCTTCTGGAAGAGAGCTGGGCTAGAAATTACAGTCTTTCAGGCAACCCTTTAAGGCAATACAAAGACAGCTGAAGTCATCAAGGATCTGCTCAGAGATAAGGTTCTGCTGTGAGCACCGAGTGCTTCCGCAATGTACACACTGCATAACAATATTTATGTGCTTCCACTGGCAAATCTGTATGAAATACTGAACAGTTTTGTCATTGCAGAGTGTTTTAAAAGCAAGTTTAATTTTGCATTAAAGATTGAAAAGACAGCCTCAAATAGGCCAAGCCTGTCTACAACAAGGACATGTGCTAATATTTAAAAACACACTTCTTTCAATGCTTTCTAAATGGCTAGACATTTCTTCCAAACCTATGAAAAATAGAGACTATTAGACTAAGAAGTTATTTGTATCACTATATAGATGCCTAGGAATAAAGACTATTCATCACAGTATCTCAAGGAAAGCCTCAAGGGTGGGCAAACACTCCCTGCCTTACCTACAAAGTAATAGAGTTGGAAGAACTGACAGAATGTTCCCATGAAAGAGGCCATGTTTGTGGTCTTTGAAATATCAAAGGTGTTACATGACTGCAGAGATCCTTCTTCAGCAAACATGAAAACAATCAGATAATCCTCAAGACAACACCAGAAAAAAGAGTCTTGATATCACCCAACATCTGATTAGACTATTTCTGTATGGAAAGGTTGTGAAAAAAAGATGTGGAGGTTCAAACTAATTGGAATTTTTCATGCATCTCTGCAGTAATAGAGTTTTCTCCCAAACTGTTTCTTGGCACAAGGGGGAGGTCTTGCTCCTTTTCTGGTTCTGTTTCCAGGCACCTCAGGGAACTATTAGATTGTCTGACATTACAGCTGGGCTCATTTAATGCCTGAATGTAGCTAAAGAGACGGTGATGCCCAATTCCCCTTCCAAACATGGATTTTTGATTCCCCTTGAATGAACATTAGCACTCACATGACCCCACAGTGCGTTCACAGTGATAAAAAATAACCACTGTCTGTATAGCTTCTGTCTCACTTTACCTCCCTGAACCTGCTCGCCTTGGGCTCAGACCACCAGCAGCACAGGGGAAGGAACATGCCACCCCCCAAGAGCAGTCTCTTTCCTGCCTCTTTTTCCTGGTTCCAGTGCTTCTCTGTGCAACTTCTGGGAGGGAACTGATAAAAAAATAACCTATGGGGCTAACAGGGATTCCTCTTCCCACCCCCAGTCCTCCACACCCTTTTCACAGCTCATCTAACTGTAAGGCACCACAGAGGCTGGCATTGCTGCTGAATAAAATCTTCATGACTACACCCTTAGAGCAAGCCTGTAGTTTTACTCAAATTTGACAATCATGATTTATGAAGGCACTTCACTCCTTCCTACACCTTTCCTTGGGCTGTATGTTCCTGCCTCTGCACCACTCCCTGCGTTATGCCAGTCCAAATGTTTGTGCAGATGGGGAAGAGAATGAGGTCACTGAATTGATCTGGTTGGGAAAAAGTGGGAGCCAAAAGAACCTAGGAAGCCCCCAAGCAAAACAAACAAAATGAAAAACAAACAAAATCCACATCCAAAAAAGGCTGCAAAACTGCCAAATGAAAGCCACAGCCTCAGTGCATACAAGCTGTTACACATCCTTCATTCAGCCATATATTTACTTAGGACAGAATGAGAATAGAACAAGCCCACAGGTTCTTCCAACATTGTAGGATAAGAGACTTGCTTCTGTAGTCCTGCTTCCTAACAACACTCTGGTCTGGAAGAGTGGAGAAGCAAGGGAAAACACTGTTCCCCTTTGTCTCACTGCTGCAGCATTGCCTCTTTCTACTTTCTTTGGCATTCTTGTGCACGTTGCTATGCTGGCATCAATGGAAATAGTTTCACTGATTTCAGTGGGAGTTGGATAAGAGTGGTGTGTCCAGGCCTGAGACCATAATTAAAGATGCTGGGGTAACTTTCTAAGAGTTGAGATCAAAAGATTACTCCTGAGCAGATCTCAGGTTCACATGCTTGCTTCCTTCCAGTTACGTTTGGCACACTTTTCTGAACCCTATGGAGCAGTCAAAGAACTGAAAATTACACCGTCTTTCTATCTGGAGTCATGGTCAGGGTGCCAAAGGAAAATAACCCTCTTTCTCTCTGGCCACAAGAAATGGAGAGACTTATCAAAACAAAGTGATATACAGCATTGTCCACAGGTGGGTAAGTTGAAACCCTGTACATACTTACCATGTTTCTTGAAAATTTGAGAGTAAGAGCCCAAAGAACCAGGGATTAAGAAAGACAGATTTCTAACTCTGTTAGGGAAATACACTTGTCCAGAGAATACCATACTTTTTCCAGATTAATGGCAAGGGGAGTTAGGAATTATTCAGTGTCCATTGTAACACAGGTCCATCCTAACAGCACTGGGTACTGGTGTACAAAAAAACTATAGTTTCATATAAAAAGCCTTGCTATGTACATGGATATTATTTTGCTAGTTTATTATCTGAATAATTCACATGGTACTTATATTTCATCATAGTTGTTCACATGTGAATAAGTAAACATGAGCCACAGCTTCTTGACTGGATTTTTATGTGATTATACCTCAAAACAAAGAATCACTTGCTACTACCTTTTCAAAAACACAGATATCAAACGCTTAATGATCTCTTAGATGATTTCTCAGTTTGGCAATGTACTGGGGCTTAGGCAGTCTGAATCAATTTCTGACTCCACCACAAAAGGCCCTCTGTGATCTGGTGCTCTCTATTTTCCAGTTTCCATCTGTGGCAGCAACAGCACAAATAAAGTGTTGCATTTTAACAACAGCATCGTGCAAACTTGCTCTGAGTAAGGCTTTCATGATTCCCTTTCACTACCTCCAATCTAATCCACACTAATGAGTCCCTGACTAATAGGTCCAGGAGAAACAAATCAGTACTACATACACTAATTTATTTTTCCCCATAGCAGAATCTTCAGGGTTGTTTCATTAATACGAAATTAAAGGCATGGACAGAAAGGAAATAGAACTGAAAAGGGGAAGAAAGTAACAGCATAAAATACTTTGAAAGATGCATCTAAAGAAACTTTCTGCCTGGAAACATCATGAGCAGGGAAAGGGGAAAATGACTTAAATGCTGAAATCAAGGAAGAAGAGTTTGAACTTTCATTCAAGACTTATAAACAATCTTTTATTTTCCAAAACAAGTCCAGTACATGAGTCTAATTCTGTCCCCAGTACAGTGAATAAGCAGTTGCTGCAGATTTCTACTAAAATAAAACAATCTTTTATTTTGTCAAATGAACTAAAAATTAGGCACATCTAAACCAA
Source organism: Phainopepla nitens (assembly GCA_013400175.1). Taxonomy (NCBI): domain Eukaryota; kingdom Metazoa; phylum Chordata; class Aves; order Passeriformes; family Bombycillidae; genus Phainopepla; species Phainopepla nitens. Next base: position 39,383 of record VXBQ01001804.1, on the reverse strand, counting down.
GCTCTTCAGGGACAGATCATATCTGTGCACAGATGCATTAGTGCATAAATAAGAAAATGTTAGCAACTGAAAAGAAGGAACAAGAAGATGGTCTAAAAATAAAGAGAAAGAAATTACAGACCCTCAGCTTACTGCTTACTTACTTACAGTTACTTTGTTTTCACATACCAAGTTAAACAGTTACTAAAAATAAAGATGTAGCAATCTTACAACATTATAGTTCTCAAAAAGGAAAGTAAACTTACATCTCTTGATTGCTGCTCTTATGGATGACAAGGGTCCTTGGCTTATTGAAGGAAAAAAAATATTAAAACACAGTTAATGTCTCAAAGACAAAACAATTAAGTAACATTATGCAAAAACTCCCCATATATTCTAAAGGGTTTGCCAAGCCTGTTTTTCCCCCTATGTTATCTTACAGAAATTTGTCCAAAACTCTCGGACTAAACAACCATACTCAACCCCTTTTAATGAAAACCAGGTTACAGCTTGGCTCCAAGACTCTGCAAAGATAGAAAGCCAATCATTGAATCCATTATTTTTCTCAGCTCTCTCTTGAAGTTCATATTCTGTCTCATGTGGGTGTGCATATTCACAGATTATAAGCACTTAATGACTTAACATTTTCGTAAATAAATAAAACTTACACAATTGAAGTAAAAATCTACAACCCTTTCGCTAAATATTTTTAACAGTTGCTTAACTTGCCTTCCCTTTCAGTTGAGATAACATTTTTCAGTAATAATTTGGTGGGTGGGGTTAGGAAGACAACATGACGAAATATTTGTTGATACACAAGGACAGAAAAATGTTTCCTTTTGCCAACTCATCTGTTTTCTTAGCAAGACTAAGGTTTCTGATGCCTCTCCTCTGAATGTCCTACTTAACAGATATAGCACTCCCTACTGTTTCTGCAGGTAAAAATCAAATCTAATTTGGGATTATCACTTTCAGTGATTTGAAGAACACGGTATTAACTTCTTCCACTTAGTGCTAAGCTACAGAAGAATTAAAACAACACAAACAACCAACCCAACCAACCAGTTCAAAAAAGAAGGTTTTTTTCTCTTTTTTTCTCTTTCAAACGTGAGTGATAAAGAATATTTATTGGTGAGAAACCTCTGGAAGTCCTGAATGGACTTTTTAAAGGCAGAAAATAAACAGAGTGTATCTGGTTCAAATTAATACAGTATCTTAACAACAAAACAAAGGTATCCTAATCAAGCCTTTTCCAGAAACCTTCCATCACCAGACTTCATCAGCAGGAACGTTAGCACAGGGAGTGCATTAGCACTTTAAGTCTGCTCTCGCTCTGCTGGTGTGCAGCACACCAGCTCTGTCAGGGCTCAGTTTAGCCCCACATGCACATGATGGCTGCAATCACTCCAGTGCGACAAAGAGAGGGGGGATTTGGAGGAGAGAAGAAAGAGACACTCAAAAAGGATGTGGATGAAAAATGTCCTCCCTCTACAGTCATTCTGGAAACTAATTAAGACTAGAAATGAATGTTGCTCTGACAGAACTGTTTTCTGAAACAGTCTGGCTAGTCTAGGATAAACAATGCCTATTTGTCTGGTTGCAGCAACAGTTCAAATGTGGCTTGGCCCCAATCCACACTGCTTGCAAAGCTGCTTTAGAAAACATTTCTATCAGTCATATTTCACTGTGCATTTTTAGCAGAAAAAGGTTCTAATTTTCCTTCAAAGTGTCCCATCATAATACAGCCTTATCTTTAAGAAACACTTTTAGTTGTGTGTTTCTTGCAGAGGTACCTCAGACTCTTTTCTTAGTTCCTCGTACCTCAAGTCTCTTTCTTTTAGATGTTCATTTCTGAAGCTTTATTCTTTTGCTTTCACTTTCCAGAACAACTACAATTTTTAGGGTTTTAATCGTATTTATTATCAGACAGGAAGGAAACTGAAGTCTGGCAACACGAATCTGAAATCTTCTGGAGCAGCAATAACCTTCTATGCTAAGAATTCAGGATTTACTTAAGTTTTATAGGCAGAAATTAGGAAATCTCTGAAGTATGCACATACAAGTATAAGTAAGAACAAAAAGTAACAAGTTCTTTCTTCCACTGGCAAAAGCCCTTCGACCCATTGCAATTTGCCTCAGAATCTGATAAACACTTTTATACAAAAAACATGTACTTTTGTCTGGAAATCATAGGAGCTGTCATGTAGACACAAGTTCAAGCATTCCATACAGCATGAGGACCAAAAGGATACATAGAAAACATTTTTAAAATCAAATTAGAAAGAACAAAGAAGTAAAACCTCTCATGAAACCAACCTAGTGAAGCAGAAGAATGGATATATCAAGGGTAGCAAGGCAGCTCAAATATGCAACTATCTGTAATTTAGAACCCAGGATAACATGGTTCTATTAGAAAATTTATGAGCTCTCAGGCAAAACAAGCTGTTGGAAGATAGTTTTTCTTTTCCACTTTCCATTAACAGGTCACTCATCAACAACCTTTGGCAAAGCACTATATTTCCTACCCCCAGGAGAGTTTGATTCACATTTAGCTTACAATTATTTAAGCCCTTTAAAAACATGGAAATGACAGTAGACACATTACTTTTTTTTTTTCCCCCATGAAGCCCTGTAAAGGAACTGCAAACTTCATAACTTCATTATATACTAAACCCCAGTAATTTAAATAAGATGCTGTTCTTGGGGCAGCTGGTGATTTAACCCATACCTTATGCTAAGCCTATCCATCACTGCTTCACAGGAAGCAATTTCTGGTCTCTTATTCTGTGTTGCAAAGAGGTAAGTGATAAGGTTACTAATAACCTCCTCTGCTCCACAGTTAATGACATGTTTTCTCTCAAGCCATCCAAATAATTAACATAACCAAATCAATTTAATTCTCCTATTTGATGAGGTAGGAGCTGCAGCAATTACTGTACTGCATGGTCCTTGCCTCTTTCCCACCTCCTCCTCCTGTTCATAAGGCACAGCAATGAACCAGAAGGCAGAAAAAAAAATCTTCATAAATGCACATGCCAAGGAAAAATGAATCCATCAAAAATGTGACTATCCCCACCAATTACATGAGAACACCCAAGGGGACAGTGTGACAGTAACTAGCTGTGGGGGTGGGAGACAGCAGCTCCTGTAATGTACACAAGCAAAGTCCAAACTCATATTGCTGGAAGAAAACCATGCAGACAGCAGAAGTTTCAAAGTATTAAAGAATCTTATAAACATTAGCAACAACACCAGAGTCATATCTAATATGGAATAAGTAAAGATGCAAACTAGTAATCCATCTTCCCCCTGCCCTCTTTTTAGCATGCAGGAGCAGACAACCAGAGCAAGTCCTCTGATATCTGCACATTTATCCTAGACTGCTAACTGTTAATTTAAATCACAAACTTTGTTTCATTTCCAGCCAAGGCAATAACTTTGATGAGCTTCCCCGGCCAGCTCCTCAAAATCCACTTTGCACCCAGAAAAACCCACTCAGCAAGTTCAGAGGGGATCTGAAGTTAGTGTGCCTGCTGTGCTGAAAGCAGCTGGGTACTTCAAGTCGGCAGCAATATGAAAAGGGTCCCATGGGTCACCATTTCTGAAAGATAAAGAACCTGGAGTGGTGTGTTTTAAGTTGTTAAACACCCACTCACTCTTTCCAGCAGACTCTACTCTGGGTTTCAAGGACAGGTTTCCTAAATATAAATACTTGAGGAAAATGCTTCAAAAGCATATTTCAGATCTGTGCATTAGGAAAATAAAATTGCCACAAGGTAGACTGGGCAATGTAAACTGTTTGGTGGAGTAAGTGCAGTTACTGTGCATAAACCATGGTTTCTCCCTCATCAGGGGCTCTGCTTCAACACTTCCTTGACCGAGCACTGTCTCTCTTCAAACACAGTTTCAGTGTAGCTACCAGGTTTCTCAAAAGGCTGCTCCTGCAGCGTGACTCCTGACCCAACACAGCGACTGTGCGAGCATCACTCACCTCAGCAGTCCTCACAGAGCAGAGAAAGGGAGGTGCTGTTTAAGTGAAATAAAGCTCAAATCACAGAGCCATCTCCGAGGAAGCAGGCAGGGAGTTGTGTCTGTCCAGAGCAGGACAACTACCTAAGCCAAGAGGCCTGGAGGTTCTGGGCTATCTTTTCACCCACCCGGTCCTTTAGCTGGCTCAGGAGCAGCAGAGTCTCCAGCCCAGTGGAGGGCACCTCATGGGCACATTCCCACAAGCTGGCTGACGGTGAGGCAGCTTGGCTGTTGAGTACAAACAGGCAGAGCATTGATGGATTTTACTCCTGGGTCTGGAGATCACAGGCAGGACTGGCTTGTGACTGTCCCCTTCCTGCCTGTGAGCCTACCCACAGCCATCTAGGGAGGGTCTCCCCCAGCTCTCTACAGTCTTCTGCTCTACAGGTTGTGATGCTGCTTGGGATACAAAAGACATCCCAAGCTACTAGTCTGTCTCAGCATCTCTTCATCATTTACTTCCATACTCTCCTATTGGTTTGCATGGAATTCTCAGAAGGAATTGAGCAGCCCTTTACATTGCCTGCTCCTGTTATCAGAACCAGGACCTTTATTTATCTAAACTGACATAATGAATATTCTAAAGGAAAACTGTGCTTTTTTCATACACACTCTAGACATACATAAAAGCCTAAAGGGAGAAAAAAGCAAAAAAAATTAATGAAAAACAATGATCACTTACTCTAAAAAATTAATATTCTGAAGCATCTATTACAAGGTCTCAAAATTTATCCTTTATGTCAAGTTATATGAAGCTTTTCATAAAGTATCAGTCCTTAAGTTCACATACCCATGTAAAAGTTAAACGTATGTCTAATTTTGATGGTTATTGATCCTGCTTTATATTCACATAGAGAGTAAAAAGAATTAAAATGTTGCTACTTTTAATGTCTTGTGACTTCTTGGAATGCAAGCCAAGAATTTTAAAATAACTCATGCTGAAATGACTGTAAAGCAAAACACTAGTTTAATAAAAAGCATCATATATTCTTCTCAGTTACTTTAGAAATCATGCCATCTTTATAACAACCAGTGTACTACAGTGCAACATTCTGAAAACTTATTACAAGACATTACTCCAAGCACAAAATGTTTTAAATGTCACTACATTATTTCAGTGCAGACTGAATTACACAAAGATGGTAGTAACTTTATAGCTAAATTTGGAGTGGTGAAAAAGATCAGATTTACCACCACCTTCAGGCCAAAGACAGATTTACCAGTTCTACCAAAAAGCTCCTAAAGCTAAAACAGAGGACTCACAGCTATCCCAAACTCATGATGTGGGTGCAGTAGACAGAATAGTATTAATTCTGTGGAAGTCAATTTACACTGAAAAAGCACCCACATGGTCATCTGCTTCAGTGCCTCCACTGCCGAGGAGCCCCAGTCCTCTAGCTGACAGTGTAAATTAGCTGACAGGGCACACGGAGTCCGTGTGCACTTTCCCATCAGTGTCAGAGAAACAGACTGCACAGTCAGTACTCCTGCCTTCCCCACGCTCACCATTTCCACCAACTCTCTTGTGTTGGTGCTGGCACGGTCACAAGTGTGCTGGATCAGCCACATGATTTTGTTAACAACAAAGAATCCCATCCCAAATATCCTGATTAGTTTTCAGCCAGACAAGCCAACTGCTCCAGCTGGCTGCAGAACTGTACAAGCATCAGGATAGCACCAGAGAAGCGAGGGGAGTGGATGGGGAGGCCAGCAGCAGACCTCGGGGTAAGCAGCTCAGCCTCCACTGACAAAACAAACCTTAAGTCCATGATTCTACCACTAATCTGACTGTAAACCACCAAATGCTGGCTTATACCTCATGTCAGCTGTCCTTCTCATCCTTCAGTCTCAGCTGATCCACTCTTTATTTATTTTTTTCCTGTTAGTGCTGATCATCTATATTGGCTCACTATGAGATCAGAAGCACCAGAAAAAACATGGCTGGCAGCAGCTTGTCCCTACAGTCTTCCTGTAAAACGAACACTTGTATGTTCTCTGCTAGCTCATGGAGTATTGTCTTGGCCCTGCAGGTACAGTAGACTAAAAAAGATCTAGTCACCTAAAAAATGACGGCTCAATAGTATAGATAGGTCATCTAGAAATTGAGACTTATCCCCAAACAACTTTACTTCAGCCCCAAAAGCAAGAAATCCTGAACTAGTAATTAAGTCCAGTGACAATTCAATCCTCATTAATATTCTGAGGATGTCTGCTTCTGCATCACTTAATGAATGCCACAACCGCGACTTCCCACTGTCTGGACAAGTGAGGATGTAGTTAAGCAGCAGCTAAAATCCAGCTGCTCTGCTAATTAAAACAGCTCACGTTGATCAGCATAGGGAAATCCTTTCAGAAATTGCTCTCTAGTTGTTTCTTCAACCACTTATTACATATTCATGTGCTTGTCACTGTCATACTTTGGGATCATATTTTAGCAACCAAACGTTCAATTTTAAGGCAGAACACAGGCAGGAAGTCAAAGCAAATCATGGCAGCAGATGATAACATTTCACACTTCAATTCTCACAGCAGCCTACAAGTCATGAGGTTACAATGGCTTCCACATTTAAAAATGTCCAGCTTAGACCCTGAAGCTGAAACACTGCCCAAATTTTTTGTGAATTTGAGTCACTTGGCATGTGTGCACCCTGAACTAACTCCTTCCTGATCCTGAGCTACAGACATTCTAGATAGATTTTCTACAGCATTTATTTCAGCCAACAAGCCGAGCTGAACTGCCCCTAACCCCAAGATGACTGTATAAACACAGCCATTCCAGAAAGGAAAATCCTTAGAGCATGATCCAAGTCATTCTCAGTCTCCAGTGCATATGGACTGCTATCAGCTCCCAATAAAATGTATGCCACAAGAAGACTCTGGCCCTCCTGTAACAGCTAAAAAGGCTCCCCGCTATGCCATCTATCAACATATCACACTTACTGTTACGATAAGTCTGCTAGTATGTTTTGATTAAAATCAGTAAATAGTATTTATGATTAATGGCAATTTAATCTTGGTAGTAAATAATTCTAGGGGTAGAAAACACCTATAATTTTAATAATAGCATAATAGCAATGTAGCACTGTAAATGTAAATGAAAGTATCGCTGAATTATTACAGTGATGGGGCAGGATATTTGGGCCCAGCTAGCATTATATTCAGACATGAAAGTAACAGTTACAAAACAGAAGGGAAGAACCAGCACTTTCAAATACAACAATTTAGCTGCAAAGTGCAGCTGCTGCTGATGGAAATACTTTACCATTAAAGTCTACAGAGTTTCTGCATTTGCACATGGGGTAGGATGACAGTGCCCTACTTTTACCGTTAAAGAGTACAAAACAAACCCTATTTCTGAAGAATGGTTTTTTGATTCAGCTATTTGCAGTTGCATTTCAGTCAGTAAATCAAAGCCTTTTCTAGCCACTGACGGGACATTCTGCTTGCTTCATACATCTCTGTACATCAAATATAACCTGGTGGCTAAATGAGCACAAGAACCTTTGTAATTGACATCACAGATGAATAAAACCTGGTTTAATCATGAAGGATGAGCAGGACAAAGGCATAAAGAAAACCAGCAAATCTGGATCCACAGGAGTCAAGATGTCTTTACAGGGTTTTAACTGTTACAAAGTACGAATATTAGATTTTCTCAAAATAGTTTCTGTATTTCATAGAACATGTGAGTATATAGTATAGTAGAACATATAGTATGAAGATTATCTTTAAAGTATTGTAAAGAGAAAAAGTGGTATGTCAGTGTTCTCATCTGACTAGAAACATTAATAACGACTGTAACAATATATATAACACAACTTTTATAGCAGTGAGTATCTTAAATCCTTACTAAATCACTTATCTGCAGATCAGCAAAGAGAAAACAACAGGGAATGGGTGGGGAAATCACCTAAAGAAATTAAAAGATGGGTATATTTCAGATGGACTTTTGAAAACAGAGAAGCGTCAGAACAGAAACACAAAAGAGCATTGCTCCAGAGAAAAATAAGTAAGAACAAAAGAGTGTTGACTGCAAGGGCAAGAACTCAGCAGGACCCAGATGATGCATATGCTGGAGGTGAGGAATCCAGTGGAGAAATCTCAGGTGCTTGCAAGTATACAGACTTCAAAGATATCACAGCAGTAATCAGACCAAGTCAACAAGGCATAGGTGTTTCTTATTTTGCCTAGATATGTTTGTTTCCTGTGTAAAAATCTGTAAAATATATGCCCATTTGCTTCAATTACTGTGCGTCCTTTGAGAGGAAACTAGAGTAATAAAGAAGGAGTTCCTGGGGGATCTTGAGGCAACTGAGGCCTCCAACAGGTGAATTATTGAGTCTCACTTCCCAGGAACACTATTAAATAGGTTCTGCACTCAGCAGTTGAAATAGCATCTGGATCTTGTCTAGTCAGAGATTAGCAGCACGATTCCAGCACTGTAATACAAAACACAGATGTTTGGGATCTAAAATGTGAAGTTCAACCTAACCCACAGAACTGGGATTACAAGAAGCGTTCAGTAATGGTGTGACCTCAGTGCCAAAAAATCAGTTGAGTGCCTTTGAGAATTTCAAAGTACAACAACTGCCAATGCTAAGCTCTTTGACAAGTCCCATGCCATAGGATTTCTGTGCTCCTTCAGCCTATTTCAACTTCCTTATAGGCTAGCCGAGTCAAACAAGCAGCATGAAATGTGCTGGAGTTTAACCTTTAGCTGAGTGAGGAAACAGAGGGAATTTCCTCATTGTTTTAATTACAGATGTGTGTTTGAGAGCAAAGACATTTGTTGTGAAGGGACAGCCTACATGAAAGAATTATTAATAGATATGCATCAAACATAGCGAAGCTTTAACTGAGTGCTTAAAAACGAGAAACAAAGAAACCAAAATCCCCTCTACGACATAAATGTGAACCAACAGCCAAAAGATCTGTTTAAGAATACTACAACCCATCCATAGAAACATACTGGTTTCAAACAGGCCATTTGTACTTATAAACAAATAATTTAACAAGCAGCAAAACCACTAATTTTCAACCCTCTTACACTAAAATCTCACAAAAATAAAACTATCTTCATGGATGATCACATCCTGTTGCAATGTACTGCTGACTCACCCAGTCACACCCTACAGTATGTGAGATCCATGAACTTGTAACAGTGGCCCTTACAGAATGCACAGTGCACAGAAACTGTCAAATAAAATCTCATAACCGCACCCTTCATTGGACCTGTCTGTCCAGGAGGCACCCTGCATGCAGCTCAGTCAGAGAAATGGCATCCTTTCCTGAACACTTTTCCCTTGCCCTTCTTGAAATAACTTCCTTTTCTTCTATGTCACAGATATTGACAAAGATTTTGGTTACAAAATACAGAAAATGATTCACCAGAAATTTGTACTACACAACAACAAACCATACATTCACATATCTGTAGGTCTGCAATGTTTACCTCTGAGTTTAAACAGGACGTTAAACTTCAGTCCTTTTTATACATTCACAGTGATCCAGCAACTCTGAGATTAAGGCCAACCACTCCAAAAAGATATGCATCAAAGATTATTTTTCAAATCTTGTAATTCTGATTCTACAAGAATGTTGGTAAGGTATAGTGCATAGGTAAAGTTAACACCTTTGCTAGCCCAGGCTGGGGAAAAGCATTCAAGTTTACACATACTCAAATTATTTTCCAAGAGTGAAATAGAATTATCGACCCCCAGAGCCAAATAACTTTTTAAATCATTCTGATGCCTAAAAAAGCTGCATCTATCCCACTGCAAAATCCTGATAGGCGGGAACAGCACTGAATTTGCTGTAAGAACAAAATACCTACCTCAACAGCCGAGAGAAGGCCTTTAACCTCCGGGGACATTTCTCCAGAGATCTCATCTTTGAGCAAGTCACCATGCAAACATACTACAAGACAAAAGGAACTTCCTCCACTCTCAATCATATATCCTGGCCGTCTTACAACATCATGGACCTCAAATTATATGGCAAGTCAGTAAATATTGCAGTCTCTAATGGATGATTACAACTTGGAAGAAATAATCACTATCATTTTTTGCCACTCAACTAAATTTAGCTTCAGAAACAAACACCTTGTAGAACAGATCGAACCGGACCTTGTCAGAGCAACAGCCAAAAGAAATACCTCCCCAAAACACTTCACAGTCACAGATATCAATGCCCTTCCCTTGCCTGTAAGTATTCCCCAAACACACAGCTCTATCACATGCTCCTCCGTGCACTTCAATCAATGTGCCACATGTCATCAGGTAAATTAGGCAGAGGAAATTAAAAAGAGCCACAAAGTATCAGCTTACTCCAGCAACTGAAAAAACCCAGAAAAACCAGGGGCCAGTGGGGTTACCCTTCTCTTATAACAACCACTTAATCTCTGACCTCTAACCCTTGATCCATAATTTTTACAGGGACAGGCATAGGAAATAAATATTACTTTTTTTTCAGTCTCCAGTGCAACTTAAAGGCCCTGGATTCAGATAACATAAGCAGGTAATTTCTCTAATCTCCACTCTCAGTGCTGCCCTTAACTCCAAAGGCAGTAAATCATTCCCATCCTCTTTCTTCTATAAGTCAACCTTCTTGCCTCTTGCTAAAATGCCTCTGGGCCTCCAAAAGTAATAGTGACCTTTTCCTTAAGACTATCTAATTGATTGACATGATCTATTTAAAAGCAGAACAACACCATTTTAACTTTTTCAAGAAGCAGAAAAGCTATAGGGAATGACAGCTCAGACTCTTACACTAGAGAACGTAGAAAGCATTATAGAAAACTAGCAGACACCAAGCTCAAGAGAGCCAAAGAGACTTTTCAACATGCAATGTGAAGTTAAGCTTTGGCACTGCTTGCCACAACACACCATAGGTGCTAAAAGTGTGTATGAATTCAAAAAACCCCTAATGAAAACCCAGTGTTGGCTAATAAATATGAAGTATTGTTTCTCTCAGAGAGTAGTGCCAGCAGGGCAAGGGAGGTGATCCCCTCTGCTCAGCCCTGGAGAGGCACATCTGGAGTGCTGCGTCCAGCCCTGGGCTCCTCAGAGCAAGAGAGACATGGAGCTCCTGGAGCACGTCCAGAGGAGGACAATGGAGATGATGATAAGACTGGAGCATCTCCCTTAAAGTAATAGGCTGAGAGAGCTGGGTCTGTTCAGCCTCAAAGTCTCACTATCTGCAGTGAGAGTGCAATAAGAATGGAGCTGGGCTGTCCTCAGTGGTGCCAAGCAACAGCAAAATAGGGAAGGGACAGAAACTGATGCACGGGAAGTTCCACCTGAACATGGGAAAGAACTTTCCTACTGTGCAGGTGACTGTGCCAAATTGTCCAGAGAGGTTCTGGAGTCTCCTTCACCGGAGATACTCAAGAACTCTCTGGACACAACCCCTGCAATGTGCTCTAGCATGACCCTGCTTGAGCAGGGTCCTTCACCTGGGTCACAACAAACCCAGGCATTGCTATAGGCTGAGGGAAGAGTGGTTCTTAGTTTAGTTTTGGGCCCCTCACTACAAGATGGACACTGAGGTGCTGGGAGTGTCCAGAGAAGGGCAACAAAACTGGTGAAGCATTTGGAGCACAAATCTTGTGACAAGCAGCTGAGGGAGCTGGGGTCTTTAATCTGGAGAAAAAGAGGCTCATGCAAGACCTTATTGCTCTCTACAACCACATGAAAATAGGTTGTATCAAGGTGAGGGTCTGTCTCTTCGGCCACATAACAAGTAAAAGGACAAGAAGGAATGGCTTCAAGTTGTACCAGAGAACTGTGTTGTCATTTCATATCTGTCTTTACTGGAAAAAAAAAATAAATGCTGTTATTAACAGAAAGCATTTCTAATCAGTTCACTCTGTAAAAAGTTCATTTAACAGAACTCATTTCCTTGTCAACAGCCTTAGAAGGAAGACGATAAATTGAATAGTAAAGCAAATAATGTTTTATCCTATACACCAGTAAGGTGTGGTGAGAAAGCCTCTCCTGCAGCTGTCATTAATGTACTTTTCTACTTGTCTCATCATATTGTTCTCTTTCTTCCTAGCTTCCAGCCTTCATTTGTCAAGAGTACCACATGCTTTTAGCTATTCATGGACCTATTATTTTAGAAGGGGCTGTGGAAACAAGGCAATAAAACAACACAATGGTTTTAAAAACAATTGTCCAAAGAAACTGTGTTTTTGGGAGAGGAAAGAAACTTCCTGACCTGGTCCAATCACAAAACGATATCAGGATTATTTGAACTAGTACTGCATTCATAGAGTCATAACATCATTTAGGTTGGAAGAGACGTTTAAGATCATCAAGTTCAACTGTTAAGCCAGCACTACCATTGTAACCCCTGAACCATTAAACTGTATCATCCAGCACCAGATCCAGATGTCTCTTGAGCACCTCCAGGGATGGTGATTCCACTATCTCCCTGAGCAACCTATTTCACTGACTGACCACCATAATAGCGAGGGTTTTTTAGTAATATCTAATCTGAATCTCCCCTGTCTCAGCTTAAGGTCATTTCCTCTAGTCCTCTCACTTCTACAACCTCCTTTTAGGTTCGAATACTAGATACCAGATAGAGATGGGTGAGGGGATGGGGAAGCAGAAGTCCAATGACATGAAATAGAAGAATTATAATAGTAAAACTAAAGCTGTTTCTTTTTACTCAGCATTTATTCCAAGCAAAAGTATTGCCTAATAAAAATGTGATATCACTAAGGTACTTCTTTTGCTTCAACCAGATATTATGCTATAGATCAAAAGAGAGATTTAACAAAGTAATTATTGCTTGTGGTTGGAACACCCTGATTAGATCTGGACCTTCTCCTTAATTAGAAGTCAACCTTTGCCTCAAGCCTCAGGAGAAGGCAATGTCCACCACAGTCAGATGACAAGCCTCCTTACCAATGCTCCCAAGATTAAGATGCAGCTATGCATACTTATAAAGTCCATACTTCTGTGACTACTTTTCACATTTAGGGTTGCATGGTCTAACTTCAGTCCTCTGTAGTAGGGGATCCTCCTGTGGCATGAGACCTGCTGGTGATCTGCCTTGGTTGTAAGCCTCCAAGGGAACAGGCAACGTGACTTTTTGTATCATTGGATCTTAGCTCTCTTCTTGAAGCTGAAGCAGCTGAAACAGATGAAAAAGCAGCTCATCCTTGTCTATACTAGGGGCTAATACCATCTCAGTTGAGCCTGTGATCTGTCACAGATGGCCAAAACTAGGACAAACTCAGTATGGAAACATGGCTTAAATTCAAATGGTGATGTCTGCACTGAGCAAAATACCACTTTTGAACAGAAAAATTTTGTAGCAAAATCAGAAATGCAATCTCTCACAAATGACAGGATCAGAGTCTAAAGTATAGCTGTGCAAACTGCACATTATACTGTACATTATACTAAAATACATTTAAGAGGAAGAAATTATCAATGTGACAGGTCTCAGTAGGAATACCTTACCCCCATGATGTAGTAAGAATGCAACTGTAACATGCTTTAAAAGAGTACTTGATCAACCATTACAATGTTCAACCTGACAAATCAGACGCTGCTACTTAAGGTAACTGATTCCCTACACTAGAATAAAGAACAAAGACACCAAAGAAATAACTTACAATGAAATTACAAAGTAGGTGAGCAGTACAGAAAAAGAGAACATTAAAAAAAGAACGAAATAACAATCTCTTCTCTTTTCTGCACATCAGAGTAAGAGGCCATGGAAATGAATACAATATAACTGCAAACTGAGCTCTCCCACTCAAATTCCAGAGGCAAAGGAAAATGTAGATACTGCGCCTAGACAGAAACCTACATAAATCCTTAGGGAAATAAATGAAAGCTCCAACACTCTTAAAATACCAACATGAAATTCTTTCAGAGACAACCTAACAATTACTACTTCTGCAATGTAAATTTACAACCTGCTGAGTTTGCCTCCCCAGCCCTGACACATATCCTACAGGCTTCTCTTAGCAGCTCCTCCTCCTTTTCTGTTTTCTTTGAGAATATTATAAATACCTTCGGAAAGAACTCTCTCCCAGCCCTCCTTCCCAGCTACAACATAAATTTCATCTGCTGTTCATCATGGAGATGTCTTAGGGAGAAAAAAAAATTACAAAGAAGCTGAATTATAACTATGACTGATTAATTTGGCTTAAAAAATATGCAATTGTGTCCTTCCTGAAACCACTTTTTTTAGAACTAATGTCTATCATGGTTGTTCATGCACCAAGGTAATTCTCCTAACGCACAAGGAGTGTGACCATGTGTCTGGATGGTCCTCAGTATTCTCTACAGGAGTCTATTCTGAAAGATGATGGGATGGTGAAACTTGCTCACGTACACAACATGCCCAAAGAAGCAGTGAAATTCTTTTAGTGAAGACAGAGGGTGAGCCCTTTTCTCTTTATTCTTTCAACAACCATCTCATTTGCAGCGTTATTTTCCATTATGAATTAGAATAAGCACTGGAGAGCAGCCCAGACAACGGAAGGAGTTGTTCAGGGCACCAGAGCAAACAGTCCTTCAGAATTCCCTTTGCAGAAACCAGGAACAGAGCACTCTTTTCATTAAAACAAATTCCTCCTCTCTGTTTTGGAATAAGGGATCTAGGAGGCTGGCTAGGATACACCCTTCACAATAACTCTGTACTGCTATCTGTGAGATGAATAGCCAAAAATCCCCAACACAACAGTGAGGAATTGGCAACATTAAAACAAACACCTCCAGGAACACGCTCTAGATACTCTTGTGATCTCTAACTGCCAAAAGCTATGCTGAACCCATCTGCCACTTCTTTCTCGGCTCTACCTGTGATTATTTTTTTTCCTCATTTACAGGTACCTATGAACTGAGCTGAGTAAAAATTAACACTGCAAATTAAAAATTAAGCATAATGATTTATTGTGGCAAAGAAGCTACCAAAGAAACATACTGCACAAAATTGCTCCAGTCTATTTTACTCCCAGAAGCAACAGCTCCAATGTGAAAGCACGTGCTGATGAGAAACACGTGATAAACAAAAGAAGCACACATAAGTAAATTCTAATCTCAAATTGCACCAGTTTAAATCTATATTTAGCCTGTGAGATTGCAATGAGTCAGTGAGTCCAAAATTTATCTCTCTGAATGAAAAAAAAAAGGAGTCACATGACCCTATTTTTAAGATAACAAGAAAAGTCACAACTCAGAACCTCTGCTTCCAGTTCTGCCACTAACTGATTGTGGAACTTGTAAGAAATCACTCTGCCTCCCTACGCTGGACCTGCTTCATCTGTGGAGACACAGCTATTTTTTTTCCCTGGAGATCAGCCTTCTGATCCAACTAACCACATGAGCACTGACAGCAGCCCAAAGGACAGAATGAGACCTTTCCTTCTTGGAGCAACACAGGCTTAGTTCAGCTCAGGGCTATTGTGAAACTGCACCCCAAGGATTTGGAAAGGAGACTGGACACTTATTAGAACCACTCGACTTCTGACCTACTGGGAGGGTACAAAAGCAGGACATTTCTATTTTCTCTGTCTAAAAGCATGCTAAGACCAAGAGTAATCTGATACTCCCTAGCCTTAAAAATTGCAAAAGCTAAATGTAACAAGTAAGAGTATCACGGTAAAACCTCTCCCAACACTCATTCTTTCTTCTACAGACAACCCTTCTGGTTCAGATGGAGTGCCAGCAAGGTTCAAAGTCTCAAAATTCAGATCTGTATTACAGTCTGTAACACTGGCTGGATGTGCAAAAGCCTGAAACTTTCCTGTGTAAAACAGAAGCATTGACAAGGCTGTCCAGATATTGCTAGTAGACAACACAAGGGTTTTAAACAAGTGATGAAAAACTGTACTTCAAGATGTTTGTGTGAATGAATTAGGTCCTCCTGGACATTAAGTAGTCCAGTGTTTAGACTGTTTCTTTTGGTAGTGCTTCCCACAGCACTATTATTTGGAAATAAAGTTACTAAATGACAGACAAGAACCCTCACAGTGGGCTGAAAGTAACTAGGTTCAATCTCTCACTCTTGGGAGATTTTCAAATATTGGCTATAAAAAAAATATCATGTGCCTGATCTAGCAACAGCATCTTCCCACTATGAGCACGATGCTTGATTACATGACCTGCATGACCTTCCCACCATTCTGTGATTTCTCAGTACAGAAGCAGCAGAAGTCTCTCCACACTGCCCCTTTGACTAAGACAGTGCAATCATCAACAAGATAAAGTTTAACAAGGACAAATGCCAGATTCTACACCTCAGACTGGGGAACTTTGGATTTGGCTGGAGAGCAGCGCTGCAGAAAGGAGCTG
>VXBQ01001804.1:207-22711 GCA_013400175.1 Phainopepla nitens | reverse complement strand
AAATCACTGACTGTAATGGTTACAACATAGAAAACCCTGCTACTGTCTGTTTTCTCAAGACCTCAAAAGCATATTTATTTGTAAAACTACCTCATTATAATTATAAAGTGGGGAGAGTTCCACTACATTCTCAAGCCAGTGCCTTAAGGTTCCTTTCATGCTCTGTTAAACACTTAAGATCTTCATTAAAGAGTATCTTTCCAGGCTTCAGAGATGATCTGGGAGAAGACATTCTTAAGATATAGTCAGACTGTTACTGTAGTATTTCTTAAACACAATTTCACAAAATCAACATTATATAGCAGAGGAAATAGAAATGCAGAGAAGCTTTCACTAGAGGAATTCTGCTACATTAAAAAAAATAAAAAAAAAAAAAAAGAAACCAAAGTTGGGTACAAAACACCATTCATAAAAATGATCACTTGATTTACCAGAGCTTCACTAAAGGGATCAGTAGCCTCTTTGATCAGCCACTACAAGTGCTTGTTTATAAAGGAGCAAAAGACAACTTCTGTCTATTTGTATTGTTGACTTGATGCATTTTAAATTAAAAAAGCTCAATTTACTGCAATCAAATGAAGGCAACCAGCTGTAAAAGAACTTAAGCACATTACAGTCAGCAGGCAGACTATATGCAGCAAAACCTAGGATCTGTTTCTAGAAATGAACTAATTATTTTCATCTCCTCCCCACTTTTCACAGTAGACACTGATATTCTAAAAATCAAAATTTCTTACTTGATTCAAGTGACTTATACCCTTCTAAATCTCTCAATAAATTGCTGCAGTTGTTAGCTACCTTCATCCTCTCAACTCCAAGGTCAAGGCAACTACAATGAATTATATCAAATTATAGGACTGGGTTTCTGGATTTTTTTGATTTTTATAATCCTTAACCAAAAGAAAAAAAAATCTAGATCCTTCTACAAGCTTACTTATGTTCAGGGATTAACTGCAAGCATGTAGATGCCTGAAATCTTCTATTCTATTACTATAATATAATTTTCAGTTTGAAAACATTTAGAGGAATAAAGATCTACTTCTTTTGAAGTAACTGACCTATGTTACAGCAGTGCATGACCTGAAGCTATCAGGGACAACAGAACAAGCACGACCTGACAGTAAAATCAAGCATTATAATTACAGACCACTATTACTAGTAGAGATATATTTTAATACTGTCTGAAATGTAAAAACTGAAGGAGGGCTATTAGGTCATGAAAATAAATGTCTCTTGATAAAAATTTAACATAGCAATAGGTATTATTTGGATTCAGCGAACATTTGTTTTGATCTTCCTAATGTGCTATATCTAACAAAAAAATCAGTGCAGAGGAGTACATGAAAGAGATACACAGGCCCTGTTCTGCTACTCCTTCCTTTATCTAAACTCTCCTGAGTGTCAGATGGTTGCTAATTACCGAAAGAGGCAGGAGATAATTTAATAATGCACATTTTGTAAATGTTACCTAATATCTGTTTCTCTCCCTTTAAACCATTATCTGTGGTCTTTGGTTCATCCACTCTCCAGATTTCTTCCCCAAGCCGTGCTAGATCCCTGTATCACCCCCAGAATGCTTCCACTCTCTGTCATATTTCTCTCATGCTAAACATTTGATAGGCTAATAACCAAACCAGAATATCTGACAGAGTTCCTGATACTGCTGTAAAAATTCTTCTAAATGGCATCACCCTATAAAAAAGTAACTATATTAATGACCACACTGCTTTACCTAGAACAGGTTTTTTTATGTCTTTCATTGCAAATGAATTTTGTCCAAGGTATGTTTTAAAACTGATCCTGTCTCAGTGTATATAAACTCTTCATCCTTAATATTGCAAAGACTCAAGCACAAGCTTGAAATACATCTAGAAATACACAAGCAGAGTAATATATAAGAACAGGAGGTTGGAAAGGGCAAGCTTTAGACCCTTGAAATCACAAGAAATATTGCTACTGTTGTGTTGTTACTGTTATTGTTGTGGCTCTTTATTACGATGATCATGTTTCAGACCAAAACCTAACCTTACAATGCATGGAGAAGAGTTGCTGGTGGATATCTGGGCCTTCTTATCCCAGTGTTCCACATCTGTATTTAGACTTGACAGACTTCTGGGCAAGAACTCACCAGAGTTTTGTATGAAACATTAAACTACTTCTCTGGCTCTCTCTTGGAAATATCTACATCTGCTATTTCATCTTAGCTCATCTACCTTTCTTAGGGCTCATTGCTTATTCCTTCATCTCGTCAGCTGGTCTCCCCATGTGCACCTCCAATATTTCATAGGAATTCTAGTGCAGAAAGTCTTGTTTCTAGACCTTGAGTTCAAGACGTGCAGTGTCATTTTTGTTCCACTTGAGATCATGAGCGGGATCTTGTGTTTTTAACATATGCATCCCTCAACATGCAGTTTAAGGAATAAGTAGCCAAGACGCCTCTGAACCGCTGTATTTTCTTCTTCCCTTGTCATGAACTGCTCCCAGAGAGGACAGCATCCTAAGTGCAGTAGTTCATCATAAAATGGCAAAAAACTGTCCCCAGCAGAATTCAAACAGCTCGGAAACTGCCCATGTTACAAGAGAAGTGTTCAGTTTTAGCCTTGCATACTTCACGATTTAGTTTTCCTTCACGTCCCCAATCAAGTGGCTCTGGCCTTGATGCAACTGCAGCTCTTTTCCTGGGCATGATATGGCCAGACTTGGGATAAGAATCTTGCCCAGCAATTGTCCCCATGGAATAATGCTTCCAATTATAATGACAGATGAACCACTGAGTGCAGCAATGTCAATTAGCAGAGTACGTCATTTAATTAAGGCAAGCTGCTCCTGATACAGTCTAGAAACAGCAGTGAGACGTGCACAAAACAACACTACACTTTAAATGGTGGCTTTTCTTCCTCACAGCTCATGACACAATGGCCAGTGAGGCTGAGAAAGGGGTGGAATACACATACATATGGTCAGAAAGCACATGCACTACTGTCAGGAATGAAAGACTATTTATTGAAAGCTGCATTTCTCTCAACATTATGAGCAATCTACATTATACTGTTAATTACTCTGTGCTTTCCACATGAGAATTTGGAGACTGTAGTCCAGGCAACTTAGGGCACTGTTTTATTGCCACGGCTGGTCCACATTTGATTTTCCAATTCCATGGGAAAAAATCCCAAGTTTTACTTTGCTTTTGGTCCAAATTCAAACTTCTAAAACACACTCCAAAAAGGTACTGGTGAGAATGACTTGAGAGAAGAAAGGGGAAGAGACTGAAGCTATTTCAACCTTAAACTAAATATTTTGATAAAATTACATTTACTTTTGATAACGATTTGGATTTATTTGACATTATTGTAATATGACATGATCTAATTAAAGTTCTAACATTTAGACTATTACCACATCATTTTAAGAAAAGAAAAAAGTTCAGTATTTTTAAGTATTAAAGGAAATCAGCACATGCAGTGATTGAGCTTTTAAGCAGATGAAAGTATTCAAAGACAAAGGCAGTATCTCCCTTCAACTTAATCACGCTGCTGGAATCAGCTACAGTGCTGTAGCAGATGGGGGAGGGAAGAGAAAAACATCCACTCCAATCACATCACACAACAGATACAACACATCAAGTGTGCTGTAAGAAAATGATACGCTGTTCTTCCAGCTACAAATGCTAGCCCACTGTACTGTAAAAATGTACCAAAAAGGAAAAAATGTAGACTGTAAAAATCAGATGAAAAGGTCAGGTCATGTCAAAAGCCTGGACACCAGGGCATTTTTTGGAAAGATCTTTCACAAAGGAATGGGAGAGCCAGTGTTCGCTGGTCTGCTCTATCACTTTAGTTCATTAAAATTCCACTATCTACCACACAATATGGACAAAATCCTATTCCCCAGTGGAGAATTGAAAGACAGAGCGTTTGAAAATGAGGCAATAGAGTAAGATTATTTAAAAATCAGAGGACAAGAAGAACTACAGAATATTCTGTATCTATACAGACAGAAGAACTACAGAAGCTTAAGAGAAAATATGGCCTTGCAAATCAATAGCATAGAAGTTCATGACAAGTTCCTGATGGAAATTCTAAATAAACACAACATGTTGGTGTGTGTGTGTGCACGTATTATGTTTAAAACACTTTCAATTTGCTTCTTGTGAAACCTTAGATATGATGGGACCAGAGTTCATGGAATAAATAACAAAGTATTGCTATTTTTGACTGAACCAAGAATTATTTTCCTTGCTATAGAAGGAAACAGTTCTAAGTAGCAAAAGTCATGAGGGGTTTCTTGTTTTAAACCACAGTTTTAACAAGCAACCCTGCGCATGATACACAAACAAGCATTTGGAGTTTAACTGTACACAATTACAATGCAGCAAGTCCTATTAATTTCTTGAAAAAAAAAAAATTGCCCATAAGGAATATAAACCAACTATTTTTAACACAAAG
The DNA here is from genome assembly GCA_013400175.1 of Phainopepla nitens. NCBI lineage: Eukaryota > Metazoa > Chordata > Aves > Passeriformes > Bombycillidae > Phainopepla > Phainopepla nitens. The sequence continues at coordinate 18,266 of VXBQ01001804.1, read as the reverse complement.
TTATTTTGGTATTACATTACTGTTACCAAAACAGAGAAGCAGAAGAATGACAGTCTTGTATTTCTGGCCAATTTCCTAGTTCACCCAATAAAGGAAAAAATAAAGGGAAAAAAAAAAGAAAGTGAAGGGAAGAATAAATAGAGAAATACAGTTCTTACCCTGACGAGCGGCAGTCTGGTTTATTTCTTTCTGAGCGATCTGTGAGAAAGGAGGCATAATATCAGCACAGAAGTTGGATGTTCTTTAGCAATACCATTACAGAAGACTTAAGAGAACTATGAAACTGTATGACTAGTAAAACCAAAAGCTGGTTCTGTTCTAAAACTGTTTTCCCACACTGGACTAGACTGCCTAAGACCAAGTAAAATTACTGCAAGTTTAACATTTGTTAAAACTCCTCCACTCAAAACACAGTGTATTTAATGGTTTGTATTAGTACTTTGGAAGCTTCTCCTCCCTTTAGCTGAAATGAATAGTGCTTTAGTTCAGGATAAAAATAAGGGTGAAGGAAGAGGAAAAAAGAAAAACCACAGATTACTCAGCGCAAAAAAATCATTCCATGAATCACGGCTGGCAGGGTTCCCTGACAGGATGGGAGAAAAATCAGCAGTTGGCTGCAGCAACATCTGCAAATACACTGAATCCAGTGCAACCCCCCCATTAACTCTTCAGCTTCTGGGGATTCTAAATACTGAATTTTTCTGTGTTTTTAAAAAGGGTTTTGTTTATCCTGTAAGTATTTCAAGTAGCTTATTTGGACTAATGAGATCAACCCACAAAAATCAACACATAAAGCTCCAGTATGCAAAGAAAGTATAAAATACTTCTCCCAAGAGTTATGATTATCATACAAGCATTACAAAATAACCACAGTGCTATGATACTAGAATTCACATATTATCATTTATATTTTAAGTCCAGAATATCTTTTAGTCCATGACTTTTGAACTACCTGAAAAATTGAGACTGTCCACCTAAAATGCATATGTTCTAAAATTAGAGGGGTGTTTAATCTTTTAATGCAGAAAGATCCACTATACAAGCAGAAGGTAATTTCTATAGCTGAATATAATCTCCACTGACCATGGTAATTTTGCTTCTAATTTGATCTCTGTGTATTTTAAACAGAAAGCTATTTTTTGTGTGTTAATAAACACCTTATTGAAAAGCCTGTCTATACAGAAGAGTCTTCCTAAAAAATTTTTCACACTCACAGGTTGTATTGTCAATCTTAAAACTCTGCATTTCAAATAAAATTGTTCTGCTGATAGCATACATTTTGTGCCATTTGTTTGTGCAGTTTTGTCTCCTGTATGAAATAAATATTTTCCTCTCCAAGCTTTATGTGCTCATTTGATTAAGTTTTCATTGAAGTGGCAAAAAATTATCTCATGTCAATGGTGCTTAAAAGTATGTAATGTTTTTTCCATCCACAGGTGCTCCTACTGAGCTGTCATAGCCACACAGTGATAATTTATTGTCTTCCTGACTCTCAGTGATCTCCATTTCATCACACTGTGTGCGACTCTGCTAGCAGAAGCAGCACAGTATAGCTCTGGAATAGCTCAAACCAGAGTTGCAGCAGCAGTTCTTCGAACACACACTCCTTCCATCCCTACTATGTAACCTCCTTACCTGTGAGCACTGAAAAAAGAGAGACCAGACTTCCTACTGAAATCTGCTTGCCATCTGTTGCTTGTTATCAGTGTCTCCTGCTCTGTATGCAGCCACAATCTAACAGGATTCAAACAAAGCCCTCCCACTGCCAAAACAATGGCGTGAATAAACCAGGGAGAAGGAAGAAACCGAGTGAGAGCACATGTAAGCACAGCATCTGGGAGCTCTCCCACACAGCCCATGTCCAGTCAGCAGACCCACCACAGCCCGCCCACACCAATGCAACCTGCTCATTCAGGAAATCAAATGTGATTCCCTTCTCCCTTTTATTTTCATTCCTGTTTCAACATTTCAATACTACATTTGGGTTTGCACATTTTATTTTCTGATAAACTTAGTGAGAGCACACCATCCACATGCATACTGATCTTGAACAGAACGAATTGTAATCCTACAGGAAAAGAGCCAACATTTTTAAATAGAACTCCACCGTTTCAAATAGAACTCCATTTTTTAAATAAACCTCTACCTCATTAAGTTTGCTGTGACCTTAACCTTTTAAATTTGTTTTAGTTTCACGTGTAATGAGAGACTCAGCGAGCTCAATCTTTCAGTCAGGTGCTTGGAGTCAATTAGGTGGTGAAGTCACTGTCTCTGGAGGTGCTTAAGGAAAGACTGGACATGCCACTTGGTGCCATGGTCTGATTGACAAGGTGGTGGAATCATAGGTTAGACTCAACCTCAGAAGTCTTTCAAAACCTAATTGATTCTGAGATTCTGTAAATTTTGCAATTCTAAACGCTGTTTTGGCATTAGGTACAGGCATCAATTCAAATCATGACACACTTCTAGAAACACTAGAATACGAAAGTCTAGAAAAAACAGGCAATTTTTTTTTAAATACACACACACACACACAGATCTTATCTCCATTCTGTAGGCAGATCCTTGACTTGAAAAAGCTGAGTCTCAAAAGTGCCTGCCCACAACTGATTCTCTTTTCTCTATACGTTACCTCAACAGCAGAGCGATCTCTGTAATCTTTTCTAACAGAAATAAGCAAGAAGACTGTTAGTTACAAAGATCTGAAAATTCAATCCTGCACTACAGATTTTCCTCTATATCAAAGACATAAATTGCTATAAAAGATTACAGGACACCATGTCCTTCTAGCAGAAAACTCTATATATTCTTCAATTCTAAACTCTGGACATCAAAACTACATGTCAGATCAGAGTAAGCATTGAATGCTGCTGGACTAGCACTTGCAATGAACAAACAGGCCAGTCTGCACTCTGGCATGGGAAATGCACAGGAAAAAATGTCACTTCCAGTGACAGATCTACCTTCCAGACACAAGACACCAGTACTGTCCTCCATATGTTTCTGTTGCTAACAGTAATGAAATTCCTTACGGTGTATGTAGCTGTAGTAAAATATGATAGGAATTCATAAGCAGCTAGTACTTACAAGCTACAGAACTGGACTGTACGACCCTAAGTTTATTTTAGTTAGTGAAGTTCTTTCTGCCCATTCTCCAATCCACTATTTGCACAGCCAGAGATCTGCAGTCTCTCAATCTGTAAAAACTGACCATGCTCCAACCTCCTGCAGACCATACTTCAAGATTTTCTCCACTTCATACTCACATCTACTATTTACAAAACTTTTGTTGCCCTCGTAAAATTACAGCCATACAAGAGAAATATATTAACCTTGTTCAGAAGCAGGATATAATGCAAGAAGCCAAGCAGCTAGCAGGTGGAGCAGATGAGGTGGAAGAGGTCAGAGACTCCTAGCTGAAGTTGGGAAGACTGTTGCCCAGTTCTAAGCATAGCAGAAGAATAAAGGAAAACATTAAGGCACAAAGATCTACTCTTCATACCACAACCACTTGGCAAATCAAGCGTTTCCTTACAAAATCGTGCTCTGTGTATTTCAGCAGCAGCATGGGTGCCTTATGCCTTTTTTCAGCATTCAAAGGCTGAGTGGCAGACCAAAATGTCATGTTCCAGCTGCTTTCAGAAAAAAAGGTGATTCTCTTACACTGTAAGTTTGGGAAAATTAGCTTATTTTACTGTTTGTTTTTAATATGATAAACAGTTTTTCTTCTCAAGGAAAATATAAACATAACATCAGGAAAAAAATAACTGGGGCAACGTCATTTCAGTTGCTCCACAAACCCAAAATAGCTTAAGTTTCTGCCAAAAAGACCACCAATGCAGAAAACAGTATCTTTTACGGCAATCACTCTTGTTTCTGGAAGACAAGCAAAGAAAAGGAAAAAGGCAACTCACACTAAGTAGAGCCATTATTTTCCTCTGTTTATTTTGCAAGCTTCTTCAAAGCATCTTGTTGCTAAGAGTGACTTCAACTGACAAGTTTGCTCTCACTAGGAAAAAATGCAAGTATAAACATAAAATGTTGCTGAAAAATGGGTGGAAAGTTAACACACATTCTGCCGCTCCAAAACTGCAAAGCTACTGGAGAATCTCCAATGCAATTACCTCCTGAGGCTGGTAACTTCCCACTTTTAACATCATTCCACAGCTTGATCTCTTAAAAGCTGAATTGGCTGAAGGGAGGAAAGTGGGGGGGAGGCTCATACCATTCCCATTTCTGGGAAATACTGCATCTTCCAGCTTAACTATGCCTGTTGAATTGACCAGTCAGCAAAAGAGGCAGAACACTGTAACATTCGTAGTTAGAGCAACCAGCAGTCTACATACCAGCAGTTTTTAGCCTCCCATGGACCAGCAGTGGTTTCACAAAGAAAGAAAGCATGACATGTTACTGTAACAATGGCAGACCTCCAAATAAACCAAACATGGGAACCATGGGCTTTTAAGCAGCGCTGGCAACACCAAAATATAGACAAAAGTGACGTTTTCAGGACAAGCAAATTATTGGAAGAAGCCATACAACTTTCATCTGATGCTGCATCTGAATGCATCAGTCTCCAAGGAGCTTTGAAGGCTGTCAGGCCTTAACAAACCCAGACACTAAGACCAACACAGCAGCTTTACAAGGCACCGCGCAGAAATGCGATGGCTCCTGCCACTATTTTAGTCACAGACATCTAGACCCAGGTGATCACAGCTAAATGCTACACCAGCCTCTGCCAGCCAAGGGCATCAAGAACCCCAAATTTTCATTTCTAATTGCCAGGGTAGGTGGGGCCCTCACTCAAACGAATTGCACATTTTCTGCGAAAAGTATCAGCATTTGTGCAGGATTTTCAGTGCTACCAGCTTTATTTGCACTGAGACAAGCAGTAACTGCCACTGATACTGCCAACTTTTTGCCTCTGTTTGTTAAGGCACACTGTGGCTCAAAGGCACTCTTTCCTTCTTTTCAGTGCCCCCCTCAGGTAAGGAATCAAAACAATGCAAATTGATTCCACTGTGTAGAATCTACTATAAATTTTGGTCAATTTTATTAGGAACAGCCATACAACAAAACCCATAAAACTGAACATTTGTTTATGTATTTTAATATTTTAACAGTGGAGTCCCCTTTCAGTTGTTTAAAAGGCAGAATGCTCAAGCAAAGAGGCTTGGGAGAAATGAGAGGCTTGGGAGAAACTTTAAAAATTTACTTTATGTATAGCTTTCCCTTTACTTTAAAAGGCTACAAAATCAGGACATGCTCAGAGTTTTTAATTGTAAAGGCAGACAGGTTTTATACTTACTTTAAATTCTACAGTATGCTACTGACTTCCAGAGCAGTACACTGCCAGGAAGAAAACAACATTATAACATCCCCCACAATGGAATTATAGCAGTCTGTCAGTTTTAGTGCTAAACAGTAACTGAGTCTGTAACCAGTTTTTTATACCTGGAGTAATGCTTTTTTCCCCGACTCTTAAACAAACTGATAGATGGTTGGGGATGGACCCCAACACATAGCCGAGAACACACTGAACCTCTGCAATCAAGTATTTAATTTTTGAAACCTACTGACCACCATAAAGCCTGTAATTATCCCAAGACTTTAAGTTAAAGTATCTTTACATTCCTAAAAAGGTTAAAAACAAACTATAATCACCTTTAAAGCCCTTAGTGCACTTTTAATTGCACAACATATAAGTGAAAAAAGGATTTTACTGGACAGCAGAGACCACATTTGCCAATGCTACATTTGCTGTTGATTTGTTTTTATAACTCTCAAGTTCCACCCCCTCATTCTTGCTCCTACACTCCTCCTGCACTGCAACAGCAAAAGTGTGTGTGCATCAGTGTGAGCATATGTGCCAGCAAAAGAGGGGGCTGACGCAGAAAACAAAAGAGAAATGAAGCAGACTGTGTAAGCTCTCACCATTTCTCTAAAAGGTTCATGCTGTAAGAACCTAGACCAAACTCAGCACTGCGAACTGAGCTTGTTCTTAAGCCATAAATGATAAACAAAGTATATAAGCAATCAAATACATCCACAACATACATGTTACCACAATTTTGCCTTCTACTACAGTTGTTTAAGAAGGAAATTTAGGATACAGCTGCTTCTAAAGCTCTTTTCTCAAAAAATTAGCAACTCCTGAAAGCGCAAATCCCCACCTCTTCATAAAAGGCATCCCAGCTGATCAGTGCAATGTAATTCTTAGATTATGTACTTCAGGTATAACTAGACACACGTATCAGTACACCAGCGGAAGCACAGCAGGAGCTACTCTAGATGAGCCCTACTACTTAATTTTTTTATACTTTCATAAGGAAAGAATCAATTGACTCTACATTTTGATGAGCAGAAGACTTATCACCACGAAATACATTCCTCTCTCGGCATTTCAGAAATGTTAAATCTACATTTCTGAAAAAGAATTCTCTGATGTGGCTATCATTGCCATTAAAAGGAAATTATCCTTCAAGAGCACTGTATAACCTTTTTCTTCCCAAATCAGAGATTTAGCATGCCTGCAGAGATTCTGGATAGTCCTCAGCTAGACCACTGAGCTCACTCAGTCCTACCTATGTCTGCCTGTCACAGGATGCTGATACACATGCAATAAATCCCAATAGTTAGACATGTGAATAAACTTGTCCTTCTGACACTGTATTAACAGATCTATATTATAAACATTCATACACAATATGCAAGGTCCAAATTTATTCCGTTATTTTCCTCCTCAGAGGTTTGCCCTGCTTGAGAACCAGAACATCCAGCACCAAAAGCACCTCCAGCTTTGAACACCTGTGCATAGGTACAGTCACCTGTCACAACATACTGTTGCGATGGCAAACCTCAACAACAAAAGTCCCCAGTGTGATCTTATGGATTAAGCACTTGGAAGCTAAGTCATATTTAATGTGGGCAAGACATAGATTCATAATAAAGTGCTGAATAGCAATCAGAAGATATTCCCCCTTCCTAATCTGGCTTTAAAACAAACCAGAAAATTTCTTTCTTGACTTTTTCATCCTGTGAAGCCACTGACAGAATAAAGGTGACATTCCTTTCAATTTAGATATCAGACCTGAGAATGAGTGCAAATAAGTGCATAGGTCTGCACTGTGGGAGGAATTTGGAGACTGGGGAGATGAAATGACACAGAGAGAAAGAAAAAAATGTATGAAAAGAAAGTACTGTAATACACTCAACTATAACAAAAAGCAGTATCTCTAAAAATAGAAGAAATGTACCAGGCAAATGAAAGTATTTATTTCTCTTAAGATACCACTGAAATACTCAGTAGCTTGTTCTTGGAATATTTTGTGGTCCTTTGTCACTATTTACGATTAAAGAATCCCCAAGCTGTTTACCCAGTTCACTTAACAAGGACAGTCTTAAATCTCACTGGTTTTGTTACAAGTTACAATTTTCTAGGGAAGTGCATTTGAAATTGCCCTATTAAAAAATTATTTTCCCTCCAGTGACTTTGGTAATTCTGCCCAACATAGAAATAAAAAAATCGGCAGAAACTGTATGCAACAATTTATTCTCATGTGCACTGGATTCTTCTGAACTACCATAAAATGGATTATTCCCAAAAAAGACTCTTGCATTTTATCATCAAATCAAGATTACAAGACCTAGACGCATCATAAAAGGGACTAATGTGAAGGTGCAAAAATTGGATTTATTTAATGATGGTGGCATATACAAATAAACTGTTGTACCCTGAGATAACCCTCATCCATCAGATTTGAGGACATGCTTAAAAGTTGTGCAACTCTCTGCCCCTATTCCGCAGAACAGGAAGCCCAGCACTTTGCTGTTATTAAAGCAAGTAATGTTTTAATGCATATTATTTAATAATGTAGTGATTGGCATCCAATTTTTAAAGATGTGAATCACCTGGCATTCTGAAGACATTTTACTGAGGTGTGCACTCAATTTATCCACATCTACTCCATGGTAAGTGTTAAACACTCACCAAATCCCCTCTAAGGTACCTCAGAGTCCTTCATTACTGGCCTAGTGCGTGCACATAAATCTGCATAGGTGTGCCCTTTGGTCCTGGAATACCATCCTGACCAGTGGCCACTATGTACAGCTGGATTCCTTGCACCATGATGTCACCTTGTGCAGCTATTATAAAAGTAACTCTTTACCTGCTTCTACCCTACTGCATCTTGTTCTCAGGCTTTTAAATGCAAATGTCATCCATTCAGTTTCTACCCACGGTAACATAAAGCAGTTTCACCTACAGTTTTCAATGAGAGGCCTCAAAAATCATATGACCAAGAAAAAGGATGGCAAAGTTATTAATCATTCAGAAATCCTCAAAACAAAGAATCCTGTGCTTACCACAGAAAAACACAGCTTTTCTGGACACTCTGGTAATGCTGGCAGAAACAGTTCCAATTTGGTACTTTGGAGGAAATAACTACCCTCCCACGTACTCCTAGACCTCTCCCCAGTTCTGTGCACTCACCAAAAAGGCCTACAGATCCTTTCAAAGGCATCCAGTCTCTGCAAATACACTAATAAGTACCTCTACATTGCTATGGTGCCAAAATACCATAATGACACACTTCAAATAGTTCTTGATAATGGATCCACAAACATCAAGTCAGTGGACAGCAATAACAGAAATGAAATGTGCCTGATGTCATGGCAGCTGCTACCATGCATTGCACAGAGATGATATTGATGATCTGCAGCAAGCCTTGCACACTAGTACAGAAAAAACTCGTTTTTTTCATAAAGTTAGGCTGATAAGTGCTGAATGCATGAGGTCTGCAGCACTATCCCATCTCATCACTCAGTGATTCTTGTTACATGCTGGCAGCGATGCTCGTCCAAGCACAGACTTGAGCCACTTAAACAATGGACATGGTAACCTGTCCTGGTAGGACGTGGCAGGTGCCCAGCCTCAGGAACTCCATTCTCAGGTGGACTTCATCATCCCAGTCTGGAGTTCACTGGCTCTTCCAAAGAATGGCAAGCTTAAGACAAACGACCAAGTGTGCAGCATTTGCCATCAGTTGAACTGGGCACCTGACAATGCTGTTCTTCAAGTACTGGATAGAAGGAGAGAGACCTCTTAAAAAGCTGCTACTTTGATCCCAAGTCCCATATACCTATTAGTTTTGTACCCTAAATTTACAGTGCAGCTATAAAGTTAATACAGCACCCCAATGGAGTAATTTGAGAAAGTTACTGAAATGCTGAACTTGTTTCCAGACATTTATGTCCCACCTCTCTAACAGGACGAACAAACAGTATTTTAATAGCAAAAAAGATCACAACAGACTGTACACTCAAAAACTCTTGTAAATTATTTAGCACAGATGGGCACAACCTGAACCAATTTTCATGTACAGATCTGTGATATTGAGAACTCAGGTTTTAATGCAAAAAGGAATTCATGATGAATACAAAATTATCACCTTGAGAAAACAAATTATATTCATTTTAGTTTATCACTTATAAATTGAACCTAAATGCTATAACTGAAGAAAAAAAAGCAAACAGTTTCTTTTATACATAGAATATTCTGTCTAGAAGAATAATGGACCAGAAATACTTTTGTAGAAAACACAGTGCTGGAAAATTTACCTAAGTTTTTAAGGAAGCAAATCACCATGATCAAGACCACATTAAAAAGCAAAACACAGATAAGAAATTTATCATTATAATTCAAGAACCAGTGAATATCCAGCACAAATACCGACTACTATGTAAAAGACAGTAACTGATTTAATATAATGAATGATTGTGTTCCTTACCATGTAAGATTTGAAGACTTTTAAAAGTCTAAGTGGATTCAGAAAAGGAATTGAATTAGTGAAAGATAAATCCATTGGCAGCAATTTAGCAGGGGCTTTCATATGCAGCCTCCCAGAAGTTGCTAAGAAATTTACTGCAGAGGGGAAGGAATTTCTCTTGGAAGTAAAAACTGAATCCTGGGAGGTGTTTCTTGCATACTTTCCTGAAGACATTTGTTTTTTTCAGTTTGCGTGCTGTGACACACGAGCCACTAGCACAGCTCTGAAAGGCTGACGGTGTGCCCACTATTAACCACAGGAGTAACAATGTCAATCATTTGAAATCTTTAGCATGTTTTGATCCAATCGTATTTTCTTCAAAAGCCTGAACAAGCTGGCTGAGGTAGCAAAACACACACAAAATAAATACTATGAGCTCTTTAAAAGCTTAGGAAAAAGAAAAAAATGAACAGTAAAATTTGTTGCATTCAGCCTCTATGCTTTTTTAAATATTTTCAGCCTTGCTGTCTTCCAGCCCTTCAAGCTGGACCTGAATACAGCCACAGAAAGCAAGAAAGCAGGGATAGATTTGTTTTGTAACACATGCAACAACTTCCAAATCAATTAAGTTCATCTTTGAAGCACCTTACTTAGTGTTCCATTAACTTCCATCAAAAGATTCTAAATTCTCAAGCAGCAATGTCAAATTGATGTTTTAGAATAATACATAAAATCCATACACATTTCTACACATTTAAAACATCACCTGAAGCCATTACTGTAGCAGCAGTACATCTAGTGGTCAATTTACAAATACTGATATACGTAAGATCCTATGTCTGTCAAAATTGATACAACATTGAGGGGAAAAATGGGAATTTTTCTTGGTATGTGCCATCGACCACTACATCTATGCTTTCCCACAAAACTTACTTTCGTCCTTCTCTAAAGGGAAGGATGCTTGCCAAGCATAAACCACAGATCAACAGATGATATACTGTGTTCCCAAATCTGCTGCTGGAATGCCTTTTGTGCATACTGTTTCTCAAGAGCAGAGTAAAAAATTCTTGGCCAGTAATGAAAACAACACTTCCAGTACATTTTTTGTACAGTCTGAGGATCTGAATAAGCAAGGCAGGACTGTGCAACGAGAAGGCTGATGGGGCCAGACTACTTTACCCCAAAAAAGAGAAGATAAAGAAGCTATTTAACTACAGCACACAGCTACTTGTAGGGTAGCAACAAAGATCACAAATGCAAACTCTTCCTGGTGTTAGTGGACAATATTGAATGGGGCAATGGTCACAAATGTAGGCTGGGAGGGTCAGGCTGTAGATGAGCAAAGGTTCTCCCATTAGGAATAACTAAAGCACTGAAACAGGTTGCCTGCAGAGGCTGAAAATCCCTCTCTTTTTGGAGACTTCAAGACACTGCTAGACAAAGCCTTGGCTTCACTGATCTAGCCTTGGCAAAAGGCCTGCTTCAAGGAAGAGGCTGGACTAGGTGACCCCAGAGCTCCCTTCCAGAAAACACTGCCATGGCCACAAACACTAAGACAGCAAAGCAAAGAAACTAAATGCTAAAGCATTGCATTTCACTAGAGATAATTAGCATCAAGAAAAAAGTTCATGGCAAATTACTTCAGTGCTATCAAAATAAAATTTCATATGGCATATATTGTGTGAGATGCTTACTGAAACAGAACACACAGAACTACATCAAGTTTTAATGGAGAGCATCAACACCACTACCCTATTGTTTCCAGATTTTAAATCAAGGTGATGCACGGCTTCCAAACAGATAAATTATATTTAACATCTCAGTAATTGCAGCTTAACACACCTCAGTGACTGCAGCTACAGAGAAAGAAAAAAAAAGGGAGAAGTTCAGAGTACAAAATTTGAGAAACAGAATCATGACAGAATGCTGAACTGATAAGACTGCAAGGACACTGGGAAGAATGTCCAAGATATGGCCGGCAGGAACCAGATTAGGAGGAATAAACAAAGCCAACTCATCAAACTAATGTGCTAACTAGGTAAAAGGCAACTCTGGCAGGGGAAGACCACAACCACTGACTCACAGCCACCAACTCAAGAAATCTGCATACTCAAAAGAAGACTGAGCATGCAGGCTGATTAGCAGAAGCAGCAAGAAAGTAATTTAAAAAGAAATAAATACTAATTAACAAGAGAACTCTATGAATTATAGACAATAAACATTAATGCTTTTGCTTGTCAAAATGTATAAATAATGAGAAGTTTTGATAATTGGTGTACTGGCTTTGTAAATTTGCCAGCTAGGACCCAATTCTGAGCTGAACTAAATAAATCAAATACCTCAACTCTGCGTGGTTTGGCCTCTTTGCACACCGGGTGAAGGAACCCAATCTGTGACAACAAAGGCTATACTCTCAAAAGCAAATATTAACAAATTTATTTACAAATATTACTTTTCTTTCCACCTGTAAACAACAACCACTTTGGAAAAAGCTTCTTGCAATAAAGTTGACTCATTTTATACTCTGCTGTCTATCCCCATTCTTTATGCAACAACCCAGACTTATCATTTGTTGCCCTGACAGGAAATGATTGCTTACAACACAGGTAACAGCAAGACCTTTGGGCAATCATAATTCTATGGGTCATTCTCTGGCTACAAACTCATCTTGCTTAAGGAGTTAAGCAATTACATACTTCTGAGCCTTGCCTTGGCTCTAACCTAAATGAAGAAGGTCCATTTAATCACTTAATAATGATACTTACTATTATTTGTCCTTCTACAGTTTCCTAGGAAATCACCCCATTGACTACCAGAAGTTATTTAATTATTTTCCTACGAACAGCCTTCATTTTTAGAAGCATTGTTTCTTTGGAGGGTACAACATTCTTTGGGGTTCAGTCTACACTCCAGGCCAAGTAACTGCAAGTGGGTTTTTTCTTGCCACTAACTTGAATTTCAAGATATGTTGGAGAATTTCCATGTATAGGCTATATTATTTAACTTTCAGAAAAGCTTTGGTTAGCATTTATATTTACCTGAAGCAAGCTACAGTCAAAGACTATGAAATACAGTAGAAATGTGTGCAGTAACTGCAATGGCCTATGAAAAATGCCTAATCATGTAATCTTCCTAATACTGACACGATACAACATAACAGCATCAGTCAGAGATTATTACAGAGAATTACATTATTTGTGCTCTTTGGATCTTAAGTATTTACTGTGGTCATGCCTGAAGCAGTTACTAAAACTGAAGCTCCAAAATCTGCATCAGGACTACCAACACAAAACAGACTGAATCCCAGGGAAAAGAGGGAAGCGATATTCAGCCGGCCATCAACTCTGCGGCTTCATGAATTCATGAGCTAACTGACCAAAGAAATAAATAAAATAGGTGCAGCCACTCCCCTATCCTGAATGCTCCTCAGTCCTCTTTTTAAGGGCTTCCTGTGTACACACGGGCAGACTAACAGATCATAGGTACATTTAGGAATTTATTTAAAACAAGTGACCTACTTGATGGAGACTTTTTTTCTCTTCTCTTAAAGAAAGAGGATAAATGGTTACACTTGGTATGGACAAACAGAACAATTTCCAGATCAGCACTGAAGGACACGGGCATGCAGACAAAGAAGTTTCCAGCTGAACAATGCTGACTTCTCTTCTGCAAGATGCCAATCTTTCCACTTCTGAAATGTAAGAGTCGGTTAAGCAACTGAGTCTTTGAATTACCCTTTTCCTAATCATGCTTTCTCCCAGCTCCAGGGTTGCTGGCACCTCTTGGGAAGGACTAAGCTTGAGCTGTTCTTGTTATGATCCAGTGAACCCTAAAGGACATCACCACCTAAACAGTCTCAGACCCAAGAATTTAATGAAGAATCACAGACCATCTTATTCTTTACTTCTTAAGGCCAAATGCGTAGTTTTGCATTAACATGGGAACAACTGCTGAGCATTGCTGTATTAAATTCTTCATTTATCTGTAAAAAGTCCATGATGCCTGCAAATTAATGCTCACCGAACTCTGTCAGACACACTACAGAAATGTACCCCCATAACCTCTCAGCATGTTGAGCAGTGAAATATTCAACCTTAATTTGTTATACTGGATATAGCTCATTGTTCTCAGCTTCGAAAACAAGTCAGTGCCGGTTTGATGTGGGAGTTGTGGGAGTGTAATGAATTGATCCAACCCTGAACTAAATCTTGTTTTGGCATAAAAAACCCCAAGGCACTCAGTCAATCAACCAACCAAAACCAGATGATTTCACCCATAATCTAAAACTGCTCACCAGTCGAAAAAGTTCCAGGAAACATCTGAACTACTATGGAGAAACAGAAAGAGGGGAAGGGGAAAAAAACCCAAGAAAACTAAACCCAGAGATTTTTCAATCAGCACAGCAAAACTCATATGCAAGATTTACAGCTGTTGTATGAGAAAAAACCACAGAAAAGCGTTTGTGATAAGTGAAACACGGTAATATTAAATTAAACCAAAGCCTTAACCACCTGTACTTTTAAGCACACATTAAAGTAAAAATCATATAGATCTTCATTATCAACTCAAATAACTCTCATTGATGGCTTCCATATTTGGTAATTTCATTTTATTTTAAGTAAGGAAATTTCTGCCACATCCATAATGGACTATTCTTTTTCAGGGAACATTGGCCAGAACTCAAAGTGAAATAATCCAGATACTGAATATGTTAAAGATTTCTTGTGTGCCATAGGTAATATCAGAATATTGTGGTACTCAGCCCTAATGTGACAGCAAGGACAGATTGTCAATCAATGCAGTTCATAACTAAAATTTACTATATTCACTATAAACTTTCGTGCAAGTCCACTTTAGTCAGTAGTCACAGAACAAAAAGGTAGTGAAAAGATGAAAGCACACCAGATTAAGGCCCAGACTTAGACTGGAGAAAAAGTAAGTCTGTGAAGAAATAGCATTTTAGTGAGGTTGTTCTGGTTTGTTTGGAATTTTTTTGTTTCCACTTTATTGAAAACAAACTAAGTAAAAATACTAACATTCTAAAAAAAAAAAAAATCCAGTAAAGATCCCGTGGTCTCTATAACTTCCCAGAACAATAATGCAGGTGACAGAAATAAGCAACAAGGGAGGTAGAAATCGATCACATTATTTATATTGCAGTAAAAAACCCTTAAAGTTTCCAACAAAAGTGGCTTCCTTTCCCAGAGCAGGCAACCAGATAATTCAGTTGTAATGAACCTATGCAGCTACTTTCACTGTTCTAAATTTTTAAAGAATATGTTGTGTTTCTCCTCCCTATAACCTAAAAATTCGATCAGCACTTTCTCAAAGAGAAAATAATTTCTTTAGAAGAGTTTCAAATTGCTTTATTTAATATCTTCTCACAGATTTTCCAGAACATGCCAAACAAAAACTTTCTTGAATTCAGAGAAAATAATGCCACGACATGGGATCATGACCTGCAGTGTGGCAGACACAGGCTGTCAGACAAATCACCTGAGCTATCTACAACTACCCCATGGACAAAAATGGTTCTGCCTATCTCATTCTTCAAGTTTCCCTGCTTCAACATCTGCTCTGGCAGTCCAGGACTTAAGCAAGCATCTCCAGCTCATAAAACCAGCAAAAAAGCCCCCAACCCAACAAACCCAACACAGCAAGAAAACAAACAAATCAACCCTCCAGTGGATGAAATTGAAAAAAAAAAAAAAAAGAAAAAGAAACAAACCATGAGTAGGTCTCTAACAGCTCTCAGGCTGCAGTTTCACAGCAATCTAAGCCAAACTAACTTCTGACTGGCATAGGCTCTTACCTCTCTCTGGCTGCATGTTTCTACTCTTTCCCTTGTGCCAGCTTCAACATTCACCTAAAACCATTTCAGTGAGCTGAATCTGAAGACTCCCAACCACTGAAGAGAACTAGAAGAATATCCCTCTGCTTGGACAATGCACCAGAACAGGTTGGTGCAGGTTCTAGCAAGCACAAGGGCCCCAAGTGAGGCAGCCACCCAGAACATCAGCCCGGGCTACCACCAAACCACAACTCCAGTGACTTCACTCACCAACAGGTTGGACAAGCAGCAGAGCTGACACACAAGAGAGAGCAGAAGTGCACATCCCCAAAGGAGAGATCACATCTCTAGAGCAGCAGCATGCTTTTAGGTTAGTCTAGCTGGCTTCATCCTACGGTACCTGGTGCAGCACAACTGTGACTGGCTTCACGGGAAAACACTATTTCTTCATTCCAGAGCCTCCTGTGCTCTGCTTCTCCAATAAACCACTGCTAACTAAGCCTGAGCGTTCAGGAAGTCAGAAGCACTTGTGAACTTTCACCTTTCAGCTCCCACGTTGCATACATGCCTTGCACCAGCAGGACAAAGGTGATCAACTGCCCTTAGGAACTGGACATAGCAGAAATTTAAGCTGTTTGCATTCACAATTAGTTTAACAGACTGAAATACTTAAATTGACGGTCTGCTAAGGTGCCACTACATTTTTTTAAACCCTCGCAGGTTTATTTAACACCTATTTATATCACCATTTTGGCAGCGGTAACCACACATGACATGCAAAAAAGCCCTACTCATTTTCAATAGGTTTGCAAATAAAAGTATGTAAATAAAGGTAAAGTAAGGGAAGAGCAGAAAACTCATCTACATTGGATGGTACTCTTCACTGATGCCTTAAGAATACTCTGTTGGGAGTTTAAGAGGTGTTTTCCAGCGTAGAGATGTGCAAACAGATGGAAAGAAGGCGAGACAGCTCAAGCAGAATGCTACTCATTCACACATACTTTACACCAGTAAACAAACAGTGCTGGTCCCATTTCAAAGGGCGAAAAAACACTAGCAAAAATTGAAAAAACACCTTTCATTACTGGTTAATAGCATTGTGCCAAAGACAAATTCTGGGAACAAGCTTTGTTCCACAAGAAGATGGCAAAAGGTTATACACATATATAAACTGCAGAACCAACTCTATGCTTCCGCTACTAAAAACCTTAGAAGAAACACCTTTAGAAAACAGACTCATAACCAGCAGCACGAACATTTTGCTGTTGAGGAAACCAACCATACAGGAACCAACACTGGCTTTTTGCACTCTACCCCAGACAAGGCGAAACCCCGCAGACATGCCAAACCACAGTGGTTTCAATAGCACCCTGCTAATCCTGCACCTGCACGGATAGGCACTGACATAACCTGAGACACCAAAGGCCACAGGGCCTGCCTGCTGAAAGTTTTCCTCTAGGATCCCCCATGCTGCTGTGCTTTTGTCAACTACAAAGGGCCACTCAAATGCAATCCACTTGCTGCTCAGATGGATGAAAACTCACATGAACGGTAGAAGGCGTTATATTGTTACAGCTGGATCATAATTATTAAAAATCAGAATATTTGGAATTCAACTTCAATTATGTAGCATGGCTCAGATTTTACCTGGAAACAGACCTTATGAAAATGATTCATTCTGGAAGGGGTTTTACACTGACAGAAAAAGAAATGCTGCATTCACATGTCAGTGACTACAGGACAGTGACAGGCATGTTGACCCTCAGTTAACAATGATGTCTGAATTAAATAATTTCAGCTGCTGCTAGTGTCCACTCAAGTTCATAATTTCAAACAAAAGCTTGTTGCTGTCCAGGTCTCTCTACAAAGACACATCAATCTGCTCACTCCCTACCTCCATTCCTTCTCACATGCACTCATTCTTGCCTGTTTGCTGGGGCCTGCTGGGCATACCTACATAGAAAAGGCTAAATGTTAACAACTTTGCTACCTAGATGCTCCTCTACATTGGTACTTTGAAAACAATGGGCCTTTAATTTCCTGATAGGGCACCCAATGCGCCCGGACATGTCTGTGCTGGTCAGCACATGCCCATGTTCGCTTCAGGGCAGTGAAACAGTGGAACAGGTTGCCCAGGGAAGTTGTGGATGCCCTATCCCTGGACGTGCTCAAGGACAGGTTGGATGGGACTCTGAGCAACCTGGTCGCGTTGAAGGCGCCCCTGCCCACGGCAGGGGGGCTGGAACCAGGTCACCTTTAAGTCCCCTTCTATCTTAAACCACGGCATGACTACGATCAGCTCGGAGGAGGAGCAGGCTCTGGGGGCGGCCCGCGGGCACACGCCCGCGGCTCGGATGCACCTGAGCTGAACCGAGCCGCCCCGGGGCGAGGCCGCCGGGCCCGGCACACCTCGGGGCGGCACCGCCAATGCCGCCCTGCCCCCGACAGGAATCCAGACACGGGGAGCGGCCCAGGGCCAGCCCAAAGGAAGCGACGCCACG
>VXBQ01001802.1:574621-704425 GCA_013400175.1 Phainopepla nitens | reverse complement strand
CCAGGGCCTTTCCTGCTGGGCAGTTTCCCAGGCACTCTGCCCCCACCCTGGGCCACTGCAGGGGATTGTTGTGGCCAAAGTTTACAACGGAGAACTTTTCCTTGTTGAACCTGATAGTAATGGAATAATTGTATTTTCTACTATATATTGTATCATACATATTGTAATATATATATATAATATATACAGTATATAAAAATACAATATATGAAAAAAATATATGTAGTTTTATACATATTATATATTGTGTGATATACATTTGGCCCCTCAATGCAAAATATCTGGTTCCAATCCTGTGCCTTGAGCAGACGTGCCACTCACTAAATTAGTTTGCCTAAGGCCCCATCCAAACAGGCCTATTCTCAAAAGAGCCCATATTATGCATGTAGTGAAGAGAAACACACCAGCCACTCTGAAAATATCAGACCAAGGAGACAAACATCTTCCAGAAGCACTAGTTGCAGCTGGTTCAGAAATATGGATGAAGAGAATAGTGGGAATTGCTTCCAATCTCTTCTTTCTTGGGTAAGGTCACTGACTTAATCAGGAGGAGAAAAAGAGAAAGAAATCCAGAACTGGCCATGCCTTTCTACTCCTGCAGAAGAGCCGGGTTGGAAATCCAAAAACCACAGTATCACCTCTAACAGACAGGGGAACATAAGGCTGCCCTCTAACAGCTCTGAAAAACAACAAGGTCAAAACTGCTGCTGAGAGCAGTGAATAATTTTTTTTTTTTTTTTGCAGGTAGGAGGCTCAGAGGCATTTTCTTGTCCCTTTCTGAGTCAATTCTTCATCTCCTGGGTCAGAAAAACAGCTTCTACATACACATATTGACATTTCTACCCACATTTCTTAGATGAGGAAGATTTCCTGATCCAAACTACACTGCATTTCTTTCTACTCTCACTATGAGCCTTAAACTAAGAGCAGAGGAGCCATAACCAGACACATTTTAACACTCACTCATGCCCTTTCAGACTGAAGCCATGTCAGAAAAGTGAAACATTTAAATATATATCAGGTTTTATTATATACAGATGAGATAAATATTAGTCCAATAGCCATGATATCTCCAGCACTGAGGGCCCAAGAAAGAATTAACATATGTGTTTCTAAATCCACTCTGTTTGTGTCTTACCTTGGCTCCTTTGGTCCCACTAGCACCAGGAGGGCCGGGGCTGCCAGGAGGGCCCTATAAAGAGGTAGAATTGAGAGAAAACCCTTTATTTCTGAAGTGCAGGAGAAACATAAGGCTGCAGGTACTGGTAGCACAAACAGTCATGTCCTATTGCACTGGGGAGGAACTAATAGAATACATGAGGCTGCTTTGACTCGGCTACAGAGAGAGGAAAGAGAATAACAATGGAGATGCCACTGCAACCACAATAACACCAATCCAATTTCAGCTGATTCAGAAGAATTGCAGTTCAGTGAATATATCAGTGTCAAGCACAAAATTTAGTATAAAATTCAGGCATGAAGATTTACCCCCATCTAAATGTTTAGACATGAAAAAGGAATAAATGCTTCAGAAAACACTTTTGTAACAGTTTCATTTGGAGAAATTGTTCCTTTGAAGTAGTAGACAAACAGGATCCATCTTCACATACCTCTGCAATTTCCTACTTCATCTACATTTGCTGCAAATAAAAACCAGTTCTTTATCCATCTGTAACACCGGAAAACATTTCCATCATGCAAGCATAGTGATAAGCACTAATTAGACACACACTTCTTGGTACAAGGTAAACTGTGCTGAGAAACAGAGCAGGATGCAGATGTTGCACCCCGGAGGCATCAGGATCAAGGGTGGCAGTGATTAGCTGTATGGCTTTTGGCAAACCACTTCTGGCCTCTGCTTCTTATTCTGTCCTTTGCTATTTAGACCAGGAGGTCCTTGGGAGAAAAGGATGCCTCTCATTAGGAATCATTCCCTGGGTAATGAAAACAGTCTTGTGGAATCCACAGATAGTGGTTTTAGACAAAGCAGTGTGTGTCTGATCAGCAGAAATGTACTGACCTTCTAGGCCATTTTCTGTTTTCTTTTTGTTTTAAAAATGTAAATAGTTCCAAGCCTTTTATATTGAAAACAACCCAAATATATTAAATCCAGTTCTCTTCCTTTTCAGTTGTGGGCTTGAACAACTGATTTTTTCCAAACGCTTTATTATGTTTTTAATGAAAATTAAGACATTTGAGCTATCACGTTTAAAGGACTGGCATTTCCTGTGAGTGTAAGTTGCATTCTAGTTTAATTCTAAAAGCAAACAAACAAAAAAAAGAAAACTAAGCCAACTCAGAATAGAGACATGACTGGATACTGTCATGATTCAGCAACCACCCAGGACAAGTCTCAGTTTTAGGGCCAACTTCCACTGTTTCCAAAGACTACTTCCAGTTATTGAGTATTTGCCACATACCTGTTTCCCCTCTACACCTGGCTTTCCAGGGAATCCATCCAGGCCTCTGTCTCCCTGGAAAAAGAAGAGAACGAACCACTATAATTTAAATCTGTGCTATTTAGGTCACTGCCCTGAAGGTGATGTCCATATTATCTGCTCCAAGAGTAATGAGTAAGGAGAGGAATTACAGCCAGTCCTATAGAGAAAGTAGCTGAAGTTCCTAAATCTGTACCATGAAAAGCTGCTGCAACCAGAAGCAGGTGTGTGCTAGCTTTCCATCCTTATTCTGCCTGCTGAGGTGGGTTTGTGTAAACTGGACAATGTGCTCCAGGAGAATGTTAGCCCAGAACACCTCTTACAAAAATAATAAAGCAATCCAGCAGTAGGTCGGGTTTACCCAGTAAAAAAAAAAATCTTTCATTTTTCACCTTTCCTTTCTGTAACCTCAAGGAACAATTAATTTGGTCTTATATGTCTCCAGAGCTTGACAGTTCACAAAGTCCATATGCAATGGATTTCACTACTTTACTTTTATTACTTGAAGATATGGGTTTTTCCCCCTGTACCTAAACCTGATTTTTTTTTGCTGCAGTTCCAGACTAGTAAGTATTTCCCTAACTCGCCACAGAGGGAAGCGTTTTGTTCATCTTTACAATGATCTATTATGTATTTGAAGATTTACAAAAATCCCCTTTCAAACTTCTCTAGACTAAACAACCATAATACTTTCAACTTTTCTTCGTAGGCATGTTTGTCAGTCCTCTCATCATTTTTATTTCTCCCCTTTGTGCAGTGTCCAATTTTTCCACATCTTCATTGTAGCTAGGTGCATGAAACTCAATACTCCTGAGGCTAACTTTGAGCAGGAATATATTTTCATGTTTTATAGACTATTCTTCTGTTTGAATCCCAGGATAATGTTTACTTTACACCAATCCCCCTTCCACAGGATAGCTCCTTGATCCCTTGCTCCCAATCCATAACTGCAATTTGTTGTCCTATGTGTATGAAACATCCTGCAGCTGCCCCTTCTCAATGTCATCTTCTGCTTTGGGGGATTGTGTTTACAGGATAATTTTGAATTCTGACCCTGATCTCTACTGTTCTCCCATATTCAAGCTCAATATATTTCATATTCTATAATCGAGGTTATTTATAGAGAAAACTGGATCAATTATGTACTTCTGCTTAACTTCACTTTTCTCCTACTGGCCTTTGACCATTCAATCTCTTTAGTTTAAAAACTCCTAGAAACAGGGACTTTCTTGTACTCTCTAAAGTCCTTAAACCTCTGAAAAATAACACACATTTTGTTTGGTTCTTCACACACAGCTGAATATAAACTATCAAACACACACAGTGCCAATGTTAACATGAATGTGCAAGTAAAAACAAATTCTACAAATACAAGCAGTGACAGAAAACTAATAGTTTTATGGTATTTTTTTCGTGTTTTTATATATCTTAAACTCTGTTAGACGACTGTTACCTGCAAACCCACACTTATGGCATTGGATTTAATTAGTTTCTTTTGTAAACTATATTGATTTGTGAAGTCAGAAATGGATTTGCTAATCACTATTTACTTTTCTTCCTTAGAAAGTCAATCAATCTTCTAACATAAATGTTATTTCAAATTATGTATTCAAGGAATGAAACTAGAGAGACCCATATCCTCCAGAAAGCAGCTGAAAACCAGTGTCAGACACCCAGATCCACTTGTTTTGGACATGATAGTTTCCACATTAATGCTTTCCTTTTCACAGCCTGAACTACAAATATCCTGAATTTAAGACCTTCAGCAAGCAACAGCCTGGTATATTGCTGACAAAATGTGCAGTGTGTTCCCAGGAGAATTTTTAACATCAATACACTGCAGCAATGAGTACTTCACGCACGCTGGTTTAGCTGCCAAAACAGAAAAGTGTCGATGTTCTTACTGCTACCAGTGGGGGCTGGGAAAGGCAAATGTATTATTTATACAAGCAAATACAAAAAAAGCTGTTTGAAAACACTCCAAATGATTGTGTTTTCTGCTGTTTCTTTAGAAAAATCTGTCATTACAAATATTTTTTATTATTTTTCCATTCTTTAAATAAGGCTACTCAGGGAAAAGTACTTTTCTCCCAACAGAGAGAACAAACACATTAAAGTTTCATTGTCAAATTTTCATTTTAAGATTCCATTTCTTTCTTCTGTGTTCTACTGTCTTTTCTTCTTTTAATCGGTGGAACAAAATGGTGAAGATTCACAAGCAACTAGGGGAAATAACAATTCTGCCAAAACCTCAGTGCTGCTCTCTGACCTCTACCATTTAGAAAATGTAATGATTTGTTGGAAAAATTATTACCCAGGAGTCTGTAGGGCCCTGGAAAGGCTGGAGGAGAAAAAAACCCACTGCAGAGGGATCTGGCAGCAGCAGACCAAACCTGCTGCCTTCTTGCACAATCCCTTCTCAATAAAACAGGCAAAATTTTACAGGATGGACACAGGATTATGCAGCAAAAGCAATGCCTGTTGTCACACTGAACTGCTGGACATGCCTAAATTAGAATGTCAAGTATCACACACAGATATGGCTCCTGTTAGCAGGGCAGTGCATCATAATTATCTCTGCAGTCTGTCCTGGGGTCTGCAATAAGCCCACTGGATGCAAAAGGGCATGAGATGTCTCTTATACGGTGCAGTGCTTTTCCTAAAGTGCTGGTTTAACCTGTACTACTGGATTTGGGAACCTCACTATAAAATCTCAACATTTACATCCAAGCTCCCAGGATATGTGAATAATGCAGCAAGATGGATGGGACACTTAGGGCTTTTTTGGTAGTAAGGGGAAAGACTTGATAAAGCAATACTCAGTGCACGAACTAGCGCTCCCATCTGATATTATAATGCCTTTTCTCTTCAGGCACAAAGAAACACAGGTTGCGTAGGTGTCAGTATTCAGGTTACAGACTGAAGAGCAGACAAGAAAATATTTGGCCCACCAAATCTACGCCCACTGTTTTCACAGTAGTACTGACTGGTAGAAGTTAAAGCACTGGCAGTGGGTGCACCGAGACCATCATTAAAACCTGGAAAAAAATTGAAGTGCAATTGTTGTAGCAGAGATTTGGCTGCTCAAGGGGAAAAAAAAAAAGTATGGGGGGCACTTCTAATTGTGCGGATCCTTCTAATGAAACAAAACCTAATTCATTTCTTCCCCACTTTAATCTTCCTCTACTTAATCCTGCCCACACACAGCTCCAGCTTCCTCTCCCATCACAGTGATGTCAGAAAGATGGATTTTCTTCCAGGAGCCAAATATTCCAGCAGATTAGACAGTGTTGCCTCTGGAAAAGCAGCAGAGGCACTGGCTAGACACAGGACACCTATCGAGTTCTGCAAAGGGCTGAAGGAAAAGCATGACAAAGATAAAGTACAATCCAGCCATTTGCTCTAGCTGCAATAATGAGGATAGGTAATACAAAATACAATCATGGCTACTTTGTCTTAAACAGCAGAAAGGATGTTGGTAAAGAGAAACACAATATCTCACACTATGGTCTACTGATAATTTTTCCCAGTAGGCAAAATTGGGTGTTAATCGCTGGGTTTCCTCTCCAAAAGAAGATGAAGACTGAGAAATGGGAACAGAGCTATGCCAGCAAGATGATAACTCCCTCCTTTACACAAACACAGGCAAAGCTGCAAGACCCCCCTGGGATAAACCTGTATCAGGACCGGCTTGAGCCATAAGCAAAACAGAACATTTTTGGTGGGCCCTGAGCACTGCCAAGCAGGTCTACAGCAGAAGTGGGTGCACATCTGAAGTCTCTCTGAACACAATGAGCAAACTGAAACACCTAAGGCTTTGTGCCTGCCCCGATCTCCTTTTAAATGTCCATTCCAGGTATAATAGGAATTTGGTCTTATCCTTGAGCCACAAACAAGGTTCAAATCCCTGTACAGTCACCTGTTCTCTGTGAAACAGCTCTTCACAGTCAGGAGAGAACATGGAACTGGGAAGCAACTCTATTTGGTTGAAACCTTTGACATAGTACAAATTACCTGGTACTTACTACTACTGAGTTTATGGGGATGGGAGAAGAAAGAAACATAGGAAGTTGGATGATGTGAAAAACTGGAATGAGATGGGAAAATGCTGGATGCAGACATGGTCAGTGGCAGTGAGTGACCATTCTCAACTCTCAGGTTGTGTACACAATGTGGACATCTGTTCAGATCTCCACACCGGCAACCTCCACTCCTCCCCTCCTCTCTCTCCACCATCCCTGGCTACAGACACACAAGAAGTTCCTAAATGTGTGCTTAGAAGACAGCATAGATCCCAAAAGCCCTCCTGCACACCCATGGGAGGTAGACAGCACTTGGAAGTGCAGAGCAGTGAAGAAACTCCATCCCTCTCCAGAGCTGCTGGCCTGGTAGTCCACCTCTCCTTATGGACAAAGAAAAAGCCTGGCTTTTCCTAGCAGGCAGCAGAAATACCTTGTCTCCTCGTGTTCCCTTTTCTCCTCTTTCTCCTTGCAGACCCTAAAAATAAAAATAAACAAAGATTATAAATCCAAGTAGAGGCATAGTTACCTCTCATTAGTCACCAAATCAGTGTGCACATCTGCACAATCTATTGAAGTGAACCTCAAGGCCATTTTCTGTGTTGCCAGTCCTCAAAGTTGGCTGCAGGCATGATCTAAGCAGACTCACAGAGCAGGGACCGCTTGTGAGCCCAAGAACATCTGTAATATTATATTGCCTGCAGACACACGACCCTCCTGCCAACAGCAGAGTGGAGGGACAGCGAACACACCACAGCTGCAGATGGTCTGGAAAACAACCAGTGTTCTGCATTTTTCAAGTTTCTTGTAAACAATGACAACTGTGGTAAAGGACAATACTGATGAGAAAACCTATTGCATAAACAAGCAAGAATTCCCGTTCCTGGTGGGTTTGGATGCGGTAGCCAGACGGACAGCAGGTAGCTTTGAGAACTGGCAAAGGTTAGATGCACTCTGTCCTGGGGGCCAGCACACTTTTGTGCTGTGAACGCAATGCCAGTGTTGCTCAGGACTGCATAATTCATCTCCTCCCAGCTACACCAGAATCATTGCTGGAGCTTGGTTTGATGTGTCACTAGCACAGACAGTCGACTCAGTGGGCGCAAAGGGATTTCGCCTTCCCTTGGCTCTGCAAACACCTTGTATTTTACCTGTATTGTAGAAACTGAGCAATCAGCTAATAGCTATAGAGAGAAAAATATGCTCAGATGGTAGTGAACTCTCTAAAACAGCCAAAGCTTATAGTGCTTCGTGCTGTAATAATTTAAACATAAGTTGACTTTACACTACAGTGCAGTCTTACCTCCAAGCTAATGAGAACTCCATGTCTGGGTATATTTGGCCCTCAGGATGATTTACATAATCATCTAAATGGGCTGGGCTATTTTATACTAGAGCAGGTTGCTCAGAGCCCTGTCCAAGCTGGCCCTGAATGTTTCCAAGAATGGGGCATCCACCATCTCGCCAGACAACCTGCTCCAGAGTATCACCATCCTGGTGGTAAAAACTTGCTGTCTTATATCCAATCTAAATCTAACCCCTTTTACTTTAAAACCATTATCGCTTGTTCTTTCACAACAGGTCTTATTAAAAAGTTTGGCATCTTTTAAATATTGAAAGGCCATGTTAAGGCCTCCTCAGAGCCTTCTCCTGACTGAGCAACCTCACTTTCAGCCTTATCTCACAGGAGAGGTGCTACAGCCTTCCTACCACTTCCATGGCCCTGTTCTGGACCCTCTCTCAGAAGTCCATGAATCTTTCTTGTGCTGTGACCCCTGTGATGGCACTGCAGGTGGGGTCTCACCAGAGCAGAGCAGAGCAGAGCAGAGGAGCAGAATCATTCCCTCACCTGCTGCCCAAGGTGCTTTGGGCTGTGAGTACACACTGTCAGCTCATGTCCAACTTTTCATCCACCAGCACCCCAAGTACTTCTTGGCAGGGCAGCTCACAATCCTTTCATCTCCCAGCCTGTGGGAGGTGACCCCCATCTGGATCATCAAATCTCAGAGAATCCAGTCAGCCTTTCCAACATCACCTGCTGCTTACCAAGCAGGGACCACAAGACAGAGGTCCTAACTCGATAGAATCTAATTTATTTTGTCTTGCTGTCTGTTCATTCAATGCAGGTTTGTCCCCTGAGCCCAAAGGCTATTCCCTGAGAGCTCTGAAAATATGAATGGAAACTTGCCAAGAGGTGGTATTTTTTCTTGGTGTTCTGATGAAGTTTTCAAGCATATAAATGTGCATCATCACAGACCAAAGCAATTGCATTACAGGAGGAGCATCACAAAATCACTAGCAGTTATCTCAGTAATCAAATCGTTTCTGCTGACACCTCTCTACTGGCTACAGGTCTGTTCTCATTTAGAAATGATAGAAGGAACTCAGTGAAGCCAAGAAAACTTCACCACTTGGACATAGTGCAGATAAGTTGTCAGAAAAACTATAGATAGCGTAATAATAATAAAAAAATATATCTGTGCAGAACACACTGAAAAAGTAAAGAAGGTTTCTAGAGCATTAGAAGTTGAACAAGAGCCATGACTTACCGGTGCACCTACGTAGCCTTTGATGCCTGGAGGACCCTGTTTTCCCTCGGATCCCTGGCAAGGAATTGAGATACAGTAAACCATCAGAAACTCTTTCACACAAAAGTCCAAGAATAAAATTAGTCAGAAATGCAAGTTGCTCTTGCAGGCTCACACTGAGACTTCTTGACTCTCAGTGCTAATACAGGAGTAATGTCTTACTTTCCAACTACTTACCCAAATTGACACTCCAATATTTTCCTATGTCCCCTCAGACATTAAAAAGTTTTATCCTTCTGCTTTCAGACTTAGTCTACAAAGGAAAACTTTTCCATACAGGTTTCTCAACAGGTTATTTCAGAAGGTTTGGCAATGTCAGTTGTTGCACACAACACCTGCTGGGGCTCCAGAACACAGTGTTAATGGAAGAAAGCAAAGGTATACACTGCTGTAAAGCGACCACAGCCTTCAAAATGTTATATGATTTGAAGAGTAAATGCAAAAGAAACAGATCAGAACTAATTTTCCAATGTTTATTTTTACTGATAATAAAATGCAAGAGGATCGGGTACATTTCATCAGTTCTTCAGCTGGTTGTGCACTGACTCGCCCTGGAGAAAGTACACTGTAATGGAGAGTAGTCACAGTGTGCCTTTATGTGTCTTACAATGCCTCAAAAAATTACCTGGATTCCCACCTGAACAGGCTCAGCCCTCAGAACTGTCCCATGGAGACAGCCTGGGCCTGGCAAGTTGACCTAGAGAACAGGTTTGGCATCTTATATCACCTATTTGACTGATTATTTTCTTACATCACTTCTCCTTTCCCACCACTCTCATCTGTCTAACTCCTGCCTAACACTAATTGGGTGGCTGTAATGGATAAGACTTCAAAACAGGTAGAGATATTATTATTAAATAATTTTAAAATAATTACTACATTTTGTATCAATAGAAGTTTCATATTAAAAAGATAACACAATGAAAAATGCAAGACATGTTTGCAATTAATTAGTAGCAGAACTGATGCTTTTTTTTCCCTAGTACAAGTTAACAAGAGTAGGGTTCAAGCACAAGCAAAGCTGGTTCTGGGATCAGAAATGTGAGAACCTCTGCAAGGTCAGGAAGCATTGCAAGTCCTCTCATAGCAGAGGGAGACCAGCAGGCATGCACCTAAATCTCTCCTTCAGCCTGCAGAAAAACACTGCTGCCAAAGTCTAGGCAAAACCCCAAGAGAAATAGAGTCCTGCTCCAAGTTGTCCAAATTACAGAAGTCCAACTCAGTTCTGTTACATAAAACGTGGTTGTAACACTCAGCAGAAGTTATAGAGAAACTGGGTTTGTCTGGATGAGCTGTGCTGAACCCTCTCAAGGCCTGTGCTGAGATCATGTCTGGTAAATCAGAGAACCGTGAGACCTTCGACAGCTCGAGCAAGCAAGAAAGAAATTTGTCAAAATGAAACTCTTACCTAATACTTTTTATTTCAAAGGATTGATTTTTTTTTCCCCCTCTCTCCCTCTGCTTTTTCTATTAAGTGCAGATAACTGTCAGTTCAGATGGGAATGCTATAGCTATGTCTGTGCCACAGCAATGACAACCACAAAAAATCTCTTTATCCTTTTATTAGAGATACAAAGGGGGAAACAAAGGAAAAGGTTGAATATTTGCTGCAAGATATTGCAGGCTGAAAGGGTCTGATCTCAAAAATCCAAACTTTATTTCTCTGCTATAACATTGTACAATGAACAATCTGAGATATGGCCCTTTTTCACTGGACCCACATACTCCATTTAAATTAACCTGCCAGCTCCCACATATTTATGTGGGAGTTTTCCCCACTGACCAGTGAATATTTCTTGCCATCTCAGACTACCAGACATCTGTAACCACAAGCTCCAACACCTCAGAACAAGGCTAACTTTGATAACTCCTCTTCGGGTCCAGCTTGTAGCCAGCAAGATCACACATCCTTTTTAGGGAGCAAAGAAGTTTACCCTCCAAGTCTGATGAAAAAGAAAAAAACTGCTCCAAACCCTACAGTTTCATGCTGAAGACACTGAGCTAGGAAAAATCTTCCCTGGAGACATCACTGAGAAGCAAAACCAATAGAACCCAGGATGACATACCAAGGCCATTTCATTCCTGTTACCTACACATGAACCCTGATAGGCCCAGCGGCCATTTCTGTAACTCTTTGGACTGAAATTCCATTACCAGAAATCTGGAGGACTCTTATCTGTGCTACTGGAAGCTTCACACAATTAATGAGGTCTGTAAAAAGTATAAGACAACTTCTTAAAAGAAAGTGCTGGCAATTCCCACTGAAGCAAAAGGCTCCTTGGCCAAGGAGATAAACCAGGGGCTGAATTTCCTGGTACAGGTATCTTTGCTGAGCACACTCCGGGCTTTCCTGGCTCAATGCTAATGAAGATGGATTGAGATAGGAAGGATCTCAACCCAACCAACAACAGAAACTGCGAGATTGCTCTCCATGGAGCCTGGGGTAGAGCCCAGAGCTGCTGTATTCATGCTGATGACAAAGATAAGCGATCTGGCAAAAAGCCCCAAATAATCATTACACCAGTAATTGGAGATGTGACCTCTCAAATTGCCAACTCCGCCCTCCTTATACACCTTGCTCCATGCTGACGAGGTGCTCAGGCTTTACACTGAGGAGTAAAGGAATGTGGATTCCTATTTTAGATTTTAAAGCCCTGTCAGCAAGTCGGGGTTATTTCTTTAAATAGGTCAGGCCAGAATCCAGCTCAAGGACACTGCACAAAGCCAATGTACCCATTGAGGTAAATGAAAGGCACTGTGAAAACACACAATAATTTTATATTTAGGCACTGTGAGAGGCTGGGGTTGGCCAAGTGCATGTCTTCCCTGGGAGCAACTGGCACTGGCCAGCCAGAAATGTTTAGGTCCAGCCTCACCAGCACCTGTCCTGCCTAGCCCATATATCTGAACTCCTTCTATTCAGCATTGCCTCCTTAACTGGCTGAACTGCATGTTTCTGAAGAACCTGGTGGGAAATATGGAGCAGGTTCCAGTTCACCTTGAGGAAGGTGTAGGTGCTTGGTTTGTAAAAGCTTTGCAAAGCAAGTGTGAGGAAGTTCATACCACAAAGAGCATCATATAGCCTGCTGGTTTGTCGTTCCACTACATGAGACATGCAAGACAGAGAGAAAATATGTATTTATTTACTTGATAGGAGAGATGTAGCTAAAAAGCATTTGCGAGCAATAAATTCAGTTCATTTCATCCAAGATCCAAATCACACTGAAGGGCAAAATATTCAGTGTACCTCCACTCAGCTCAGCACAGCCCTGCTTTGCATGTGTCATTTATCCCCTGCTGAAGCCAATATGGTTTCCACAGAGAACCCTGGGATGGCTGCCAAGTATTTCTGCTAATGTACAAACTCCTCGTGACTTCTAATACCCTCCTGATGGGACTTTGGGAAAGGGTGAATTTCCCTCTGTGCAAAAACACAGGGACATTTTGGAGACAGGGCTCTGCATAGTAGAGGAGTGCAGAGGACCTGTATATGACCTGCTTCAACAAGTCATCTCAGAGAGAGCCAAGTGACAGTCAAGGCTACACCCAGAAAGGTGCTGAGGTACTTAACTCCTATTTGAGGATAATGGCATCAGTGAACTCAGTTCGAGATTTAGGTGACTAGAAAAGGCTCTTCCAGAAATATGAGATATTCAAAGGTCTTGCGCAGGAAAAGAACTGAATGAAGTTAATTCAGGCAATCAAATTGTTGTCCTTGCAGCAGCTTTCACAGGATGAGCTGAACTTACTGTGTGTGATACCCCTAAAAACACATTTGTCACAATGCACCATCTACTTTTTGTGTTATAACAAGGCTGAAACCACCTGAGGGATACTTATCCCCGCAATGGGCAGGGAACAAGGCAAGGAGAGCTGAGACTTTGAAAGGAGGTTAAAGAATTGCTGCTTCAAAATTCGCATTTCTGATGCTCAGCTAAGTCTCACCAGGTCTACACTCAGAAGCACCTTGTTTGAAGCAAACCTAGTGATATAAGCACTAGCTCAAGTTTTATATCACTCAGGCACTGTTCACTAGTGCAAAACTGAAGCTCCCAAAATAGGCAGAAACATTCAAGATAGGATCTCTACATGATCTTTTTTCCAAGTCATACAGTAGGGATAATAATTCTCATCTGCATCTTAGTGAAAGTTGGGAAAGCTACTGAAGACATGACACAAGGCTTATGTGCCCCAAAACATATTTTCTTCACCTTCTCCAGCTATGCTGTTGATTGAAAAATGTTATATCTTCTTTTTACACACTTGGCATTAATTGCTGATACCTTAACAGACTCCTGATGAAAATGAGCGTTTTGAGTTCATTCACCAGTGAGAATATCAATGTCATCAACAAGTAGCAACTCAAGCCAGGTAATCATGAAAAGTCAGAGAAAAAAAATGTGCTCGCCTATGTAAAGAAGAAATGGAAAGCTTACCTTTGGACCTGCTGGCCCAGGCAGTCCAAATGCTCCTGGCTGTCCTGGTTCACCCTGCAAGTAACAGAAATATCACTGGTAAACATAAACCTTTTATATATAAAGGCTAGGATAGCTCAAACTAGTCAGTACATGCAGTTAGAAATATTGACAGTCCTGAATACCATTATACAGAGATTTGAAAGTTTACAATGAAAATGTTTTGCTCACAAAAATGAAAGCAGAAAGAAAGAAAATGAAAACTGAAGCAGCTCTTCATCTACTCTCAAAACACAACCAAGTAGCAAAAAATGAGTTTCCTAAGTTGTGAACAGCTTACACTGATTACAGCGTGCAAAGATAGACTCCTTGGATTGAGGAATTTGTTCTTGAATTGTCACCTTACAATGTACAAACACATCTTATGAGGAATTCTGCAAGTACAGGTATGACACTGTCCAGTACTGTGCCATGTGTGATGTGATGAAGTTGCATCAGTTCTAGAAGCACTATAGAAAAATTGTCACAGTTTTTCCTAAGTAGGACAATTGTGGAACAAAGAAACAAGATGCAAGGAAAAGAGCTTTTCTGCTGTGTGTCACTCCTTCTGTGTGTGCCTGCCTTCTAGAGAATCCTTTCCCAAGCTCCTTCAGTGATCACTGAGTGACTGCCAAAAAGGGACAGTGAATGACATGGTGAAGGTTCAACATCAGGTTGAAGATATTTCTAAGGGGTGGTGATCAAAGCAGGTTAAGGATGTAAGGCTCTAAAACACACTTCTGTGAGATACTGGAAAACACATTTGTGGTTTTGTGTTTCAGCTGTAGTCCTCTTACAGGCAGCAGTTGATACACTGCACCCTTCCTTGAACTAACTGTGCCCTCCTCTTCTCCTAGTTTTGATCAGTGCTCAAGAGGAGTTGAGGTCTTTTCTTCTGTGACCAAGACTCCCAATTTTTCCAGCTCCTGTCTGCTGTGGAAACATAAGATGGTCCCTTGCACCTTTGCCATCTCTACCAGCCAAGGACTCCTTGCCAGCCATAAAACAAGTGGCCGGGCTCTGCAGCTGCAGCTGTTTAGTAGCAGATCCCAAACCACAGGCTGCTCCCTCTCCCTCCTTAATGAATGATAACAGAGCTGCCCTGGAGCCTCCAGCGATGGCTGATCCACAGGACACCTGCCTTGGCTGCAAACGTGTGAGGGAGAGTTTCGGGGCTATTAACCTCCTGCCATCTGTTTCTGCTGCTCCTAAAACGGCCACACAAATCCCCCAGACGTGTTCCACTCAAAGCAGATTGATTCCCACTGCCTGCCTCACACTGAAAAGCAGGATTACATGAGAGGAACAAAAAAGGCTTACTGCTTCTCCTTTTGCTCCATCCCTCCCCGGGGGGCCAGGTGAGCCCAGGGAACCCTGTAACAACAACGGAGTTATCATCAGCACAGCATTAACACCCGCTGCAAGTGCAGTGACATGAGCAGCACATCTAGAGAAGAATAAGAAATGAGGAGAAACATTTCAACACAAATATTTATTATTTACAGTTTCTGGAGGAGTTGCTGCTGACATTAACACACTAGGGACGATTGATCAGCTGCTAATGAGGAACTAAGCACTCTCGTCCACTTAACTCATTTAAGAATAAATTAATATAAAAGCTCTGGAGCTAATTAGAGACATAACAACTGAATCATCTTGATATTATCATATCATCTTCTCTTAGCTTCTCTGTCCACCATTCCATTGTCTCAAAAGTTGCATTTTTTTTCCCTCCTTGATTATACAGCATTCATGGCAAAGCTATAATATACATAAGTAGTAAGCCTAAAAGCAAACAGAAAAGAAGCCTTGATATACCCAAGCAGTCCTCAAGAATTACCCTGGCCACTGGGAAGTGAGTCCCAGAGCTGTGAACATGCACAGGTGTAGATGACAAAGAAACAGAAAGCCAAACACCACTTAAATTCAAAATTTTACCATTTAAAATCTACCTATGCACCAGGATGAATGAAACTAAATATGCTGAGATTGGTAGCTCCCCAACTAACAGGAACAGCAGCAAATGTGGAGAAAAAGCAAGTTTGCTGCCTGCAGCTGGCAATTTAAAGAAGAAATGGAGAGTGGAACAGGCAAGTCCACACTTGACTCCAGTCCAGTGAGGAACTGGCTTAGTGTCTTCACTTCTAGGCACTGCAGCAGTTTTGTCTCAGGTGTCTTATTAAAAAAGGCTCAAGTGAGAAACAGACACAGGCACTGCAAGCTGCCACTGTAGGCTGTGATTGTACAGGGCTGGTTTGTTGTGTGTTACTTGGAGGGGCATCTTGCCTTGTTATCTGGAACATTTGCTATTTTATAAGAGGTGGGAAAAGTTTAAATTCCTAAAATTCCTCCTGCAAATGAGGATTTGATTAAGGGATTTCCAGCAAATGTGTCCAAAGTGACTAAATATTAGTCAGAGAATTAACTCAGTACTGGATTTAATTTTCTTTTTTTTTTTTTAAGATGATGACACAGTAAGCAGCTAAAGGCCGCCACAGTCCAAAAGTTATTTATGTTCAGTGCAAGTAAAGGCATAGTAATCTTTGGCCTTTTGTGTCTCATATTGAAGAGACTCTAGTGTTTCTGTGTGTATTAGCACTGAGTTCCTGATCTATTACATTTATGTATTTTGGAGTTTTACAAAGTTTAGTCAAAGCTCGTGCCTTTGAGTTCTCCACACATTTGACAAATGTGGCTGAGCATCGTCAATAGGTTTAAAAAACTTTAGGCTGCACTTTGATGAAAGACAGTACAACATCACAACCTCCTTTTCTGAGCACTTTGCTTACACAAAATAAGACAAAATATAATAGAGAGGTGAAACAAAACACTTAAAGGAGGGTTGGTTTTCATTAGACATCACAACAGTTTTACAAACTCTTAAAACTTTTCAGACCATAATTAATAAAGACTTGGACTTACTTTTTCTCCTTTGTCCCCTTTCAGTCCAGGAAAGCCAGGAAAGCCTTCTTCACCCTACAACACCAAAGGACAAAATACCTCATATCAAATGACATATCATTCTGTGGTATATCTGTGTACCTTAGGCAGGGCAGTTGTCATCTCTTGAGAACTGAGTTCAGCTTTTTACCCTCACTGCAACAATGCTGTGCTTAGTCACCCGTAACTTGCCTATATTTGAACAGGTTCATCTTCAGTTTTCCATTCCAGTGCATTCCTTCCCTTTCTTTTTGTAATTACCATCCAGAACCAGCAGTTTTCTAAGAAAAATATTAGAGACCTACCCTTGTTAAAAAAAAAATATTTGAAGCATAGTAACACTTCCCTGAGAAACCCTCCTGTTGTCATATTCCAAAGCATAAGAACTTAAAGTTTTGCATGACCAACTCACTATAATGCCAAGCTCCCAGTGGCATAGATTATTTTTTTAAATTTAAATAAATGGCATGGAAATTGACATGGAAAATTTTGGAAAAATTCAAATGTAGGATTTTTTTTTTCCTTTTAGATACTCTCACTAGGACAAAATACTGGGAGCTTTTTTCCGATATGCTTTGGTAAAAACTCACCAGCACAGAAAAATCCCTTTGCAAGAGCATTAAATTGGCTAAAAAGTTGATGCATATTTTTCCAAGTTGTCTGCATATACATAAGGACTACCTAAATGTGTAGATAAATTCAGGCCAAATTGTAGCACATGCAATCTTATTTGTGACTTTTTTCTGTAAGTCTAGTCTAGCAGACTTAGGTGGATATATTCCTAAGGCAAAGTTCCCTATTTTGACAATAGACAGTGGCCGAATCCAGCCTTATTTATTTATAGATGTATTTGGCATGTACAGGTAAACAAAAGATAATATCTGAAAAGTATCTGTCCTGTATATGCAAATTAAAGTCTTTACCTTTATAATCACATTTCTTGCTAACTGAACCTTCATGAAGCACTCTAGAATTTGCAATGCAGCTGGTGGTAAAAATCAGCTCTGCTATATTCGAATGGCTCTCTAATGAGACAGAAAACCCATCAAATAGCAAACGTGATTTTTGAGGAAATAATTTGCTCTAAGAGGTCAAAATAACTTGAAGGAACTGCTGTTCCATGGCAAAGTGTGTCACACAGGTAGGACAACAATTTGTCTTTTCTACGCAAAGCAAAAGGAGTTTGCATAAGGTCCAGTTAATTAACTTCTTCTCTTGCCTTTTTTTTTTTCTGCCATGAAATAGCAACTGCTTGGCAAAGCTGAGCAAATTAATCCTATAAGCAGACAAAAACTTTGAAGAACAGTGCTCATAGAAATATTCATGCAGGACAGGACGGTATCCACCAGCTTTTCCGGTTTTTCTCCAAGGAGAAAATTGCCCAGAACCTAGACTCTAGAGACAGATTTAACGTCCCCTGGGGAACTACCACTGGAAAGGCTACAGAGTGAGAAGAGCTCCTACTTCTGTCCTTCTACTGACTTTTAGTAGAATCATTAAGGCCAGGAAAGACCTCCCAGGTAGAGTACAACCATTTACCCAGCATGGCCAAGTCCACCATTAAACCACCTGCATGTTTTCTCAACACTTCCAGGAGTGATGATTCCTTAACTTCCCTGTGCAGTCTGCTCCATTTGCCTGACCATTTGAAATTGTAAGCATTGTGTAAATATGAAAAAGAAACAGCAGAGGCAGAGAGCACAGGGCAGTGGAATAACTGCCAGGCAGGCACTGTCTGCAAATGCTCTGGGATGAAAAACACTGGGAGAACAGGTAGGCTCTGGCAGCTGGCACTGAGCCCTGGGGAACAAAAGTCCATCATATTCTTTTCACAAAGGCCAAAGCTGATTTTGCCACTGAGAAGGACTAAAATAATCCTGTATTCCCACAGGCTGGCTCCACTCCTAGCTTCAACACAACGGGAATCAGGTGGTGACACGTAAACCACACGTAGCTTTATGCTATGCAATCCTATTGTCACCCATCTATTTTACGAATATCTGAAATTTCAAAGGCTGTCCTTTTCTGGAGAAGCATCAGGACCAGAATACGAAGGTAACAAGGACTTGGGAAATGAGAAGCACCAGCAAAAGAAGAAGAGGCTACTGATAAAGAGGGGAACCAACTACAGCTTCTAAGACATCTTCCCTTAGGCTTAGCTTATGTTTTCTGGAGTAGTTTTACACTTTAGATGGGGTGACCTTTTGTTTTTTTGGTCAATAGTTTTGTGGAGAAAAACTTGAATGTGCAGGTAGTGGTACCTTTGAGGTATTTCGCAGTAACAACCATGGCATTTGCAGTAACAAATAAGCTTGGCCTAGGAAGTTCTTAAAAAATGAAATACTGCAAGCTCTGAGGATACAGCACTGGAAAAGTCACTCTGAAAACTCCATCATTCATTCCTCAAAGAATTGATAACAATTCTGCAAGAAAATTAGGAAGGTTTTCTGAGCCATACTGAAAACAAAAAGTTTAACCTGAATTCAGTAAAAAGGATAGAATTTTGAATTTCTTTGTATTTGCTTTTAAATGGAAGCATTCAGAGCCCTACAACGTATACAGACCAAGGGGTAACCACTACTTCTGTTCTTCCAGGGGCTCTCAGAGCAGGGCTCACATGGGCATGTGGATTGTCCAGACTCAATGGACCAAAGGAAATGCCACATCATGAGGAACTTCAAAGCACAGGCAACTCTCAGCTGCTGCAGACAGAACACTGGGGTGATGAAGAATAAAAATACTCCTCTCGGCTTCAGCCAAAAAAAAAAAAAATAAGGTGATCTGGGTAAGGACAGACACACCCAGAAAGGTTCCTTTGTAAGTTTGTGTACATCAGCAGAATTAGCAGAATTATTCCATTTCTGTATTTGATGAAGGATGTCTTCCTGGGACACCAGCAACCCATGGATTTACCAGACCATTCCAGCTCCAGGTTAGTGGTCCCTCCACATTCACCATATGCACATGTACCTTAATTTGTTGTAGGTCGTGCGAAAATTCACCTCACTTGGGTTACAGTGATCCCCACTACCCCACAGTTTGTGGAATACCATATGTTTATGGTCTGCCACCAAGTTATATCCCCATTTGCCATGGTGTAACCCCAGCCAGCAGCCAAGGCCCACCCAGCCGCTCACTCACTCCCCCACCAGCAGGAGAGGGGAGGCAATCAGAAGAGTAAAAGCTGGAAAACTCATGAGTTGAGATAAAGACGGTTTAAAGGGGAAAGCAAAAGCCAAGCACATAAGCAAAGCAAATCAAGGAATTAATTCTCTGCTTCCCATGGGCTCTGCCAGGTGCTCAGTCCCCTCCAGGAGAGCAGGGCCTCATCACACATAACAGTGACTTGAGAAGACAAGCACCATCGCTGCAAATGTCCCCCCCTTCCTCCTTCCTCCGTCCTCCCCTCACTTTATATACTGAGCATGATTTCACACGCTCTGGAATACCCCTTTGGTCAGTTTGAGTCACCTGTTCTGGCTGTGTCTCTTCCCCTGCACCCCCAATTTCCTCCCCAGCGTGGCCGTATGAAAAGCAGAAAAGCCCTTGTCTCTGTGTAAGCCATGCTCAGCAATAACTAAAACACCCCTGTGTTATCAACACAAATCCAAAACACAGGCCATACCAGCCACTGTGAAGAAAATTAACTCCACTCCAGCTAGAACCAGTACAACATCCAATCTGTGTCTGAGTGGACATAATGATGAATTTACAGAAAAAATAACCTTAATTACTAGATGATATATTTCATCAGAGTGGGAAAAACTAATGCACAAATTTTGCCATATCCAACCTTCTAACAATTTGTTTCTGAAAAGACCTAAAACAGAGAAGGAAGGAATCTGCAGGTATAAGATAGAACAATTCAGTATTACCTGATTCTAGAGAGACATCAGAAGCATATAAAGGAAAAATTCTTCAGTGATGTTTTTAAGCAAGCCACTAAAATTTAAATGTTTTTCTTTCCTCCATTTGCAGCTCCTCAAGCAGCTGCCAAGTTTACAAATATTTCTTCTAACTTGAGAACAGCTGTGGCCTATAATCACTTTTTTTTGAAACTCTGGGTTGCGGCCTATGTTAATGAA
Source organism: Phainopepla nitens (assembly GCA_013400175.1). Taxonomy (NCBI): domain Eukaryota; kingdom Metazoa; phylum Chordata; class Aves; order Passeriformes; family Bombycillidae; genus Phainopepla; species Phainopepla nitens. The sequence continues at coordinate 683,901 of VXBQ01001802.1, read as the reverse complement.
AATAGAGCAAACTAAACAAAAAAAAAAAAAAAGAAAGTGGAAAACACATGGTTAGATTCTCATTTTCCTGTCAAATTCAAATAAATCACTGGTCTCTTCATTCTGCATACAGACCAGACAACAGAAGATAGATCATTCTAAGGTCAATTCTGTACATTTTATTTATTTTATCTTCCAAACTGGTCTACATCTCACAAAAAAAGTACCACTTTTCTAATCATGGTATGAAATTAAAATTTCTAATCCTGTCACAAAATGTCAATGGACGTGTCATTGGGAGACATGCAAAAAATCTGCCAGGCAGAACCCCATGAATCACACCCTCAGCATGTTGGCAGCTGAACAAACTGGGGGTGTAGAGCCAAAGTAGGAGATAAAATAGCAGGATTTGAAGAGAAACAGAACAACTGGGCAACATGAAACTGAAGCAGAAGTAAAATTGAATTGAGGAGTGGTGGCACTTCACCATTAACACCCCCTCTCTCCTTTGTTAATTAACTTCACAGCATCCCTGTGGAATGAGAGGGGGTTACAGCACCTGTAATATTGCTGTCACCTCATGAGGGTGACCAGTGGGAGGTACAACAGAGCAGAGGACAGACAAAAGGTCCCAGAGTCTGGGGCAAAGACAGAAACTCACTCCAGATTTCCTGTGACCCAGGCCAGTGCCTTAACCACAAATTTATTATTTCTCCTGGCTCTTTGGCTTGCATCTTACTTGGCAGCTTGACATTCATGAAGAATAAATGAGAAGATGATGAATAGCTGTCCTACTGCTGATCCAGGGTTAGACATTGAATTGTTATCAGTGTTTGATGAGTCATATGAAGTGGGAGGACAGAAGAGATGCTGAGTGGGGTCTTCAGGTTCAAATGTCTCAGAACATTTCCAAGAGACTTCATGGTCTGGAAGAATGCAATATCTTTCTTTTCAGGGTTTCTCCATTCAAGGGAACCAACCAATGACATAATAAACATTTTACTGAAATATACTGTAAATTCTGAGGTGGGTTTTTTTTGTGTTTTTTTCTTAGAGAGGCAGGGCAAAGACCAGGGTTTCATTAAAAGCTTGGGATGATCTGCAGATCAGCTGAGAGGCAGAGCTGCAGTGGATATATGTTACCTAGCTCCATTTTTAAAAGCTGCTGACCAGACAGGCAGCACAAATGACTGCCATTCTCCAGTGCTCAGATGCAGGATTCTATTAGCTTAATGATGCTAAAGCCCTATTAATATCTTGGCAAATTTGACACCAAAGCTGGCCTAATCTTCTGCTTCCACGTAAAATAAGACATTTGTCTCAACTTGGACTTCACTGCGGTAAAGAGGAAGAAAGAAATAAAGAAAATCTTCTCTTCTGGCTCTCTGTATTATATTCTGACTTAATAAACAGAATAGTAACGTGGGTCAGTAGAAGTCATAAGTTCTGCAGAGCTATCAGGAAATCCAGCCCAGTGCAAACAATTGTTTAAATGATAACTATTGGTGGTTTTTGTATTTCAAACATATGAAAGATTTTATTTCATCCATTACATAGAATTCAGTTGTCTCCAAAAGGTGCTCTCCCAGGAGATTTTAATTTTCAAAAGCTCTCTAAACCCTTGAATCTTATAATGAATGTCACAGACCCCCCCTGAGAACAGAAGGGTCCTTCTGACCATCCATTTTATGATCACAGTTCTTCTGGAGAGAGCAGATGCCCCATTTTTCAGAGATTCCAACAGATATCTTTCTCTCAATAAACCTGATACTCCAAATTTTCATAGAAATAGGTAAAGCAGCAGCTGGGTGGGTTGTGGCTAATTTGACACATGGTCACCTATAAGCTTGGTACTGCAGGAGAAACGATGCATCAGAGCTCGCTCATGTGGCACAGCTCTACAGTAATCAAGGTCAGTGTAGAGTTCAGAATAACATAGAAACTTTCTAAAGATTTCAAAGTTGTAACTGGTGCCTGGAATCCTGTACATCAGCTTCATATTATCTCCTTCCCCATGACACTCCTTCACTCTCTAAGTTGGTGACTCCTGAGGGACTGGGGTGGTCAGACATCCCTGACAACTTCTGAACTTCTACTTCATCTCCAACCCAGGCTGAGCCAAGTGGAGAATGTAACAGAAGAAAGCACTTCTGCAGCAGAGAGCATAGGGGAGTACAAGACGGGGCTCTTCTGTTTGAAATACTCCTGTTCAACAGCTAGAGTTGCTCAGTCAATTGCTGAAACATTCAAATTAAGAAACAGTCAAGAGTTTGCAGAGCTATTTATGGTTGAACATAATGAATAGGAGGTAAAATATAATTGGAAACAATCAGTACTATAATCCCACTGCACAGAGGACTAACCTGACAAATATACTGGACTACAATGAGTTGGGTTTACAGAAGTAGGACTAAGAGATCCCAAAAGTTCATTTTTTCTTGTTTGCATGGTTGGGGCAAGAGGATCTTCAATTAAGGACACATTTCTTAGAAACCTTAAAACACGAAAAACCTAACTCTGCTCCAGAAACATCTTTGCCTTGAAGCACAAGTTGATGCTCCTTGCCAGCACCTGACATTACTCATGACTAGACAAACAGCTTGCCAAGTACCAGAGGGAAGTGTTCATTGAAACAGAAAAATATTCCAGTCATGTATCATGGCATTGATGAATTAAAGTCCTTACATCTACCAAAAGTACACAGAAAATGGTTCTGGTCTTGTGGATGATTTGACACATGCTGGTTGATACTTTTCTTGCAAGAATAATCTATAAATTCCATTTGCACTGCTTCTGGGAAGTTCCTGATGCTTCAGATCTCCACATACCCCTCAAAAATTTCAGTAGCTCCAAGAAGAGCTCATTAGGGCAGAGAAGTAATGTGTCAGAGTACTCCAAATTCTCTTAAGCATCTTCTGCTACTGATATTGCAGCTTCACCCCTTAGTCTATCATCTGGTGCCTCCCTGAAATATGTACAAAGCTCTTCCTCAGGATTAATTGCACCATCTAGTTCATGATTTCTCTCTTCCTTGAAGAGTCCCTTCCTTTAAATCTCTCCCTTCTGGGTAAATTTGCCAAATCACTGATCATTCTTCTCATTGCTCTTCGCAAGAAAACGCCTCTCCACACCTCTCCTTAAATGTCACATCCAAACTGAAGAGAACATCTGCCTAAAGTCTTATCACCACCTACTTGTAACTTGCAGTGATGCACTGCTGTCATTGCCAAACACACCTGAGGCTGCTCAGTCAAGTCTTTGCCAAAGATATAAATCTCCTTGATCCAGACAGACACAGGGCTTGGAACTACATGATGCTTAAAGTCCCTTCCAACCCAAACTATTCTATGATTTTATGCTATTTCTTTATGAAGTGGTGCTGCTCCCTAGGTCTTTTCTATCTCAAAGGTTATGACGAAGGTCATGATCCTCCTTTGCATTTTACTTGGACATGCAGGCACGAGAAGGGGAAAAGCTCTGGTCAAGATCTTTGGAGCCAGTGCCAAGGACAGAAAAAAAAAAAAAAAACAGTTTCCAGAGACCTAAACTTAGTCCCAATACCAAATGTATCAGATATTTTTGAAATAACAACCACTAAGGGTCCACATACTGCTTCAGCAGGAAAGCAAACTTGTCATGAAAAAAACCTCACATTTTCCTCATCTGGCACTTAGTACTATGTGTACATTTATTACTCAGCAGGGTCTGAGACGCAAAACACCATCTTCTTGTCAATGCCAGAGACAGAAGACCTTGTGGCCTTTGGGAGACACAAAATCTCAAGGTAGTCCTTATGAAAAAGTGTGAGAGACCCAGAACAGGAAATTAAAGGTGTCCAGAGTTGCCCTTGGGCAAGTTAAGAACAGCATAAAACCCAATGCTGCCCTGTCTCAGCTGCCCTTACCTGCCCCTTCATGGCACCCATGAACAAGGCACCTGCACCTTGTCAGCCATCACAAAACCAAGAACAGCCCAGCAACAGCTTAGATCACTGGAAAGGGGAAAACTTGTCTGCTTAACTAGAGAGATTAACCAGCAGGGAGAAGGGCAGGGAATGCTTAGGATACCTTTGATGGACCAGTGATAGCAAGTTACTTGGGAGCTTGAGCTCTCTGTGATTCATTAGGCTGCATTTCAGAGGGTGTGCTCCAGACTGCTGGGAAAAATGTGTTATTTCCCACCTAATAGGCAGATAATCCATACCTATCCACTACAATATCACTCTCAGGAGCATCCTGCATTCCAACAAGATTTATCAATTACAGAATCAAGACAATGTGTTTTTTTCCCAACCCCCCCCCCCATGCCAATTTATTTTCAGAAGAAACACGGAGCTGGCAAATCTCTCTCACATGTTTCCTTTCCTCACTGGCAGTGCATCTTGGCAGAGAAATCCTCTGCAGAAACAAGTGCCGGAGACTTTGCAAACTTCTGGCTGCCAGTAGATGTCATTGCATACCAGCAATGGTACCTGCCAGCTAGGGGGCAATGCTGAAAAGAAATACATGTTTTCTAAGTTTATGTAAGGGAAAAAAAAAGAAAAAGCAAAAAAGGAACCAAGTTACTAGCACTCTTACACTGCTGAGAATTAAGCTGTTAAAATCACAACAAGTATCTGAGCTGACTTCGAGTTGTTTATTGCAATCTGCAGCTGTTATTCTGGGTCATGGAAACCCACAGAATTTATCTAAAACCCTCTAATTATGGTTAAGAAAAAGAACTCCATCAAACTATAGTCATTTAGCTCTGCAGAATGTGTTTTAAATACACAAAAATACTCAGCATGCAGACCAAAATTGGTCACATACACAAAAGGATTCAGAATATACTGAGTTAGATAGACAGTAACATTACTAAGAATCACCTTTTAATATGAGAATTCTGAGAAGAAATCACAAATATGAGCAACTCTAGTGAACTGCATGATAGCCTTATGAAGTAGATGAGGCATTATTATACAGATATTTAAATGCTGGACTGAAAGGTTAAGTGCTCTTAACCAGCACTCAGTAGCTAAGAATACTTCCAGCACCCAAAAAAACCAAACCAAAAACAAACCCAAAACATGTCTATAAGAAAGCCCTGCAGATTGTACTTTCACTGTGCATTACCAGGTCAGTTTTACTCACATTACCTTTTATTCTGCAATAAAATAAGAAGACCTGAGCACTAAGAACATGAGAACACAACCCTGAGGAGGCAACATTTCCACTGTCTCCAAGGAACAGTGACAGGGCATTGGGGTTTTGTTTTGTCTTCAAATTTCAACTCAGTATTATCACTAAACTTAAAGATGTTTTCCCATACTGTTACTGTCAAGATGTGCCCACTGAAGGAGCCAGCATGGATGCTGATGCACCAAGGCTCCTGCAGCCTGCTTCTGCCTTAGCCTCTCTGGGGAAACACTTCAGCTTACCTGTCCTGGGTAAACTGGGTGGCATTTGTGAGTTTGGGGACCTGGGGACACTACTTGAACACCACAGCAGCCCAAGCAATTCTGTAACTTCACTGGAGCATCTTCCCTGCACTGGGCTCACCGTTTCAGCAATGAAAAGGACACACATACCTCTTGAACTGATAAGTAGTTTTATTTGGAAGTTGCAGGAATAAGGACTATTTCTTGGTTCATGTAAGCTTAGGCTCCATATCATTTAAGAGCTCAGAGAACACATCCTGCTATTAGAAGTTCAAGCTGTTTGCTCCCCCTCCTTTGTTCTGAAGTTGTTTTCAAGCTTTCACCTCTGCCCCTTGGGTCTAGAATACCATTGTCAGCCTGAGCCTTTCCTGCCAGTGTGAGTTTACCTGCTAGCAAATCCCACACACCATCCTCCTGGTCCCAAAATGCATCCCTTAAAAATACACAGATGAAAGCTCTCTTTCTCCATCGAACCAGCCTGCAGCACCAGACTCCAGCTATGCCTGCAGCACTTTTTGCAGGCAGAACTGCACTCATTTTCTTGTGTCCCAAGTGGCTGGATGCTGGCCAGCCCTGGTCGAAAGGCACAGTGCTTGTGCTAATTTGGTAAGTCCTGCTGACAGCCCAGCACAGGGGTAAAAAAGCAACAGAGCTTTCAGGTCAGGCCTTCCGTATATCCAGCTGCCTCAGGGCAGACAGAGAACAGGGCTCTGTGAGGAGACACTCTATCTAACAGAGTACATTTCCACAGCTTTTCCACAAGCCCTAAAAATGGCAGTAACTTCAATTTGGAAGAGAAAGGAAGGGGAAGCAAGGCCTTTGTTTGAAGGATCTAGCAGGCAAGATGTACAGACCTGGAGGGAAAGAGGCTCTTCAGATTAATTTTAGGGAAACAAGACTAGCTGCTTTGCTCAAGGCCATTAGAGCCAAGTTCCAAGTCTGGACGTCCTACAGTCTAGCCCAGAGCCTGAACTATCTGCCTGCTTTTATTTCTATGCTTGGCCTTGCAGTCACTGCATCTCTAATAAGCCAAGCCACTTCAGAGATTTTATTCTGCTTAGAAATACTATAATAATCCTTCTGCATTTTTATCAGAGTCATTACCATGAAAAAAAATTGCTAGGAGAATAGAGACATAATCTACGAAAGTTGTTTCTCATATTCATTGCTGCCTGTGTGATTATTAGCATGAAGGGAAACAGATAAAGCACAAAAGGAAAGCTTGGATACTATTGGGAACTCATTAGTGGGGGAAGTCCCAGTGCAAAGCATACTGAAACCTTCATCCACCCCCTCTGCAGAAGATGGGTGCTTGTGGTTAGAGTTTCAGAGAGTTTCTTCCTCTGACTAATTGGTTTGCTGTGGAAAAATCATGGTAGTGATCACTTGATCCACCTGTTTCATGACCCCTTTTTCATGCTTCCTACTCTTCTTCAACAGGTGCGAATAGTGTTGGCCTAAACCCTGAACAAAGTATGGAAATTTCTGTCCCTTTCTGGGCAACGAAGGAATATTCAAGAGTTGTACAAAAGTCTAAGAACAGCTACCAGCAGTCAAGGCAAAGGTGCAGTGAGCTCCTGGCCCATCTGCCTCAGTTTTCCTCATCGGAGATTTCTCAAAACTTCTGTCCTTCTGTCACCAATCACAGTTTGCAGAGCTCCACTGACAGCCAGAAGCAGAGAATGTCTTTGTACTCACTAGAGGTTTACAGATGTCTCTCTCTAATTAACTCATATGCACTGTTTCAAACACACAAAATTTTAACCTCCAGAACAGTCTTCAAAGAGGTGTTTCAATACCTACTGGATGAAAAGCAAATTCGTTCTGTTCATTTTAAACTTGTTACAGGTAGGTTGGTTTGCTTCTCCTTCAGTTTTATAACAGAAGAAAGAGTGAAAAATAGTTTCCCATTAATATCTCCATAGCATCAAAGTTTGACAGATTTGCAACTTATTCCCCCTAAAGTCATCACATTTCCAAGCAGCTTCCTGCCTGCAGAGCCTTTTCACTGCTCTTGGCCTTTGGGATGCTGGAAGGGTGTCTCGGCACCACTGCATAATGCTCAGTACTTTGCAAGACAAAGGCATAAGTTTTTCAAAGCCTTCCTGTTAAATTTTGCATGGAGGTATTAGAAGGACTGGCTCGTGATGTGGATGGCTGTGCCCCTGGAATGCAGACCTCATGCTCTGCAGAACCTCCCTTGCCAGACATGAATTCTCCGACTTTGATCAAGTTACTGAAACCCCGTTTTGCTTGAATCCTCCTCAAAAATGCTCTCCAGCTGCTCCTGCTGCCCTCACTCCTCTCCTGCCCCTGCTCCTCTTGAATCAATACAAACTTGAAGATGTGAGTTATAACCCTTCCAGAATCAGGCTATCTGGTTTAGCAGATAGCCATTCGAATAACCTCCAGAATAAAGCTAAAGCATTCCCTTTCATGGTGATGGTGTTACAGTATTGGATATTTACCCACATATGATAATCAGTTCAACACAGAAGCATTTGCAAAAGTGAATGAACACAGTAAAGGGACACAGATTTATGAGCAGAAATATGACAGAGAACATCTAATGTGAAAGGAATTAAGAACTCCAAGGGCTGAAAGATGACAGTCAACAAGGGAAATTTAAGATCTAATATAGAGCAGCAATAGGTGAAACCCCTCTCTCCAGGAAATCCACCGGAGAGTGGTTTACAAGGGCACCTGTAGATGCATTATGGTATTTTCATTTTTTTATATCTGTGCACAATAACTTGGCTGCATGTTTCTTTACATAAAAAGCATCTTCCATCACTCTGTGCTATTTAGGCCTGGCAGAAAATGCCAGGCTGCTGCTTGAACCATCACAGTGAGTTTCCTGGGTTTAAAAGTCACACAAGTCCTCATGTCAACATGAATTACGTTTATAGCCACAGCTGCTATTATCTTGGGGTTTATCACTAATGATGTGCTTGATATGTTATATATGCTAATACAAGCATCCTTTTGGCTTTAACTTGGTGATATAACCAAGGTGATGACCTGGAGAAGCAAGGCCAGTACCTCTCTTGTCCTTCTGGATAAGCATGGGATTTTCCCTCTGACAAATGCCTCAGACATCACATAAATGCCCTACAAACAATACTTGGCAAGAGCGTGGTCTGACAGGTGTTTGGCACTGGCACAGCTGGAGAGCAAGACTATGATAAGGGGGTGATTTTAATCTTGTCATCTCAGTCTTTTCAAAGGTGAGACCATTTTGTTCCATCAACATTTAGGATGTGAGTCTCGTCCTTTTAAAGCATCCCACAGCACATGCACGACAACAACCACACAGCTTGCAGCTCTTAGTAAAGTCCAGCATCTCTGGTCCAGCTTTCAAGCACTGGCTCATACCCATCAAAATCAAGGAAACAAGGCTGTCACAGCCAAAGTGAGAAACTAGAATTCCTGCTCATGCAACCATTGCAGCTTGGCAGGCAAAAAAACAGAGACACATGAATCCTCTCCTTCCAGGTGTTCTCTCTGGGAAGGGAACATTAATTTCATTGGTTATCCTACTTCGATGGTAGCTGGCATTGCAGGCACTTACAGCCCTGCTCTCTGGGGATCTGGGTAGCTCTTGGGCACTGGAACAGACTGTGCAGGGACATGATCAAGGCACCAAGCCTGTCAGATCTCAAGAAGCATCTGAATTGTGTTCTTAGTTACACAGTTTAGTTTAAGCAGTCCTGCAAGGAGCAGAGATTTGAATTAGAAGATCCATATGGATTCATTCCAACTTGAGATAGTCTATGATTTTATGATTCTGTATTCCAAGGCTCTCTTTTTAATCAAGCCAGCAACATACAGCTGATAAATCTTTGCTCTGCATCAGCAACAGAACTGACACTGAGCCATTGGGTGCACATGGGGCACAAACACCCTGGGTCCCACAAACCCTCCATCCACAAGTGAGAACAAGCTGCCTCAGATGGCAGAGGTACCAAATAAACACAACAAGCTGACCATAAACTCAGCATCCTCCAAGCCTACACATTTGTTTGGGCACTCAATGCTGTTTGGCTAGTCCAGCTGAAGAAGTTCTGCACGTACTGTGACATCTCTCTACGTTTCCCTCTCCAGACCTGCAAACTTATTTGTCTCTGGATGAAAATAATACAGACAGAATGATATTTTCCAACATTTTTCTCCAGAGTTCAAAACATAAGAAAACAAGAACTTTCTTCAACTACAGCACGACTAATACCGTAAACATCATGTTTCCCAACACTCTGCTGGCTCTCACCACCTGCCAAACACGAGTTGGTTTCCAAAGGCTGAATCCTGAGTCTCAAAGGCTAAATAGTGTCTGTCAGTGAGAGGACTGCAGGAAAATGAATGCAGAAATGTGTTCTTTATGGCCCCCATGTCTCTAGCCTGGCTCAATAATATTCTCTGCCACAGGCAACTGGCATTTTGATTGTAATTTCACATGATGAATTACCACTATACACAATCAATATATCATAACCATAGAAAGAACAAATGAGAAGCTGCAATGGGCATAAATGCCATGTTCTCTCTAGTGCAGCATTTTTCCTTTCCGATCACAATCCAATATTGTTTGAAATTCTCTGAGCAATTGAGTAGCCACAGGTACACTGAAAAACATCTCAACAGATTCTTAATCTCATTTTCAATATGAACAATGACTTCTTCCTTTCATTTCCTATCCTGTCAATCTTTTTCCATTGTTTCTTGCAACTTGAAATTTCATTTTGATCATAAGGAAAATGCCCTCAACCAGGTGTGATATGGAGCTACACACAGAAAGAGCTAATTCTCTTCTGAAGTCTAGGCATCGAGACTCATTTTTTTCTGCAGAATGGAAAGTTTATAGCCATAATTGCCTCAGAATCACCATCTTTTGAAAATTCAAATTAATCTAGTCCTGCTACTTCTTTCCCACTGTTGATCACCAGTGAAAGAGTTTTCCAAGATCAACAACACAGAAATTTTCAGTGGTTATTCCATATCCTCAGTTTTAACCTCCAAGTTTTATTACTCTGTCCTACCTAATATTTGAAGTAAAAAAAAAAAGAAAAAAAATTCCAGCTTTTTTCATTCAGTTTATTAATGAAAAGATCCAATTGGAAGAAAGACTATGACAGATTTCTCATAAGCCAAATTTAATCCTGCTGAAAAATTCAATAAACTCAAAATTATGCTTTCCTTCTGTTTTTCATCCTTCCAGCCAATTTCTTTAGTGCATTATCCTCCAGGAACTCACTGCTGCTTACACAAAGCAAAGATTATGATTTCAATTTGTTAAGATTTTCCATGGCCAATGCACAATGAAACTCAAAGAACACATAGGGGAAAAAGCAATGAACACTCAAAAGCTTGTCTGCAGAAGAAGGCATAAAGGTTCCCCACAACTATCCAAGTGTGTTACATCTTTTGTATCCTTTGCACTCCAAAAGCAACCTCTGAACTACAGCAGGCAACAGCAAGCTACTCATTTGTTGGACCAGTGAAGGATTAAATCTTACCTTTTCTCCTTTTTCTCCTATGCCATAGGCTTTGCCCTAGAAATAAAAAATAAAAAAAAAAAGGAAAATTTACATTTGAAAACAAGGATGTCAAACAACACTATAAATACATATTCCATGATTCCATGTTTTCCTTGTTATGCATCCAAGATCTATCTCTCTTTATATACAGACATATAAGTCACTTCAAAAATACTATAGGGAAAGCAAGTTTCTTTGGGCATAATTCCTTGATAATAATTCAATGACAAATTAAACTAAAAACTTATCCCAAATTCTCCTTCTGCAGCCAGAAAAACATCTTATTTTTTATTCATGGAAGAGCATGATGTTGCATTTCCAAAGGCAAAGTTGCCAACAATGCCTACTGGAATGAATTTTATGTAGGGTTAAAGATTTTCTTTCCTAAAATCTCAGCCTGGCATTTGCATTAATTACAGCTGGGGAAGGCTGTGTCTTGGTCATGTAAAAAGCTAAAAGATATTTGCATCTTCTTTGTGTTCAGTTGCCTCATGTTGTCCCCCAGCACACGTGCAGCTGTGGTAATCAAGTACATCCAAGTAACATATTTAATTTGAAGGTCAATTTTAAGTCAGTTATCAGCTGCACCCAGGGATGAAACCTCCATTTGCCTCTCTCCAAGAGAGGCCACCGAGTGCCAGGAGGATCAGGTTCCTCCTGGGATTCAGGTCCAGCAGAAGGAACAGCTTTGACCAGGGCACACGACCCTGTGACGAGGTTCTCACCATGATGGAGAAAAGAACTGCTCGCATTTTCATCTCCTGTAGCAAAATCATTGGGTATTTCTTACTTACTGACTCTCCTTTTTCTCCTCGGAGTCCAGGAAGTCCTGGGATGCCTCTTTCTCCCTTGAAATAGAAGATGTGTTAATATCACATAGTTAATTCGTTCCTTTCTTATACATAGAAGGAAAGTGATGCAACAAGGGTTTGACTGAAATTATGGACACTTTTGCTTCCACCAGTCTCTACAGCCAAGATTTCAGGTCCTGCCCTAAGGACTGCGTGTACCTAATTGCATCTCTTGGACATCCAAGTTTTCAGATTGATTTTCCATTCTGTTTTTCATATGAAAATACAGGTAGAAGCCTTTGGAGTGCACTGGCAAGGCAGAGAGTTTTCTCCTGTGAAGCACTTCAAAAGCCCTTATTTTTTATTAAGAGAGGAAATACTTGGAAAGGTGCTTTGCAGAAGACTCAGAGGGTACATGCCTAAAATTTGCAAAAAACAATATGAAAATATAGTTAAGATTTGAGAGATTTTTTTGGCTTTTTTGTAATCCAAACCCCTTGTTTTCAGTCATACTAAATTTTCATTATCAGCTAACCTGTCTGTTCCCTCCCACAAGTGTGCAGCACACACAGTCATTCTTCCTTCTTGTTCCAATGGGAGAGAGGGAAAAGTAACAAAGTACCATAGAAAAGAGACAATTGAAAAGTTACAATTTATGATGGTTGGAAAAGTTATAACTGAAGAAGGACATACATAGGGAGGAAAAGAGAAAAATGGCCAATCAAAAACCAAGAAAAACTTTTCCTTCTCTTTTCTCCTAAAAAGGACAGGGGTAAAAAGGATAAAGAATCAAAGAAGATCCAAAATTTCATAAATATTTATCAGATACAGAACTTAAAGTGGTGCCAAACCCAGCAAGTGCAGAAAAAATACCCATAAATCATTTTCACACACTGCTCTGCAGTCTCAAAACTAGTGGAAGGACCAGCTGAGGATATATCCATTACTCGGACTTGTTTAAGGCTATATGCTGTGTTGCCACCAGTTCCTTAAATTCCTCTAGCCCTGGGAGCTTCTGGGGAGCAGAGGGCTCTCCCGACACACCTATGCCTAGCTTCTTCCTGGTTCTCACCCAAAATGTACAAACCAGAAATGTGCTGTGCTGAGCACCCCATCTCTCACTTACAAATACAATGTGCTCACCCATTTGTGCCTGCCGTCGTCTTTTGCTAGTAGGGAAATCAGGCACTGTGGACTTCAGTACAGACTTAACATCAAGCTGAAAAAGTCTCAGACCTTCAGCAGGACTCTCCAGTACCACAGCATCAATAAGTCTGATGGCCTCTGCTCTCCCCAGATCTCCCCACATGGACCACAGCAGGATTTAATTTTGTGTCTCTATCTACCTTTCCTGATCTATGCCTCCTCAAAAAAAAATGTGCTTAGCAGCACCAGGAACTGAAAATATTTGCCAGCATCATCCTTTCTTTTCCCCAGGTGAAGAAATGCTTTTGAAACGCAGAAAATACAAAAGTTTTTTTTCTTTAACCTTTCTGCTTTGTTTTTTTGCCAAAAGAAAGAAAGAAAACTCACAGAGCAAGTAGCATATATGCAAAAATTATGTCATGGTCAATTAAGAAGGCTGTGGTAAAATTAATATTTTTTTATGTGACCATCTCTTTTGAGTCACTGAAAGTACAAAGCCTTTCTAATCTGGAGGAAAAGATACATCCTGCTAGAGCTTATCCAACACACTGGACTTCACAAACTTCACAATGGAAGGTATGAATTGTAATTTCCTTGTGGACAAAAACACATCTCAGAGAGAAAGGATTTTTTCTACACTTGGATCAGTAGCAGTGCTGGAAGAGAGAAGAAGCCTGTTGATCATCAGCCCAGTGCCCCAACCAGCCATCCTGGCTGCCTGCAAACAACACAGCCTGCAGAGGGACTGTGGAAGGAAAATAAATCAGACTGGGTTGTCATTAGCATCTAAAATTTATCAATAGGACCCAGCTTCAGACATATTAGTCAGTTCTGCCACAGCTATTTCCTGCCTAGCTATTTCCCAATACAATCCTTTACCGTTTCTCATTCCAAAACACATCAACTGTGTCTCCATGCATTACCCTCACTTTGGCAGCAGGGGTGATTGAGGCAGAGGTGTTTATCTCCCAGAAATTTTTTCCACTTTTTTGATAACTGCAAACTCTCCTGTTTTTCCCTGCCTTTGAAAACTTAGAGAAGATCAGAATCCCATTATCTTCATCTTTCTTTTAATAAATACCAGGTGGTAATGTTGGGAAGCTGCAAATAAGCGTTGAATTCCTTGCCAAGGCCAGGATTTTAACCTGGATAACTCAGTAACATGGCAGGGAGAGGTGAGAAGAGCTAAAATTCATTCCTGAACATAGAGCAAGGACTGTGACAAGCTGGTCCTTGGCAATAACGATGTAAGAACTGCTGTCAAGAGTGGTATATGTTATTGAATCACAACATCTTTGCAAGCTCAGAGAAGAATCTACTACTCACCTTATTTAGCAGATAGAGAAGCTAAATCACTGGTCTCCAATCATCACATTTATCCTAAATTGTTGTCAAATCCCATATTTAAATGGCATCATCCCCAAGTCCTTGAGACAGTGCTGCCTTGCCTGTGAACAAATCTCAAACCACTACAGCCAGGGAAAATCACTCACATCTGCAGGAGCGGGGCACTCCTTTTGGGGCCTGTTCCTGAAAACCTGCTGATGCTGTGCTTGAAGATACACTCCTCTGTATTCCACCAGTGTGTCCTGCACTCCAGTACTGACCCATGTGAACATCTGAGACACCCTCACCAGCACAAAGACCTTGGCAAAGCCGGGGAAGACAATGGGATCTTGCTGTAGGGCCCTTTTACCATTATCATCATTGTCTTTTCTGCAACCTGCTCACAATAATCATGGCTTTGCCATTCCTTAAAATAGCCCATCACTATTTAAGCTGTCACGGATTAAAACAGAAACCTCCTATTTATATATACATGGAAGCTTAAGGAACCTTTTTCTGGACAGGTACATTTGAGCAGTAATGAGCCCACATTCTTTCATCGCAGCCTCCAAAAAGCATATTCTTATTTCCAAAACTTCTCCCTGCAGACAGCAGATCAAGCTTTGCCAAAAGACAGAACATCTCTGAAGATGTTTGACCTTCCACGACCCAGAGATTTTTCCTTTCCCCTTCCACAATCTTTCATAATAACTGAGTGGCTTTTGGTGGGATGCAACTCTGTTATTCACCAAACAGGTATAAATTCAGTGACTCAGTTTGCAGAAGTGATTCAGATGGAAATAGTTTGGAATATAAATTTTTTTGCCAAACATCCTTTCACAGATTGTAAAGCTGGGAACTACCAACACCACCAACTTTCACCTCTCCAGCGATGTCGTGACGCTCTGTTTTCTTCCTGTAAAAGTGCTCCCTTTGAGTCTATTGCCTCATGGCTCTATCTGTAACCAGGCATAGAAGGAAAATGTGTTTGTGCTGAATGCACACCCATGTATATCAAAGAGGTTTGCAGAACAGGCAGGGTAGTATAAAGGCTGCACTGGGAAACTTGAAGCAGACATCACAACCACTCTCCTACCTTTTATCTAGGAAGAAGAGTACTGAGGGAAGTGGCCTATATTTAACATTGTGACTCAGACAATCTTGCTTAGGGTAACTGATTGTGGCTGATCCTTTACCCCTAGTCTCAAGAAATTTTCTGAAGTGTGACTGGAAGGCTGCTACCTGAGCTATGCACATATATTACTGCTGAGCAAGGCACAGCATGGCAGCAGCACCTCGTTTTCCAGGTGACCTACCATGGAAGTTGTGCATGACCCAGTGAATAACAGTAACTTGCAAAAAGGCCAGTTTAGAAGCTGCAGGAAAGATTTTGCAACACAGGTACTCTAAGAATGATGTAAAGTGGCAAGCGAGAAGCCTAAATGCAAATGTAAAATAAAGATCAAAGATCACAAAAAACTTCTGCAGTCCCTGGCTCATCCAAAACTGTCTGAACTTAATCATATACTAAACTGACTCTCATTTTTCAAAATCTTCAGCGCTTCAATTTTCTCTGAAATTGTTTCACTGTTGCTGTTTTTATTAAACAAATGAACTAGCACGTATTACTAACCTTTTGACCTTTGGGACCTTCAAAGCCAAGTGGACCCCTCTCCCCCTAAGACAAAAAAAAACATGATTAATCAAATTTATCTTCTCATTTTACATTCAAGCAAGCCCCCCTCCATCCTACAACTACTGAGGACAACAAAAATGTTTTCAGGTTTAAGCAGAGAAGATAACAAAGCTGCCATGCCCTCTGGAACAATGACAAAGAAGCTGGTTTCTCAGAGGGCCCAGTCAGAGCCAGAAAAAGCAAGCACATTGCTTTTAAAAGCCACAAGATTTTTTTTTCAGTGTGGCCACATTTACCTTGAGAATCTGTTTTATTTTATTTGAAGAAGGATACACATAACTGAGCTGCATAAGAATAATAACTTTATTCTCAATGTTGTTACTAGGACTACCAGCATGACCAGAATCACTGAATTAGGTAAAGAGAAAACACCTGGGGAAATTTCCTTTACCTCTATAGACATCCCAAATGAAACACTCAACACTCACCTTTTGTCCAGGAGGACAGGAGCAGTTGAAAATCTTGAGATGTCCAACTTGCTCACTGCCAGCAGTGGGCCTCACTTCCAGGGGAGGTGCTTCCGTCAGGACCGTGACCTGGCACTGCACCCAAACACCCAAGGTCAGGACAAAGCCTTTGATGCTGGAAAGTTTCCCCTTCCACCCACTTTAGACAAATCCCATGGGCACTACTGTGTAACACACAGCCAAATGCATCCCCGTGAGGAATGAAATCCCACAAAAGCCATTCATCCAAGCAATAGGAGAAAATGTGGCAAAATGAACAATGAACCTCTTTAACCAAGACTGAGGGGAGAGGAGTGAAAGGAGCGTGGAAGTTTCTAGTGAGAGTTGGGCACAGGAAAATAAGCTGCAACTGGAACTGTTTCTAGCTGTTTCCAAATAAAACCAGTGGGAAACATGTTGAATATTTCATGCTGCATTTCTGTTGTTCTATCATCACTTCAGGGTTTTGTTTCCCCTGACAGTTTGACAAGGAAAGAGGAACTTGGAAGCTTCAAATTCCTCATACTCATCACGCTGCAGTGGTCCTCCTCTGGCGCTGCTACACTGCCAATTACACAGTTAGGCTTCAATCACCCTTATTAAACAAAATTATAATCCCACACTGCCACATATTCCCTGATTTATGTAATAGATTTCAGTGAAGAGTGTTCATGTGAAAATGAATAAATGACAAAAAGGAGCTTACTGGTCCAGAGGGAATGTCGCAGCAGGTCTCCAGCTCGGCGTGCCGGGAATCACAGTAAATCACCATCCGCTGAAGATCAAACTGGGAGACAAAGGGAGGCCACAGTCTCAGAGACAATGAATTATTAAAGACCCTGTGTCCTTTTGCTTGGACACAAACAGAGCAGGCAAACAAACAAAAAACAGATGGTGCTAACTTCAGAGCGGTTCTATGGATCCTGTAGTCAATCTCTATCTCTCTCTATCAATAGTAGACCAATATCTCAGCATGCTACAAGAGCTGAGATAATAAGACCCTGAAAATGCCTGTTCAAATTCTGGTGCAGGTTTTCACGCTAATGCCCACGTTCTGGCCAAATTTCTGTCTGAGAGGACATATCCTGGCCACGTCCTTCCTTCCTAGAATTCAATCTAGGCACAAAGTCTGTTTTCCTCCTGTTGTGCCTTGCATCTTCTGACCATTTATTCCTGCATGAGAAATGTTATGAACACATTTGATACGCAGGTCCCATCCCTTTTGCACAGCTAAGAAAGATTATACAAGTCTGAAATACCAAACTATCACACATAAATTATACCACGGTAACACTGCTGCCGGACAATCAGCCTGCATGTCTTGACTTTTGTTCATTTGTACTAAGGGTCATTTAATATCTGAGAAATCGAGAATATATCACAACTCTCTTGAGTTAACAGCCTTCCTTTTTTTTTCCCATCTCTTTCTATCACACGTGGAAACATTCATAATGCCAAGATCAGATGGAGAAGGACCTTTCTGTGTAGTTCAGTACCCGGTTTGATGATATTTGCGCACAATTTTGTCTCTGTTTCTGACTGTAGCACATTCTGTGACTAGACAGAAAGATGAAATAAATATCTCATTTTTAATCCCTGTTACAGAGATACAGTCTTACATAAAAATACAGCAAGTCCTATACATCATAAGGTGCCAATCTGTCTCTGTAACACTGGTAACATTTCAGCAATGCTGCCTCGGGAAAAGGGTCGATTACAACATAACCCCCAAAATCCCACTCATGTACAGGCTGCAAACCCAAAGCTGAACCTTTACCCAGCTCTAATCAGCAAGTGCAGTACTTACATCAATGGGGACACTGTCATACAAGCGTTTGCCAATCACAGTCTTTCCTTGAATGTCAATGTTTTCCCTGTCTTCAATGGGCAGCATCTGCACCAGCTTGCAGTCTATGTACAGTGAGACAGCCTTGGCCTGGATGCTGAGGGCGATTTTGTGCCAGTTGCGGTCGAACAGGTCACTGACCCGAGCGTTGCGGAAGACCACCCTGACGGCATCCCTGGTGAGCCCCACAGCGTTGTACTCCACAGCTTTGTTCTCTCCATCCAGCCGGATCGAGACCTGCCAGGAACACAAGGGGTTTTGCTGAGGAACAAAGCCTTCTCCTTCCTCCTGACAGCTTCCCATCATCACTGACACCCCAAAGCCAGGGATGGCACAGGCTGTGGTGAGAAGCCCAAGCAAAGAGCAGAGGATAGAATTTTGTGGGAGATATGGAAGGGCAGCTTACATCTGTGCTGGTAAGTAAGATGGGGATCCACAGGCTTCAGTGCAGACCCATGACCAGCTAAAACCTCCTCCTGTGAGTACAACCCTTGGCATGGTTTCAGCACAGGCCACCTTGCTGCCATGGCTGGGTGGTAGTGCAGGTTTTTGGGCACCTCCCCAAAGGCACCTTCCCAAAGCTGAACCTGGTTTGGATCCCCCTACCCCGCGTACTCCTCCACTGCTTCCCAGCAGGCTCTTTACTCCCATCACATGTCCTCAGTTGTCCCATGGGATATGGAAAAATACTTCACTGCCTCATACAAAACCAATCTGCTGAGCTATGGCACTGCCCACACTCTATTTCAGATACTTTGAACAGAAAACTACTCCTCATCCTCTGTAATGCAAGCTACAGAGTAGGCAAAAATAGAATTTTGAAGACATGCAATTTTGAGTTAATTCACAATTGGTATCTTCTTTTACTAAAGTGAGGCAGTTACCAGCAAGCAGCAGGGAATGGAGCAGGTGGAGCCAGGGATGGTGTGTCCACAAGCTGCAGAGCAGAGAGGAGTTTGGGCCACCTTGGCACCGAGCTGTGACTGATGTGAGGAGCCCAGGGTAGGCTGACTGCACATCTGACCCAACTTCTCCATGCAGCTGAATACTGTGCTGGCTGGGAATGCCAGCTCAGATCAGCGTTGGCTCAGGAGTGTCTGCATCTTCGAGCTGTGCAGGTCTGCAAGGGAATGGCCAAACCACGACCAACTTCACATGAAACGAGGCTCACAGGGCTCTAAGGCACTTCTGGTGCCATAATTTAAGGCACTTTTGAGATTATTACTGGAAATATTGAGTGTTTTTCTTGCTTTACACCTAAGCAGTTCAAGTTTTCAACTTCCTGCAAGAAATGCTGAGTGATAGACACATTCTCACTCTACAGCAGCTAGGAATGCATGTAGCACAGTAAATCATATTTCATTGAACAAAGTTGCAGTCGATAATAACTTCCATATAAACCTTTTACCACTGTCGCAAACCCAGTTACCTAATTCTTCAAACTGCACCCATTCTTCCCTGAGAGTTCCCAAAATCCTTTTAAATACCAGTCCCAAAGCAGCAATACTGAATTACACAGCTATGTGAGCCCATGCTGACGGCCCACTTTAGAGTCCTGGCTAATGCCATCACCACTATATTTGGTGCTGAGCAGAAAAATGTACAGCCCATCCAAACCCCTCCCTCCTCAAGCACCCTTGAAAACCCAAACTCTACCAAGCTGCTAAGAATATGCTGTGTAAGGACAGACAGCCCTTAAGAATATGCTTATAGTATTTTTTTCTGAGAATGTGTGAGTAGTTAAAAAAAGTTATTAGGTCAAATTGTGCAGCAGCCAGGACTCAGGGTTATGAAGCTACCACAGGTGCTGTACCCACATCCAGAGCAGGAACCCATAATGCATTCCTTATACAAGTTATCTAGAAAGCTGTGCAAAACCTGACATAACTCCCTGCTCTGTAGTACACCCATGTGACAACCTTTTTCTGAAAAGGCAAAATATTTTCACTAAGCAAAACTATCTGAACAAAACAACTGAAAACTCAACAGTAGTTTCAAGAGCAAGGATGGTATTTTTTTTTCCCTCTTTTCAGCTAACACATTTACCTGTATCCTAATAGCAACCAAGGTATATACAAACACTTATTCAGGATTTGAATTAAAGGTGAAGTATTTGCAGCAAAATCCACTGAAAAAGTAATGGGATTTTTACCAGTTCACAAGAAAAAGGATGAGAGGTTAAGGCAAAAAAATTGGCTCATGGAAGAAAAAAAAAAAGGAAAAAAAAAAAAAGNGAAAAAAAAAAGGCTGTTCCTGCTGTCTGCAAAAGAGCCTCTTACCTGTGGTATGCCATACTTGTCAATAATCTGCCAGATATACCAGTCTTCCTTCCTGGAAGCCTTCCGGAATTTGAAGGTAGTTACAAAGGCATATTCATCAGGCAGGCCTTGTGGAAATACATCCCTGGCACGGGGAGGGGAAAGAGAGCAATGTATCAGGCTTAGCAGTGAAGACCAGAAGACCAGAACTTCTAAAACTCTCTCCATGTCCCAGCAATGCTTTCTAAAAGTATCATTATAGTTCCTAAAAAATCTGCTTTGTTTGGAAGCCTGAAGAGAGATGAACATGAGCTTGTGCCCTCCAGGTTCTGTCTTTATGGAGCCCTTTCATCACTCCAGTAGTGAAGCTCTCAAATTGGGTAAAATATAATAGAAATCTGCAGTTGAGTATCCATCATGTTAAAAAGGTTGTTTTTCACTTCATGCTTCTGTTCATGAAACCTGTAAATAATCCTGTTCTGCTCCAGATGCACTGGAGACCTGTGACTTCGGAGAATGACCAGGAGCACCCAAAACCCTCAAAATGTACCAAATTATGGCAACAAATACTATAATATCTGCCCTAAAACAGGTACTACAGCTCATGTCTTTCCAAGATGTTCCTTAGCTGGCAGCCCTGGATTACAGAAGTTTCTCAAATCAAACATTGCAAACATATCAGGCAGAGATTTACTCAGCATGACACCACAACCCCTGCATGTAACCAAACACATGAAGTAACCAAACCAAACACAGTTTTTCTGTATTCCATCATAAAAACCTGTCATAACATGGGGATGCAGGGTGGAACAAAAGGGATAACTAATCCAGTATCACTTTTTTTTTTTTTTTTAACTAGCCATTACTGGATGCCTAAGAACAAGAATGAACAGAAAAAACATCTCTCTCGTACCTCTGTATCTTCGGAATCCAGGAGTCTAATTCAGAGACAAATGCAACTTCTATATCAGTAGCTTTTTATGGATTTATCTCATATAAACTTATGCATCCTACCATTGAACTCAGGCAAACTTAGGACATTCACTACAACTTATGACCCACAACATGGGTGATGCCTTAACAAGGAATCACCCACTGCTGCTCATTGCATAATGAGCCTCCTCCTCTTTGTTTAGGATCTAACTCAGTTCTTATCAGGGAAAAAACAGTTAACATATTCTTCTTCTACCTTTTATGCCATCCATAATTTTTCAAACTTTGCTTGTAATGCCTCTAAGCCATCTCTTTTCCCACTTGAAGAGTCACAGTTAACATTGTTCTTCATGCTCAAGCCAACATGCTTCTATGATCATTCCCAAATAAACCCTTCATAAATATCATGTCTTTGCTGCAGGATATCTGAGCAGTCAGGCATAAGCACTCGATACAAAATAAAACATAATGGCAGCAATTAATGAAGAACAAACTATGAAACATTGTCCTAATGAATAGTTAACATAATCCATCACTATGCAGAAACTGGCACGGTCCAAGGCACATAAAACTAGAAGCCTTTAATTGTATTAAAAGCAAAAAGTCCTCAAAATTTCCAGAATACTATTTTGCAGTTGCAGCAAAGGTTGAGATCCATTCTTTCCTAATGCCAAAATATTCAATCATATTTTAATCTGTGCTTTGAATTTCCTATCTTTTCAGCCAAGTTATAAATTCAGAACACTCTGATTTCATCCATGAATGTGACTTTTGCTGTATAAAGTGCCCCTTCAGGATATGCACCATTATAAGTTGGTTTTCCCTCTAGGGACACAGAGACTCTCTGAATTCTTCCGACACAAAAGAAAACGGAACCAGGCTCCCACTAGCTCCCTTAAGAAATCCGGCCTTTAGGAGAGCAGACAAGGCTGTCTCACTTCTTGGTACTAGTTATTTTAACCAGGGAGGTCCCAGTGGCCTGGAAGTTAGCAAATCTAAAAGGGCCAGAAGGAGCACCTGGAAGTGAACAGAAGTACGATCTGGAAGGAGGGTTGCCTTAAGCTAGATATTAGGAAAAAATTCATCACTGCAAATGTGGTCAAGCATTGGAGCAGTCTACCAGGGAAGTGGTGGATTTGCCATCCCTGGAAATGTTCATAGAAAAGCATAGATGTGGCTCTTGCAGACGTGGTTTGATGGTGAACACGGAAGTGTAGCAAACAGTTGGACTCAGTGATCTTATAGGGCTTTTCCAGACTTAATGATTTTATGGTTCTGGACAGCTCTGAGCTGGGAACAGGAATATCATTATGCAAGCTTAATTTCAAAAGGAATTTTCAGATGCTTAATACCCACAGAAATAACAGGGAGTTAGGTACCTAAACATCCCAGTGAGTCTGGCCACACCTCATCACACAAGGCTGACAAACAGCCCATCAGGAAGATTTAAAGTGACAGAAAGCCATAATGACCCATTACCTGCCATCCTCAACTGATTTTTAAAGCTGCGGAGGAATCAGCTGCAAGTTCCCAACAGAGAAAGGCTTCATGCCAAAAGCAAATCTGAAGACATTCTCATTGCTTTGAAGATGTGATAAAAGCTGTTTCTGAAGTCATTGGTCCCTTTATCTTTTACAGAGCTGCATTGCTACATAAATAATAAAACCTTTGTTTAGCAGCTTTAACTTATTTCCTCACTTAAAAATTATCTGCATCTAGAAGTTCAGCTTTACTTGGGGATCCAAGAGCAGGAGTTGCTGTCCCCAGAAATGTTTTATGTTCTTCTTTCACACAAGGCTGAATTGAACTGATGATCGATGCTGTGGAACTTTGCAGGATGCCTGGTACCTACAGGGAGTATTCTGCCAGCTCCTTGGTCTATAATTCTGACAATAGGATAGATTGCAGAAAAGGCCCTTATAAAACTCTAAGACAAAAGAATCCCCCAGTGCTGCAGGTTAGTCTAAGAGTCAATTAACTCAACCACAAGGTCAGGTGAATCACAACTTGTACAAGAAAAGAATTTAGTAAGAAGGCACAAAACTCTTTTAAGCATTCCTGGTTTTCAATATGCTTTAATTTGCACATGCTCACATGCTTTAATTTGCAATAAGAGCTTTCATCTGTGACAATAGCATGAGATCCTACATCTATAATAACACTATGAAAAAATATATTATCAGTTCTCATGTTCTCATTTCAGACACTGAATGCAACAACATTTACCAGTTTTTAGGTTTGGTGAGGAAGAGTGTAGTTAATGTAATTGAGCAATTTGACCAATTTTACATCAGCTAAGCCTGCTAATATGAAATGTAACCCATAAGATCTGCAAAACCAAGTTGGGGAAAGTCAGTTCATCTAAAAATGCTTCACATCACCAGAGGCTCTTAGAATGATAGGGGAAAAAAAAAAAGAAAAAAAAAAGGAAAAGGCTATAGAAGGATGTGTCTCATACATCCTTGGCACACATCTTTTTGACTTCTGCTTCAGAAATCTCAGTGATGGAATAGATTCATCCTCTCTAGATAATTTTCTTCCTGTCTTTCTCTGTCCTACATGCTGTAAAAAAAAAAGGAATCTGTCCTAAATCTCACTTGCTGTCATTTTATTTTCCTGAAACAACTTTTTTCTATAAGAAGCCATGTGAACAACCTCTTCTTTGCTTGCTGCAGTCTTTTCTGTGTTTCTCAGCTCTCCCTACAGTCTTTTACTCTCTACAAGACCAAGAAAGATTTCAGTCATTCCACCTCCATCCTGCTTTATCTCCTTTACCTTGTTAGAAATAGGAGACAGTGAAGGATCTCTGGAGATCATCTCACCTAAAGAAGGTTTTTCTTGTGCTTAGATTTCATTGATTTAAATTGTTCCCATTCTTTCTTGTCCTGTCAATGAATATGACTAGGAAGATTCTGACTCTGTCTTCTTTGCTTCCTCCCCATCAGATATTTATACACATGGGTAAGATCCTCTCTCACTAAGTCTTCCCTTCTCTAAACTGAACAAGCTTTTTTTGTCTCTGCTCTTCTTAATATGAAATATTTGTTTGGGAAAAGTAAGAAAAAAGGAAGGTTTCAACAGGTTCCATGTTCAGTGTGAGAGTTTTCAGTGGTTTTTGTACTATTTCTTCTCTTGGAAGGGGACAAATGATGAGACCAGGGCAGGAGCTCTTGGAGAAACTTAAGGCAGGTGACTGAAGTCAAAACTGACACCAGGAGACACAGAAAAACACACCAAGGTACCATGCCCTAAACAACCCAAGACTGTGTACTAGTACGACACTGTGCCAATATAAAGAGCAAACAGATCCTGACCAGAAGGGTGGCCAAGCATCAGGTAATTCTATGAGGTGGTAGGCAACATCATGATCTAGTTAGGTTGGAACGAGACCAGGCAAGAGGAAACTGAGGATGGACATGGCCACTGGAAGGCCCAGAGTCACAACTAGGAGACACAGATAGAACAAAAGAGTGAGCCAAAATCTTGGCATTAGGCAAGGCACCAGTAATGAGAAACAAGCCTGAGCATCCAAAAACAGAAGTCTGCAGCACAGTTTTGGCCAGAAGATCCACTGAGGAGCCATGGACAAGTATTAGGACAGCCCCAGTTACATGAAGAGTTGGGAAAACCACCAGCCAGATTTTGGGGACAGTCCTCAGACAGCTACAGAGACCTTTGAGTCCCTCAGTGGTCAGGTCCTTGGCTGAAGCCAAGCTCTGGCTGCTGGGTTTGTTTGCTCACAGATGATGCCTCACCACAAAGAGGAAGTTCATAGCTGTAGGTTACAGATCAGAAGATGAGTAGGCACATTTCCCAGACAGCTAATCTGGCACTTTGTAAAAGTACTATTGCTTGTATAAAAGAATACAAATCCTTTAAGCAGATAATAAAGTGAATTACATATATTACTCAGTTAATGATTTTGTATCTAATTATGAGATGTTGCTATCAGTTGCTAAACATTGCTGGAGGTTATCTGTGAGCCACGACAGATGTTTTTGTTTGGTTTATTATTCCAGTAATCTTTTTTGTGCAGCTTTACATGATTTCATTTTCTGTGAGCAATGATCCTATATGCAGCATCTCAGAGTCCTCGCATACAAATGCTAAAATGAACCAAATATGCAAACACCTTCCATGGTGTTATATCCATTTGGGTTCATTCCCAAACCACAGGAGTGTGGAAGTTACAATACAAAAGGCTGAAAATGCAAAAGTCCTCCTTGAATTCCATGTTTCAGAATCATTCAAAAGGAATTTTATTCATTTCAGTCTCTGATTAAGGATATTTTGCTCCTAATTGTCCTGGTTGATCAAATATTCTGCTTATTTTAAGAGCAACAGCAATAACAAATAAATGGGTGTAATCTGAGCAGATGGAAAGCCGTCATAGCTGGTTGGTCTGGCTTCAACACCTCAGTCAACAGCAACAGAAACAACAACAAAGTTCTCCAATCCTTAATTTGAAAAAAAGATTCAAATGGGCAACTGTTGGGAAAGATGAAAAGTTAACTGAAAAGTTTTACAGAGATGAATGCTTAGGAGAAGGTTTTATAGAAATGAAAGCAAGTTTTGATATATAAAAGAGACTGTTGCACAGGTTACTGTTGAAGCAGTGGAGAGAAAAGAGGTTAAGTCGAGTTGGAAGGTTTAGAGCAATGGCTTAGTCGAGTTAGAAGGAAGAAAGTCCAAAAGGTTAAGTGGTCTCCAAATAAGGCATTGTTTCTACCAAGAAAAAGAGCTAGGCAGACAGAAAGATGTTATTTACAAAGGTAGAAGAAAATTCCGCTGCAAAACAAGTTTTTAAAGTTTAATGTGTAGCTACTAACTCAGGTAATTGGTTAGTTACTAACATTGTATGGTAATTTTAGCAGTTTTGATAGGTTATATGTAAATGTAAAGGTTTTGTGTATGATGTTAATTGGTTGCTATGTAATAAGATGCAAAGCAAAGAAAAAGATATAATGCTTTGTAACATGAATAGAATCGGACTTCAGGACACACGGCTTGCCTTTGGCCAGCAGCCATAGGCATTACCCACGAGCCACAACCTCTGACTGCTGTAACTCCAACTATGCAATAAACAGCATTATATGAAGAGCTGTCTGGAGTCCCCATCTCTCCGCCAGGCTCTTACAGGCAACTGTCTGTAATCTGTGCTAACTTCCTCCAGTGGTTAATTAGATTCATCCTTAAAAGCGTACCTTTCTTCCCTGCTCATGTTTGATGTCAAGTAGCCACTGACTTTCAGTCTACCATGACCCTTATTCAAAGACCCTTTATGAAGCTTTGACTTCCCAGAGGTTCTTACAGAAAATGATCCCTTCAGTTGTTAGCTACTTCTTAATTTTACCTGTCTACACTGCAGTTCCTGGATTTCTCACCAACACACTTGCTTCACAGATCTTCAAACTTCCGTTCACTCTATTTCTGCCTACTGAATTATGGAAAATAAGGCTGGACACAGCAGCAGTAGTGACTGAGCTGAGTGATGTCAAGATTATCAGCTCATACTTGACAGTTCCTGCTTATACTCCAAGAACTGCTCTATTTGTCATAGTATCACCCAGAACCCGGAGATCACAGTGAGACAAATGAAATAGGTTTCTTCCCATCCAAGTGAAATAGGTTTATGGTTTATTCCTGTCCACACTCAGACCAGTTATATATATACACTAAAGCTAAGATGTCTTTAGCTGGCTGCATTGAATCAGATCAGTGATTATGATTCTATTTACCCTAAGACTTGATATCACTCATGGACTCTAGTGAAAATAGTTTTTCTCTCAGTATATCATATTTTTAATTTTTTTTTTAATTCTATTAACATGGAGAAAGAGGGGGAAGGAAAAAGAGCACATCAATCCTGTTGGCTCGAGGATGAAAAAAGAAATATTGTGAAATCAAGCAAATGCAATTCATAGGACAATCTCAAAAATGCAGTGAGCTGAGAAAGAGAGCTAAAAACAGAATAAAAAAATAACCATCCTCATCCATAAGAAAGAAGTATTATTGATTTTTTTTTTAAGCTAAAGTTCAAACCAGCACTGAGAAATTTACTGCAAAAATGTTAATGATGACAATTCAATCTATGGCTTGTAGTTACTCAGTGAAATTATGCACTCACTCTTTTCAAGGCTAATGCTAGCAGGGCTCAAGTGACAACCCAAAGAAACACTTGTGATAGACTGCGACACTACTGGCAGCCTTAGGTCATAAAAGGCTCTAAGGACTGAATCCATATTGATGCAGGATTAAAAACTTCTCATTCTTCTACAAGGCCAGAATGCATATTTGCTAACTGGTCCCAGCATCTACCAGCAAGTGGTCTCTTGTGTTTAGCAAATTTCTATCTCAATGGAAGTGCTACCAAATATTCCCTTTAGAAGCTATTTGTGTAGCCCTAAGTTCTTTTGTGTAGCCCTAAGTTCTTTTGTGAATGTCTTGATCCTGGTCCTCATATCCACTGAGATACACCAAACACAAGTCATATCCTGCCAGGATGGAGCCTGTAGGTCCTGCTGAGACTGCTGACCACATTGTGTATATTCTGTGCCAGCTGAACTTAAACAGGTGCTCAAAGCAGAAATATGCCTTTAGGTACCAGATAACTACCACAGAGTTAACCTAGAGGAACTAAATAATGCAAGGCAGGGGTTCAGATGAAAATAAAGTGAAAATCCCGAGTACTCACTCAGTTTTCTGAACAACAGGAAAGCTTCCAAGCCGTACATAAGCACTCTGAATCCCATCTTCTTTCATTCCAAAAATCTGCTTCACGCTGAATGAATCCATCAGGTCAAATCCTATCCATTACAGAAATATAAATAAAAGACATTAATCAGGCAGTGAGACATGCCTCCAACTGCACTTACATGGATCTCTTAGCCTACAAACAGCACTTCAGAAATGAGCCTTGCTCTTGTTGGGAAAAGCCAGAACAAAATTCTGATATAATCTAATCCTCTCATCCCAAAACTCAAATCCAAGCTTAAATTCAAGCTGTCACAGGCTTGAACAGAGTTTTCCAGAAATCAGTAGCTAATTTTTGCATTGCTACAACATCCCGAAAATGCTGCATAATTCATTAACTCGCCTGTAGAAAAATGCAGAGGTGCAGACTGAAACATTTATTCATAGAATAAGAAAAAACACAGAATGTTTTGGATGGGAAGGGACCTTCAAAGATCATCTAGTTCCACCTCCTCTGCCATGAGAAGGGACACCTTCCCCTAGATCAAGTTTCTTAAGGCCCCATCCAACCTGGTCTTGAGCACTTCCACGAATGGAGTGTCCACAACTTCTCTGGGCAACATGGCCTAGTGTCTCCCCACCCTCATTGTAAAAATTTAATTCTTTATCTCCAACCTAAATCTACACTTTTTCAGTTTAAAACTGTTGCTCTTTGTCTTGTCACTATGGACCTTGATAAAAGATCTCTTTCTTTCTTGCAAGACCCTTTCATATACTGAAAAGCCATGAGAAGTCCCTTTGGAGCCTTCACTTCTCCAGACTGAACATCCTCAACGTCCTCAAAATTTCTTCACAGCAGAGGTGTTCCAGCCCTCTCATCTTTTTCATGGACCTCCACTGTGTATCCACTGCAATGGTCCAGGTCTTTACTGAAAACTACTTGTCCAAGAAACCTGACCAAATACACTTTTCATATCATTTTAATATAGCTTAGTCCAATCAACTTATCATTATCATGAGCTATTAGTCTTGATGGAAGACAGTTGCCTAAAGCTTCTGACTTTGTTCTAACAAGGTATTTTAGCTCAATCTTAAACTAAAGATTTAGCTCAATCTTAAGCTTAAAGCTTAACCCACAAGTGAGTCTACACAGCTCCAGCATCAACGTGGTCCCAGCCAAAAGTAACATACAGTTTTGTGACACCAAGTCCCAGGTGCTAAACCCCGTGAGGGACAATGGGGGTACTACAATGGTCCTATGAATGCATGCAGTGCCTGGAGGTGCAGAACTGTGTGGATGCAAACACCCTGCTTTTAGCTCCAAACTGGCTCCACAGGGTGCAAATCCATTCTATCAGCCACTCCCAGAACCAAACACACTGTGGAGTTAGAGGCAAAGGCACTGCAAAAGGCAGGTTGTGAGCAACTGAGCAGAGAATATGTGTTTTAATTTTATTCAGGCTATTCCAACATCTTTTCCCTGTCACACATGCACAATTACACATATTAACTCCCGATTTTGTAATTCCAGCACACAAACCTGTTGACATAAGTGTAGCTTATTTGGATAAATTGCTTTTAAACTATGGCAGTTCTTTCAACTTTGTTCAGTTAATGAGCTCTTAAAAGTTTTCTAGGATAGATAAACATTTTTATGTGATGAAATTAAGCCTGAAGATTCTTGAGTTTCTAAGTTGTCCTCCTGAACCTTTCAGGCTGAAAGGCACTGCAGAGCTTGAAAACAGCTTTAACAGGAAAAGGCACCAACCTAATGATATTATTCTTCACATTTATATGAATAAATAGGTGCAAAAAGCTGTGTGGGCTAGTACCTAGACAAATCAAAATAGCAAACAGCAAATAAAGCTTCTATCATTTTCTGGAACTTTTTCTGAAGAAATTGCTTTTTCTGAGGAAATAGAATCTTAATTGTTTGCAAAGACAGAAATGGCTGCCTGGTGCAAGTTGAGGCCTTTACTATTACAGTAACTTTCCTGGCTGTCAACAGCTTTTCCTTTATGTCCACTCTATCTTCAGCTATTACTGGGCATTCGGGAGGGCAAATAAAGCAGTTAAAGTGCTCCAGGGCCTCGTGGCTGCACCTCACGATCACCTCTGCAGCAACTCCAGCGATACAGCCCTCGGACACACTGCCATCAGCCACGACTGCAGCTATAAATCAGGGTAAACAGACCCCACCAGAACATGAGAGCTCCCTCCTGGCTGCCACAAACAACACTATGGCTTGTCCATACAGCTCATCCCATACAGCTCATTCCACCACGGAGTGCATATCCCTCATCCACACCAACCACGGGAACCGAGGGAAGTAATTGTATGTTGCTGGAAGAAGAGACCACTCTGAGTGGGAAAGGAAACTGTTAACTATTCACAGGAGAGGAGCTGTGGATGGTGAAGGCTGAAATGCTGCCTAGGTGACATCCTTATGTCCAGTCACCAGGGGCCTCAGGCTGTGAAATCCTGCTCACTTCACAGGTCTTGTAAAGCTCCCTTGCTAAAAATGCACGAGTGCAAGATGCAGTGACAAGAAGTTCCTGCCAAGTTTTCTCATGGTTAGCTCAGACCCAAAGCTGCTCTTGTTATCTCTGACTACTCAAATGAATGTTCACATCATGAGCAACTCTGAAGCTGTGCACACTGGTATGCTTTTCCAGTGGAAACAAGAGTCAGAATCAATCAATCTCTTCCTCTCTTCCCAAATTTCCTATCAAAATGCACTTTCAAAAGCCTAAATAACACCATGAAACATAAATATGGCTATCAAGACTAGAGGAAGGAGCATTTCCTGCAAAAGCTGCTTTGCTTGATATTTGTGGTTGTGGCTGGCAATCCACTGTAGTAAATATATTCCAAATACCACACTTGAGGCTGTGATGTCCAGTGCCTTTCCTTATCCCTTTCTCAATGACTTTCCACATTCCTCTCCAAGCTGTTTTCTCACCAAAAACTTTCACAATTAGAAGTAGCCCAGTTGTTCCCCTGTGAGCGTTCTCTTGGGGTCCTTGGGAAGACAAAGGAAGGGACTTTTTTTCAGAAAGCTGCTTTGGTCAAAATAAGAAGTCAATGACTCTGTCCTACTTTGAGAAGCCTTTCCAAATGTGCTCACTGCTGTGTTTTCTGGCTATTAAAACTTATATTTTTTGCTCTATTTTTCTGGGTTTTGTGGGGTTTTTTGCCCTGAAGACAGGAGAGTCAGGAAAACTCAACCTGCTCAGCAGCTTCCACCATGCTGCCCATATCAGATCCTTAATGTAGCCAGGCAGAAATACAGCCCATATTCAGGGCAACCAACCATGGCCCCTTTAGTCGGGTCTTCAGATCATAATCTTGAAACAAAGGTTGTAGGATCACAGGATGAGTACAGAGCTCTTGGATCACCCTTTGGCCACGCTCTAAGGTGTTGGGTGAACCGCAGACATTTGTCATGTAAAAGAGAATCTGGCTGCATGTTACAGTTAGATGATGTATAAATTGTCCATGCTAAGTTTTGCCATCCTCTCCCTGCCACAGAAAGGTCTGGGCGTGTTTTCTGATTCAGGAAAACAGGCTGCTTCCTGTAAGGGGGTTATAACTCTCAAGTGGGGAGACATTCGGCTGATTTGATCAGCAGAGCAGTGCATAAGAAATTACTTTTCAAGCCAAGTATGCTGTTACAAATCTGAGCTTCTCTTTCAGCTCACTATTTTAATTTCAATATGGACTAGGGTCTGCTGGCATTCAGGAGATCTAATCACGTTAGAGGGTTTCAGTGGCCTCACATTGTTTTAGAAGTAAGAGGCTTAAGATCAAAGAGCATCTTATTAAATGCCATGTTTATGGCATTACTGATTAAGCAGTTTATGAGCCATTTGGGAAACCACACCTGCCCTGCTACTCAAAAAGCCACCTTTTAAATCAAAGCAGCTGAGTGCAGGAAAATCCTACCCTTTCACCTTCTGCTTGGGCATGGTGCAAGAGTTAAAAGCATCTTTGCCCTTGCTAATTTAGGCATCTGTTCTTTACCATTCACTTGTAGAGAGGACTGGGAAGTTACATGTGGCATCTCATTTTCCATGTGCCACTGAAAACGTGGTGCCTCTTTGGTAGTGGGAAAACCAAAAAACAGACTATTTCTGCTGTAACTCCAGCACAAAAATGGTGTGTGACACATTTAACTTTTTGGGGAAAGATCTCACTGAGCATTTTTTACTGCACTGTTAGTGAACAAACACTGCCAGGTGAAATGTCCTGGTCAGGTGCTGCAGACATGATCACATCATTGCTTATTTTTTACGTTAATATTGTAATTCAAGACTAAAAAAAACCAAAATTAAAATTTTCATGCTGTCTCACTCATAACCCAGTTCCATTCCTAAAGTCAAGAGAACATAATCCATGCAAAGGGTTTCCAGGTACACAAAGTAAACAAAATGAGAGTAATAAAAGTAGTAATATTAGTACTAACAGTAGTAATACTACTAGTAGTGGTAAGAGTGATGATAATAGTATATTTGCTTGTCCTTCAGCTGAAACAATCTTAGAGATTCCTTTAATTCACAAATTAATTTGGATGTTTGCTTAGGTGTTTTCTTTCCAGTTCCACTTGGGTAATCTGCCTTGAGTACTTTTTCAGCTCAAATAACAATATTTTGAGTTTGTTTGTTTGTTTGATCTTCAGAAGAGATTTTGAAAATCATAGCTGGTTAATCAAGCTAAATTTAACAATCTGCAACCTTTATGCTATTCTAATGGCAAATAAGGCAGTGTAAATGTAAGTTATGCGGGACTTGTTAACATTTTTGTCCTCTTTATCTCTGCTTTACTCCCTTCACAAAATAGATAGCATTCCCTGCAAGCAGAATACATCTCAGACAACTTCAATACTCTGAAAATTCCTGTCTTTATGAGCTCCCCTTCTGCTGAAAGGAAGGAGGCACTGCAGGTAAAGGTTCAGCCTGTCTTTAAGATGAGTTATCTTAACAACTCCTAAATTTCTCTGCTGTCTCGCAAAGAAAATGAGGAAACCTGCATCTATCATATGTCTCCTTTTCAGACAGCTAAAATTAGGTGAGATGCATCTCATTCTTGGCAGAGTTCTTAATTTTTTTAGTGTATGGCCTGATGACAAATTTTCTGTAATTCTATTGAAATCTTTCAGCAACCAGTGTCCCTTACCTTTAAGGGCTTTGGTTGTAAATGGAGTATCCAAGAGTGGATATTATCTCACCAGTTGGACAATATTTAAATTCAGTACAGAATAAATTAATAGTGTGATTAAAATAAAAAACCCTTTGCTTTGGAGTATGGACTCTGACACACCTAAGGACTTAACTTTTCCCTGGATTTACATTACATCTTTCAATGTGCCATCTTCATTCATCAATTATTTAAAACTAGAGAAAGCAATTTTTAATTTGCCAATCTGTAGTCTGAATAAAAAAAAATCCTATTATTATTTACTTTTGTGCTTTATCCAATCCTAAATGTAAATAGGATTGTGTTGTGAGAGCATGACTTATTTTCATTAAGCCAAATTGTGTTTGCAAAATTTGACATACAGCACAGTGTCAAATGCATTGCACAAGAGCAGGTGCACGAGTCTTGCAGCTCACACTGTTTAGACCTGTGCCACTGCAAATGTTTGTAAAAAAATTTTTTCCATCTCCGGCTGTCAGAAGAAATTCTATCCAAAGACTTACAAAGGATAAAAGTTCTGTCTTCTTGCCCTGCTTATTTCACTGTATTCTACCTCTTTAGCAAAGATGGAAAAAGGAACAGCTTATTTTTGCATGAGTAATGCATGCCACATTCAGCTCTCCAAGCAGTTTGATTCAGCATCATCAGTCAGCAGTGGTGACTTTCCCCTAGAACATTGAGCACTGCACCTCTGGAGGAACAAACCAGAGACTTATTGGCTGCCCACAAGCCCTGCATGAAGCACTTCAGTGATGACTAAATGGGTTGAACAGGTCATTTAAAAAATTAGTTACCTAGATTTTACAAGAAGCTTGCAAGGGAATTTTGAAACTCTATAACTTTCCAGAGTCTACAGATTAAGGGCCTCAAGAGTGCTTTAAAGAGGTTCTTGCTATCAACCTTTTTTTCCACTGATGCTCCAGCTGGGATTCAAACAGCACTTCATGCTGACCCAACTTTCTCCTCACCAGATCCCCAGATTCCAGTAGGGAGAGCAGCTAAGAGCTTAAGCTAATGATGAGGATTTGCTAAAGCAGATGGAAGAGGTCTTAGACTAGCATGAAAGATGTATCTTCCAGCAAGCCTAGTAGCTTCTAGGTCATACTCAATAAGATGGCTTAGAGCACATTTTAGATGGTCTCAAGTTTATAAAATTTACATATCAGATTTACCCGTGGTACAAGATGCCACCACTCAGGCTGTTGGTTTACTTATCCTGGTTTGCTTACTTTCCATCACAGCACTGGAAAACACAATTTCTGCTTTTCCTTGGCCCCAGGAAAGGAACAAGCCACAAGAGTCCAGTGCAGACCACCACAAAAAAGAATTTGATTTCAGCTCGAGCATCAATCCACATTTGGGATTAAGAGGAGCAGAGGCCTTATATGAGGTATACCATGGAGTTATACCTCCAAAGGGAGCGATCTTCCAGAGACAGTGAGGCAGGTGAGCAGTCACTGGACTGAAATATGGGGCCACTCTTTCAGACATCAGTCTAAAGTTTCAGCCAAAACAGAAAGGAAAAATACAGAACTTGGTATCTTTACCCAGGAAAGAAATGATAACCCGTCAGGAAAGGTAAAACAAATATAAAGCAGTAAGAAAATCATGCCAAAGACACAGTACGAGCGAGAATTAAAAAACAGAAGCAAGTAAGTGAATACACAATTCTAGACACCCCACCTCATGTAAAGTTGTAATCTAACCCCCAGCCTGCTGTAAAAACAGGAAATAAATTCATGTATGCAGCAGCTGCCTCTGAGGCAGCACCTTTCAGCACCTGATCCCATAGTAATAACACACCACTTTATGTACTTTATGTGATGCACTGTTCTGTTTATCTACATCTGTCCCCTGCTTCTCTCTTACCCTCTTGCCTCTTCAGTTTTCAAACAGTTGCAAGAGGCATATTGAAGAACACTGAAAGCTGGTTTTGACACTGAACTCTTTGCCTCATTACTAAAGGCTTCTCTTGTGTTGAAGTCATCTCCATTTTCTCAGTAATGGACACTCGGCTTGGTGCCATGGGCCCTCTTTCAGCTCCTTCCTGCTCCAGTGATTTACAAGATTAAACAGGAGTTCATTACTCCTTTGATGTTCCTTTGCGTGCCAGGCTTGCACCAGCTGAATTTACCTGAGACTATTTCTATTAGGCTCTGGTTTTAATTAGTTCCTCTGTTTTGAAGGCTTCTTTTGAGTTCCTCAGGTGTCAAGGTGTTCTGTGTTCCTCTAGAAAACCAAAAAATGGCACATCTGGAAAGTCATCCCTTGGGATAGCAGTGGGAAAAGGAAGGCCTCAGTACAAGCAAGTAGTATTACTTTTAAGCTGAGAAAATACATTTAAGGGAAAAACATCTTACTCAGACCTTTTAGATTCTCCTTGTAATAAGATTCTCCTGGGCTATAAGAAAACTCGACCAATAAGCTGTTCATGAAAATAAACTATTCCCATTAATTTTAAGTGTGATGAAAAAGCCTAACATGAAAGCAGGTAGGGACTACTCTTTAGAAGACTGTCATGGTTGCTTATGCCAGGTGGCCAGTATAAAACAGATTAGAACTACCAGTACCCCAAAACCTGGCCGCAGCAGTCATCAGAGAGAAATCTCATCAGACAGACTAATTTAACTCCAAGAATTAGGAGTATTTTGCTGAGATTTTATATATGCCTATATATGCCTTCCCCTCATGTATCCACAATAATCAGAAAGCTTGCACTGATGAAAAGTCCATTGGATGGTTTCTGAAGGAGAATTAATCTAAAATATTTGGACTGAGAAATATCTAAAAGTATATCACAGTTAGACAACCTATTAGTCTTTTTACAGCCAAAGGATTTGTTGCTTCTTGGGCTATGAACAGTCAAAATTGAATTTATTTCCTTTTCATCAATCTCAAATGCACTGGAATAAGAAAATGGCCTGAATTGTTTAACTTCTGAGAGAAAACAAATACTACCAGTCAAAGAATCACTTTCATGTGCATGCTTTACCCTTGTTAAACCTTCTTTGTGAACACAGATGTCAGAATTGTTGCTGCTGGGACTCAGACCAGAGAAAGGCTTTCACAGGGACTGCTCTGCTGTTACCAGTTTACTCCCTGCTGAAGCACATTTTAAAGTAAATTCAGCTTTCCTTCTACATATTTCCTGCTATTTTTGAGAAGCTCAGCCAGGCTACCTGCTCCAGCACAGACCTGCTGTTGTCAGGTCATTCACTGAGTCAGGAAACCAATTGAGCTCCATGGCCTTGTGTAACATCTACATCTCTAACCATATTAAGAAAGATTAATTTAAAACATGTTTTTTTCTAATTCAAAGAACTCCCCCAGCTCTGTTGGTATTGGCCTGGTTGTGCATACTTTAGAGGATGCTCTAGTATTTCCAGGCTCTTAATCCTGATGCACACTTTGGTGACTCCCTACTCCCTGTCGGGGTGACTGTACATTTTCACTTGCCAATTCTTGAATTTTCTGTAGAAGGGAAATTCCTTGGCACACAAGCCCTAAAGAAACCAAGGTCCTCATGTTGGATAACTGGTGGGTCTGGACACCGGGCATGCACAGGTTAGAGCCAGCCCACAGGACTGCAGTGGCTATGCTTAGAAGTCACAGATGATTTATTGGTAATTATTGGCCTGCTTGATCTGCTGATCTTTTTTAGAGTTATTGGATATTAAAATGCCTCTGAACACAAGTGAACCATTTGTCAACCTCTGAAAAACTTCAAAGACCTTTAAATTGCAGTGATCTAGGCTGTAGTGTTGAGATTAACTATTGCACAGAAGAATGGTAGAAGCATAGAATAATAATAACAGAATTATTAAGGTTGAAAAGATCTCTAAGATCAAGTTCAGCCATTAACCTAACACTGCCAGGTTCATCACCAAGCCATGTCCCCAAGTGCCACATCTATATGTCTTTAGAATCCTTCCAGGGATGGTGATTCCACCAGTTCCCTGCTCAGCCTGTTCCAATGCTTGATCATCCTATCAGCGAAGATATTTTCCCTAATATTCAAACAAAACTTCCCCTGGCACAACCTGGGGCCATTTCCTCTGGTCACTTGCTACCTGGCGTGAGGGACCGAGCCCCGGCTCACTACACCCTCCTCTTGGGGAGTTGTAGAGAGCAACAAGGTCCCTCCTCAGCCTCCTTCTCTCCAGGCTAAACACTCCCAGTTCCCTCAGCTGCTTTTCATAAGACTTGTGCATAGACTCCTAAGAAACAAGCCAACAGGACCTCAGTAAGGTCCCCTGCACTGCAAGTATCTCATCTACCAGCCCAGAGGACAAATCCATCTCACAGCTCAAGCCCAACCATCTTCTCCAGCTCACAGGAGACTCACGTATCTCCTGTGACTACAGTTACAGGTCAGCTCTTCCTTTCCCTCTTTGCTTCTCAGGACTTACAGCTGCTATTGCCAGATTCATGTATGTCATGAACTCAGTTTCAAATTCATTTCATACAAATTTCACATATTCTGGGGGACTTCCTAGAGAAAATGTGAGGGGAGGAGAAAGTAAGAAGCCCTGAGCCCTATCCCATTAGCACTGCCTAGTGATGGGTCACTGAAAAACACGAGAGCAAAGTGACTGTGCCATGGCACAGCAAAGCTCCATCCTCCTGCCCCATCTCTCACAAATGTCACAGCTGCTTCCAGTCCTGCCTGTGTGTTCATAACCCCGAGGATGGAGAGGAGAGTGGTGGTGTCTGCACCAACAGCCAGCTCCACCAGCACTGCACATGGGCAGTCTTTGCTGGTGACCACTGTGTCTGTGCATCTACTGTCCCAAGGCAGTGATCCTTCACAAATCCCTGCAGCTATTCGTGGACTATTCACTGGCCTCTTGAGGACTTCCCAAGGAGACTGCCAAGTGCAAAGGGAGGGCACAATGTCTGTCACACAGGCACCACAAATACACCTTTTTCACCAGGAGGACATGGATCCAATGCGCTCGTTCTGCAGGTCCAGCAGCCTGGACATTCAAGTTTTCTCATACTACCACGTGCTGTAGTGAGCAAATATAAATAGTCCCAGGGATATTGTAATTAGCTAGTGAGTCACTGGCATCTCTGGAATGGCAACCCTGTGCTGCAAACCACAGGAACTGGAGACACACTGACAGCTAAACACAGCCACTGCAGTCTGTAATTGTAGGGGACTAGTTTTACAACCAGTGCCTTCATTGTAAAATGCCCAAACACCCTTTATAGAGTCACAGAAAAACACACAGGTCATAGATGTTTTGGAATTTTGGTCATTTTCACATGGAGGTTTTGGAAATAGGGAAGAGAGCTGGAGGCTAAAGTCAGTCTGTGGTACAATCCATAATGCAGTTTCTGCTGTTGTTCACACACACACAACCTGTGTGGCTACTTAGGAGTTCAAGTCAGGGCTTTTATGTTCCTCCCTTGCCCTATTAACACCATCCAGTGTGGGATGTTTGATGCCATGTGCTGGTTGGAATTGTCCTTCCCCAGGGTTTATTTTTCTTTGCACCCTGTGGAAATCCCTTCAGGTCTTTCTTTACTTCCATGGCAGAGTCCCCTGAAAGCAGCAGCCAGTATCTACGGAGGAGTATTATTTCCTCTGGTAATGTTCAGGACGAGAGCTCAGCTCATTCTTAATTCTAGGGATCATCCAGATTTCTGCTACCAAATCCCATGTCCAGCAGGTCTAGTCTAAAACACAAATAATTCAAATGTGGGTTCTTAAAACCTCAAGAAGGATAACTCATTTTAAATAACATTCATGTGTAACCTTGATGAAATATTATGGCTCCTAAAAACACACAAAGGTCACATCTGCAGGATGGAAAATATTATCATTGTGTTTACCTGCTTGGTCATGACCCTTTCTTAAATGCTGATGGAATGAAAATGACAATTCAGCATAATAAGA
The DNA here is from genome assembly GCA_013400175.1 of Phainopepla nitens. NCBI lineage: Eukaryota > Metazoa > Chordata > Aves > Passeriformes > Bombycillidae > Phainopepla > Phainopepla nitens. Next base: position 644,739 of record VXBQ01001802.1, on the reverse strand, counting down.
GGTATTAAATATAATAAGGGGGGGAGGGGGGTGCTATTGAGTATTTTAGGGCAGATGAGTTAAACTCTCTTTTGTCTTTATTTCTCTTAAAAAAAAAAACAACTGAAACATAGTACCCACAAAAATGCTCTAAGGACTTTGCCTAAAGCATTATTAAGCATTAGATTAAAATATCAGACTTCTTGGAAGATAAAGTGATATTCTAAGTAGATTCCTTGCTTTCTTTCAAAATTCCCAGTTGATTTCTAATGCATTCAGCAACATATTCAGTGTTATATTCTGAATTCACATGTTATGTACTGTTAAGCAGATACTGCTTCACTTCACTGACAAAATTTTATCAGCAGAAGAGTAAAGCTGCCTATGTATTCCTGCTCATGCAGCCCTATTTCACTGCAGCAGTCCTCCCTGAATGCTTCAGCTGAAGATTTCTTATTTAAATGCTTTGGGACCAGAGGGTCATAGAGTACAAACCTCTGCTCTGAGAGGACTCAGGACTATCCATCACTGTTTGTTTGTCTCCATTAGTACTACTTCACCTCTTGTCCCAGCGATTCATATCTCTAACAGCTTCAAGTCTTCTTCTGAAGTCTTAAATGTATGTCTTCAACAGCTGATAATCATTTCCTATTGCTGCCTTTGTCCTTCAGCTTGAATGGTTCCCCTACCTCAGTCCTGCTGTTCTCCTGATCTATTAACAGAGAGCAATATTATCTCCCCCTTCTACCCTCACACTGCAAGATTAACCAAACCCAGGACTTTTATTGCCTCTCTCCGGCTCCTGACCACACTTAGAGTTCCTCAAGGCTGAGTCCATCTTTCCTGAGTTAAAGAGATCTGAGCAAACTTTTCTAGATGAGCAGTAACCAAAAGCCCTGTCCAGTCTCAGGAATTATTCCCTTCTCTACCTTATCCAGTAATGACCTCTGCATTTTCCCCCGCTATACAGGACTGTGATGTACAAACATCTGCTGACTAGGATGCCATCAGTTCCCACAGGAGGAGTTTAGAGTTTATAGTCCTGATATTGATCCATACCTACCAAAACTGGCCTTTTAAACTGACCAAGTTAGTTGGAAAAAAATCCCTAGGTTTTGGAGCCATTGATCCCAATCCATAGAAGGGAAGCTCATATGGGAGATTAGACCTAAAACTAGGCCCTGAGGGACTTCATCACTGCGTACACTCTAACTTGTTACTCCCTTTCCTAGAAACTTCATGGTTGTCTCCCTGCCAGGCAGTTTCTGGCTCACCTTACATTTATTAATCTTTGCCCTTTTTCACTTTAGCAGTGACTTTCAATGCAGTACTCAACAAAAGCAGATAGATGAGATTTACTTAGTCCTGTTTGTCTAAACAAAAGAAATCATCTGTCTTTTAATAGGAAAATACCAGTTTAGAGCATTGGCTCTCCTCCAGATCACAATGGGGTTTTCTGATATAATTATTTGATTCTGCATGGAGCCACTCTCACTACCCTCACTCCTATTCTCAGTCTCTGACTTAACGAAATCCCATCAATCTTCCAGCTCAGCCACACCACTGTTTCTCCTTATCTCACAGAGTTCCTCCTTTTATAGCTCATTTTATGTTTTAGCTTCTATTTTTACTTCTGCTGACACGGAGTGACTCAATTCATCCACTTAAATGCAAACACAGACCTAAATGTAGCAGTTCATGATATAACTTGTATGCAGATAGGGTAGACAAGAAAGGGCTGGAATTGGCGATGCCTTGTGTGAAACAATTGTCTGTGCTTTCTGCTGCATTTCACACAGTAAAAAATTATGAGAAAAAAAAAATTAAAAAATCCTCAGAAAGATTTTTGCCTCTCTGACCCTCAGTTCTCAGGTCTTATCCCTCTCTGAGAGAGGAAAAGGTGCTAAATCTAAGATTTTTAATACCATTTTCCCTGTCCCCAAACCAAGATTTACTGCAACTTCTACTCCATGAGACTGCGTTTTGTGTCCATCTCTAAACAAGTTTGTGCAAGATATAGCTCTGAAATTCAGTGTTAGGAGCCTGTTGGGCAAGGACCAATTCCAGTTCCTACTGGAGCACAAGGCACAGGCGTTAGCTGAAAATCCGTGTACATATGAGGAGCTGAGTGGCAGAGGAGCAGACTCCCCCTCAGTGCTGTCACCCACAGGCACCCCAGAGCTGAACCTCCCTCACAGGTGTGAGGCAGCAGGACGCAGGCTGCGCCTCAACGCTGCAGTGCAATCCCCTTGGGGGTAGAACACAGCCTTTCAGCATAACACATGCTTTTGGAATGGGAAGCACAGCACAACAGGCCAACTGAAATTTTCCAGTTCAGGTGGAAGGAGGCAAAGTTTTTCTGTTGGAATCAGACCCAGGAGCCCAGAGTCTTCAGAAAATGCTATGGAATAAGGAGCACAGAAGGAGTGGAACAGTGCTTTGATCTTATATGATCCATCTCCAGCAGCACAAGAATCCTTAGCAGACTCAGACTATCTGCTCCATTTTTTCCAAGAAAGAAGCACACATTTTCCTGATCACAAGCAACAAGATGAGAAATAAATAATTATCCCACCATATTGGAGCCTTCTACAATCCTCTCTATTGTTGGTGAGGGACTGAAGTTGTCACTTTTAATTAAATGCTGTAACTAATCTGTTGTTAAGACACTGAATGCAATGGCAAACATTTACAGTGAACAGATATCCCTTAGGTCAAATAAATAACAGCCCTGAATGATCAGCTTGACCAGATGCTGCAAAAAATTATTTTCTGCTTACAGAATTCCCTAACATAGTGAAAAAAAAAATCACTGTGATACTGACCAAACTGGAACAGTTTCCCAGAGGATCTGTGAAGTATCCATCTTTGGAGAATATGAAAACTCAATTACACAGGGTCCTGAGACATCTGATCTAACTTTCAAGTTTCGAAGGAGACCCTATTTTGAGTAGTAGGCTGGACTAGACGATTTCCATAGGACCCTTCCAACCTGAACTAACACACAGATCTAAGACAGCAAAGTCATCTTTTATGTTAACATGCTGAATATTGACTTCTTTCCTAGGAGGGAAGTGAGACTTGAAGATAAAAGGAAAAAATACCTCAAAAATATTACAGAAGAGCTTAACTGTCTATATATATGTGTGTATATAGGTATGTATATACATATATGTGTATATATATCGACACATATATAAATATTACTGCATATAGGCATGTACAGCTCACTCAGCCCAAAACTTTTGTGTCAGATCTGAAAAGGGACTGCTGTCTTGTACTTTGCTCAACAAAAGATATATTTTAGAAGTCAAATAAAAGCATTGAGTCTGCTACTTAGCACTTGAATCAAAATTCAGATGAACATGACTTGAAAATAGGAATCTACTTGTAGCTCCATTCTTTTGGAAAGAATCACATAGAAGGTGATCATGTGAGAAGGGACACAATCCTTCTACTCATTTTGAGCAGCAGCTTCCACTGGAGACAGGTTCATTCAGAATCAGTAGGGCTGAGTTGCTCTAAACTTTGCCCAGCCCAGAGACAGGAGGATTTTCAGGACAGGTTAATGAAAGACCCAGTAACAGACAGCAGGCCAAATTAGCTGTCTGGGCATAATCTGCTTGGGTCTAATGATCACAAAAGATGTTACCACCCAACATTATCACAGGCTCAGATGTAATCAGACTGCAGCCAAAATAAGCTGCCCACAGACAGTGCAGTTGGAGCTGATATTTTGCTGGCAATGAAAATCTTCCAATGAAAAAAATCCAAGTGAGTAGCGAAGCTGTCAAACATTGAGCATTTCTACTCATAATCAAGCTACAAAAGAGCCTTCAGCCTCCCACTGCAGTGATTTATGTCCTTGGGTCAGTCACAATTATTTCCAATGCAACCTTGATGGACATCTCTTCTCGACAACAGCTCAAGCAGTCTTGGGAGGCTAGAAAAGAGGCACAGTTCACACAAATATCTGACATTAAGTCCTTCAGCTGGCTGCAAATATGTATCAGACCTCACAGAAAATCAGAGATATTACCAGACTGTATTTCCCCTTGATCTCTCACCAGTGCTTCAGAAAATCTTTTATTTATATAAATGCACACATAAACTTTTCTCCAGTGGTAATTACCACTGTGCTTGGATTTCCACAACAATCACAGATCAAATTAATGGACATTAAAACTCACTAAATGTGCAGTGGTAAGAAAAAAGTGATCTCTAAGACTTACTGAGCTCCTCCAGCTATTCCACTAAGCTCCACTGGTTTTTTAATTTGATGCCATATCAAAAGAAAGTTTGTGATTAATTTGGTGTTGGCTGTCAAGAGATAACTCATTTGGAGCCTCACAGCTTCTAATATACTTCTTCACCACTGAACATGTGTTGGAATAAGAAAACTCTGTCTAGGAAAGGTGTAATGAATCAGAGCATCGCACAAGAAATGTCAGTTATTCTATTTCAGTTCCCAGAGGGACAGCAGAAAAGTGTGTCTGTTTACCTGGAATCTCATCAGTCCCCCCACTGGTGTGTTTGAACCGGTCTCCTTCCACGTGGACATTTGGACACAGGACATCTGAAAAGCAAAAGAACCAGTACAAAATTATCCCAAGGAAACACATCAACTTGGAAGCTGCAGAACTAACAAAGGCTGCTCTTCTGGGTTTTGTTCAGAACATGCACCTGGCACCTCAGCAATAATTCCATCCCAGGCTCTGCACATCTTAAATACCCTTCCTCTCCCCTACAGCCTAACTTCATGACAGACAAGAGACCCAGGACACTATGTCTGGTTTTGAGCCACTTTTTTTCTGCCTGACCAGACAGGAGGACAGAATAGATGAAATGAGCCTTTCCATCAGCTGGGACAACCCTCTGAGTCTGTGTCTTTCTCCTGTCCATAAATCTGCATGTAAGTCACAAAAAACTGTCAGAAAATACAGAATGTGCTTCCACTCTGAGCTTGGCTGGAGAGGAAGTTCTGAAAGGCCAGCTGACAGTGGGATGCTGCCCAAAATTTCAGAAAGGACAGCTCCTTCTCTGGAAGCCACTCCGAGTTTGTTCAAGCAGAAGTTGGAGTTAAATAACTAAAATTTTGAAGAGTATTCACCCCTACACACGGTTTTAAAAAGTCATGAAAATACCCAGCCTTTGTCAGCCATTTCTCATGCTCCCAATTAGTGTCAACACAATTGCAGATAAATGCTTTTCCACAGATAACTGTCTACATATCCACTCCTTTTCTGCCAAACCTTGAAATAACTTTTATTTATGCTTTCTTTTCCCAGATCGATAGGTTATTGCACACTTGTAAACAATGGGGACAGGCAGCTCAAGGGATCAGTTTAATGGGAAGAACTGGTAGGGATTATTTGGTCTGTATATGTTCAATATTATAACAATAACAAAAACAACAACAACAATAGTAACAACAATAGCAATAATAAATATATATCATTGCATGTACAATATTTGACTTATTAGGGCAGGTCCAGAGGAGGGCCATAAGGATGATCTGAGGCCTGGAGCATCTCTCCTGTGAAAACAGGCTAAGAGAGCTGAGGTTGTTCAGCCTGGAGCAGGGAAGGCTCCAGGAAGATATTATAGCACCTTCCACTAATTAAAAGGGGCTTTAAAAAAGTGTGGAAGGGACATTTCACATAGGCAGATAGTGATAATCTTTTATTACCTCTTAAAGAACTGTAGCCTCACTTTTGTCTTTATTTTGCAAATGTCCTGTGCTTCTTTTGGCCTCTCCCTGTCTGCCTGCACCTAAGGAATGATCTTAATTAGCTGGGAAGGGAAAGAAGTTTATTGCAATGCTCACTTTCCAGTGACTTTCCAGCCACAAAATAATTCACAGAGGCTCAAACAAGGTTGGTACTTTCCCATCTCAGTTATTAGCACAGCTCTGTATGTGCAAAGAAGAGTGCTGACAGCACAGGCATCAGTCCCAAGGAGCCACCAGATTAAGGAGCCACATCCAGGGCTGCATTGTTGGGAAGGCAAGACAAAAGCTGCCCTCCTTCTATCAGAGCCTTTCTGTGAAACCCCTGACACAGGTGAACATTTTAGTGTCAAAGAGCATTTATGCCCATTTTTTCTGCTACCGCTAGGCAAAACTCTGAGCAAACATTTGTGATGCTCAGAGGACTTGCAATGAGCAATGAGCACCCTCTGAAGATGGCAGAGACACTAACAAAATCTGCACTGCAGCTAAGGCTCTGCTAATTTGTAAATCTTTACAGATTTACAGAAGAGAAAGTACAGCTGACTGACCTGAGCTTTCAGTCTCTGCTCCTTGTTACATCCTCTGCTTGCAGTTCTCTTTAAATATGTATTGTTTAAAACTTCTTTCTTGCCTGCAACCTCATATAATATTCTGTCAATCATTTGCTTTATCCATTTTTTTTGTCAGCAAAGAATTTGCATTTATATCTACGGGGTTCATGGAAATTTTTAACAGCACCAGAAGTGCTAAATATCCCTTTACAATTGCACCAGGAATGATGAGTTTCCAGTGACACCTGCTACATGAGATCAGTCAGCTTTTAATCCATTGTAGAGTGCTACTTTTTAATGCAAATGGAAGTCAATACATAGTAACAATGCCTAAGAAAAAATGTACTTTATTAAATAACAAATGTATTTTATCAAGGTAGTTACCATATCAACCAAACTGTAACTCCACATAAGAAAATTTGTTTTGTTAGAGATGACCTCTTTCACATAAAATTATAATCCTTGAATAGGGATACATAATAATTCCTATTCTGCAATACTTTATTCACTGGCTTCAACATCAAATACTACTTTTTTGTGAGTGAGATCAGGAAAATTGCTCTATAGCTGTACATATGGACCATTTTTTGATTTCTAATAGCCCTACATTATCATCATTTCAAAGGCCCATAATTATAGGGACTAGGAAGCCCTGTATGTAAATTTGCAGATGACACCAAGCTGAGTGATGCTGTTGACACACCTGAAGGATGGGGCCATCCAGAGGGACCCGGACAAGCTCAAGAAGTGCCTCATGGAAATCTCATCAGGTTTAACAAGAGCAGGTTCTGATGCTGCACTTGGGTTGGGCAACCCCTGGTATCCATCCAGGCTGGGGAATGAAGGGACTGAGAGCAGCCCTGCCCAGAAGGACTTGGGGGTGCAGGAGGGTGAGAGGCTGGACAGGAGCTGTCCACGTGCACTGGCAGCCCAAAAATCCCATGTCCTTGGTTTGTACAAGCTTCTTGTTGAAGGAAGCATTTCTAAAAGTAATTTAACTGCAGATCCCCCCTTTTCTGTAAGCAAATCACACTGAGATCTTTTTGATGAGGAGCGACTTAAGCCTCGCTTTTAAACATCATTTTTTTAGAACCTCCCCTATGAAAAAAAATCCCAAAGGTCTCAAACATTTTAAAAGCGATACTACAGAGTACATGTTCAGCAAAGAGTCATGTCAGAAGAATGTGTTGGCTCAGGAATATTCACTAAAACAACATTAAATAACCCACTGTCATTAAAACATAACAATAGGGCTGCAAGTTTGGAAAAGAAGAGTGATCTGCTTGTTTGAGTCTCTTTGCCTCCAAGCCATTTCAAAAGAAATTCAAGGAAACGATAGAAAACAAAGGGGAAAACAAAAGAGAATGAGAAAGGAGAGGAGAGAAAAGCAGGAGGGAGGGAGGGACAGAGGTAGGGAGAGAGGTAAGGGAAGGGGAAGGGGAAGGGGAAGGGGAAGGGAAATGGCAGTATTCCTGGCCAGGAATGGTGTGATTCTGCTGCCCCTTAGGATTTTCTATAGAGAAACCTTCACTGTAAAGTGACAAACACAAATCCCCATTGCCAGATTTCCATCCTTGTGTCCATAGGACTCTGCTGAAACAGTTTCTTAATTTTCATTTTAATTCTTTCAAGGATAAGCAAGCCCTCAGCTGCCAAGGGCTCCTCTGGGGACTTGTGTATAATGAATGCTGAACATGTGTAGCTGTCAAGTTCCACAAGAATAAAGTAGAAAGGTGAGAATAGAAACACAAGAAGGTTAAAGCAAACATTATTTATTACCATGTTTCTTTTTTTTTTTTCTTTCAGACTGAGAATTTCAGTATTCCAGAATCTCAGCAGCACCCAGTGCCTTGGCAGAGATTCAGACACTCTGAATCTGCATTATTATTCCATTCCTGCAAGAGAAATTCTCCTGTTTCTCTCAAAAGGTGTGATACACTCAACCCAAATATTTGAGTTTTCTCATCCCCTGACATTGAAGTTTAGCCCCTTGCAATCCTATCAGCAAATAAGGCAATGCAGAGCAAATACAGGCTTCTCTAAAAGTTGTCTCCCAAAACTTTAGACCACACAGCCTGGTAAGAGGAATTTGGGTTAAGGGGTGCGTGGGTTTCAAATCCATATGTAGATAGTATTGCAAATTCTTTTCTACATTGAAATAATTTTCCCATTGAAGATTCCACTTAAAGGAGAAGGGGCCTGGTGAGAAAAGTTTTCTTAAAGTCAAGAATATTTCATGGAAGTAGTTTCTCAGAGGAGCTTTCTCAGAGCCCATTAGCTCTGTTCTTTAATTACGCAGGCGGTTCTCTGTGCAGCAGTTCCTCCAGCACATTTAATTCCCTGCAGTCAGTTGATGACTCTTATATATAGTACTACCTTTATTTGTTCTTTTCTTTTATAAAATATTACACATAGACCATTTTATAGCCTCCAAATTTAAGGGTTTTCCCCCCCCACTCTTTTAAAAATGCTTCTTTTGAAAGAGTACCTCTACTCTCTGCCCACATTAACTGAATGTTTTTGGCAAATTTTTTTGTCAGATATTTTTTCCCTGCAAATGAACCAATCCATAAAGTGCCACCCACTATGGAAACAAATTTATAAGGAAAAATGAGGCTTTTTTTTCAGTTACAGTGGCAGGCAGGCAGCCCTGACAGTGTAATGATACTGCAATATCATCTGTACTAACATTATAATTTGTAGCAAGGCGCAGGTACAACAGAGCATCACAGCAGTTATATGATTACACCTTGCAGTTTAATGCCTTGTGCAACTCTCCTTTCATTTCTGAAATCACACTGAATCTCCACACCACGGAGTTTGAAGTCCATCAGTGCCAGGAAAATCATCTGTAGTTGCTGAAGCCAAGGTCAATTCTGTCTTTTTACCTTCAAATAATGCCTACATTGATGCTGGATGAGGTTTCCATATTTGCTCTCACACAAAGGCTCTCTGTCACTACAGTGATAGAATCAGAGCATCACAGAGTGCTTTGGGCTGGGAGGGACCTTAAAGATCCTCTGTTTCCAATCCCTCTGCCATGGGCAAGGACACCTTTCACTAGACCAAGTTTGTCAGGGCCCCATCCAACCTGGCCTTGACACTTCCAGGGACCCAGCATGCACAGCTTCTCCAGCCAACATGTTCCACTACCTCACCACCCTCACAGTGAAGAATTTCGTCATGATATCTAATACAAACCTGCCCTCTTCCAATTTAAAACCATTACTCTTTTTCTATCAGTTCAAACCCTTGCCAGAAAACCCCTCTTCAGCTCTTGTAGAGCTCATAAATGCTCATGATGAAATGAAAATGGAATAGCAAAACCTCACCACAGCACAGCTTTCAGGTGGAGAAAACACAGCCACAGCCTACCCTACTCCTCGTAAAGCTGTCACATTTTTGCACTAAAACATTATTCTGAAAATGCACCAGTGCTCAGCTGAACTACTCCCCAGGCTCCCCTGTCTGCTAAGAATGTCCCAGGTGACTTCAGTGGGACTCTGGGTATCTGTGTCCACAGGGCTCCCTCCCATTTCCCAGCACAGTAGCCAGAAAAAGTGAATCTCTGTGTGGCCATCCATTCAGTGCTGGCACTGCTCAGCAGATGGTGTGTTCCACACAGAGAGTAAGCAAAATTACTGCAGGGTATTATACCCCAGAGAGCTCTCATGCAACACACATTTAAGGTCCCAGGCAAGAGGACAGTCTTCTTTGAAAGGCTCTTTCTATAGAATGGAGGAACAGGGCTCCTTCAAATAGCAATTCAGAGCAGAAATCCAATTTAGGTGCCTTGATGTAGCCCTGAAAAAGCTACTCTCTTCCCATTGTTTCTAGGGGAAATCTAGGAACACACAATTCCCAAATTAGAAATCTATCAAAGGCACCAGAGTTACATCCATCCAATTAAAACAAGCATGGTTGGGTGCATTCCTGGGCACTGAGGCCAAGGCATGTTCAAGCCCATATCTATGCTAGCAAATTGTCTTAGCCTCCAAAATGAGAGGGCTGCTGACCACAAGCCCTCCCTGGCATGTTGGAAGGACCCATCAGGGCTCCAGAAATGTTCCAGTGGAGTGTCAGCTTCCCTGGGGCGAAACGTGCCAGACTCCAGGGCAGATGAGTGCATTCCACTGCCCAGGAATGCTTCTGGCCACATTTACAGTTATTAGTTTAGATACAGCCCATACCATCCTTTGCTAAGAGTTGTCTTATACAGATCAAAAGGACCCTCTTGAGCAGCAATGCTAATTGATTTTATGGTCACAGGCCACCAAGCCTTAAATGCATTCAGTGCAAATGGGAAAGTGGGAAGGGGGCTGCATGCACAGCCGAGAAATACTGTATACTGTTTAAACAGGATAGCAGGAATGCAGGCAGTTCTGGCATTTGAAAAGCACTTGAAGTCCTTTTGAAGGTGAGAAAGTAAATTTAGAAAAGAAAAGGTTAAATTCTTCTCCTACACTTTTCATCCTGTCCTGCCTCACTTACACTGGAGCTGCATATCAGAGAGATGTGAAAAATACTCTTTTCCCCACAACATGGCAGGCTGCACTGTGCATTTACACTATCTTCTCACCCTGGATCCAAGCATCTCTCTCTTCTCCTTTTGTTACTATCAATTGCCTTTTCTATTTTTCATTTTCCTCTGTCCTGTGCTCTGGATCTTGATTCCAAATGAGACAATGATACTACAGCTACTCCCACCCCAACAGCACACAAGAAGTGACAACTGCACACCTCCACCAGCACAGGGAATCCTTTACAGCCCATCAGCCCCATCTCTAGGCTGACCCCATAATCTAACCCTTAGCTCAGCTTCAGATGCCCTTCAAAATTTTCTAGAGAAGTTCCGGAATCTTGGTGAGGACTCATCTTTCCAAAGGATACCTGCACTGCAGGATGCTCAGAGAACCTCTCCCTCTCTAAGGCACCCACACAAATGCAAGGAACTCGTAGTGTGACTGGCAGCAGACGTATATTGTCAAGAGGACTGATGCAATTAGCACCGTTTAAGTGAGCAGCATACAGAATTAATTTGCACATGCTCCCACAGGGAGTAAGTGGCACTCTGGGAACTATGAAAATAGCATCAGGCCTTGGCACTTCCAAGCTAATTTGCTTGTGTCTGGCCCTAAACAAACACAGAGACTGTGTGCCAAGGAGCTCGTCGGCAAACAGCACAAGGTTTTGAGGAAAGCAATTAGCAGCTGTTCTCCATCCAGGCCAGGAGCTGATTGCTGCTCTGGGGCACCAGTCCACCTCCTTCTCTCGTTTTGGGAAAGAGGTGAAGCTTCACTGTGCTAAGTGTCCTTGACTGGAGTGAGCTACAGGGTTTCTGCTGAGTGGCCAGCCATTGCCTTAGCAGATAAATTGCCACAAGCATGTCTTCACACTGATGACCTATAAAATATTTAACAGGATGGCCGTATGGAGTTGAGCTGGAGGACATCCTCCGGGAGCCAGCAGCCACAGCAACAAGCCCTTCCCCAGTGGGGAATCTGCTCTATTGGCACAGATGGAACATGTCAGTCCTGATGCAGCTGCTGGGCTGTGTGGCACAATTTTAGGTGTTTGCTGCCTGTACCTCAGAGTCTGGAGAGAACAGGGTGCTGCGAGGCTAAAAAAGTTTCCTGCTTGGCATTGAGTCCCAGATGAAGAGCAAAGATCAAAGGCGCCATTCACCTGGCTGTGGGGAGACAAAGCCACCCCACCTGCCAAAGTGAGGATCCCAAGAGTGCAGAAAGAAGAGACCAGCACATAGGGCCTCTCTAGGAGTGCAGATGGGAATGATGATGGAACAGAAAGCACTCCAGGTAGATTGTCTCACCTGCTGACCATCTCACAGCCACAGAACAGCCAAACATAAAAAAATTCCATCATTCTCTCTCCCCTTGTCACTCATTAAGTTTTAAAAGATAAAGTTTTTATACTCTTGGATTTTGCACCATTGGACATGGATCAATTCCAATATCCACCTGTGTAATGAACAGTGAGATTTCTATGGTGTATAAGAACACCCAAGTTAAAACATCTGTGCTTTACACTCCTTTAAAAACTTAAAAAGATCAGTACCACACATGCAAATGTTGGTCGTAGAAACAGGAGAAGCATTTCACTAACACAACCAGATCTCTCTTTTATTTTTTTCCTGTGCTATTAAACAAGTAATATGGAAGTAAAATTCTGCCAGCAGGAAATTTCACAACAGGGAGCTGGTAGCAGCAGTAGCAAAAAATGCAAAATCTCTTACAGCAATGGCTGATTTTAGGATGGACTCAAATGTTGTAAAATGCTGTCAACACAGGAGAGGTGGATTTTTTTTATTTGGTTTTAAAATAGCAATTCTATGTTAGTCCTGCAATTGAAACGATGGGGATGATTAAAAATAAACTCAGTGTGAAGCTCCGGTAGGTTGGTTCTCACTGAATAGGAACAATACAGTATTTCTGCTATAAAACCCCATCAATCTCACTTGCACTCGGCATTCACCAAAGGCACATTCCCCAGATGAGCCCAATGGAGCGGTGCAGCTACAGATCTGCTGAAGCCATCAGTTCCCACTGCTGGCTGGAGGGACAAGACAGTCTGTCCATTATCCTCCCATGTGCCACAACACGGAGACAAGAGCGGGGAGTCTCCTCATCTCAGCACTGCCAGAAAGCTGAGATGCCAAGTCACAGTCTATAATTGATTTTTTATAAAAGCAAATCCTGGGCAGACCACAAATGTTATTTTATTTGTTAAATTTCTGTAAAAGCAATTACTTGTCCAGAATAATAACAAGAAATCCAGATAAGGCATTTTGCTCCCTCACAGTAGTTCCAAAAGTGAATTAATTAGAAGCAACTTGTTTCAAAGCCCATGGCTTTTCAGCTGATCAATAAATATACACTAGCTGTTCTCAAATAACTTCCAAGAGAGAAATATAGCTCAAGGATGAGTTTAAGAGGGACTCTGACTGCCATTACTCTTCTGGTGCAATTATACAACTGCAAATTGAACAGTATCTTCTTCCATGTAGGTATTTTTGGGGGCTACTGTAACTGTGGCTTTGGGACTCTGACCAGCAGCAGTATAAATATATCATAAGAGGAAAGCAAAGAGATTTCTGTATAAATACAAGACGTGACTCTGGCTAAGAGTTTGGTTTTGTTTTGTAAATAACTGTAACATCACCTTTGCAAAAGGGAGAGGGTTTAAGAAAAGTAAGTTTCTAGACTCTAGTTTCCTCTTAGAAGAAACCAGATTAAAATAACATCCTGGCTGAAGGATGCAATTTTATGGATGCATCTCAGCAAACTCAGAAGTTTGCCTGGTTGCTATCCACATTCTGCTGAATTTGGCCTTTCCTGGGCAGGGCATGGAACTGGCCACACAGGGCGGGAGACAATGGCAGGCATGTGCCAGCCCCATGACCAGCCAGAGGAAGCAATGGGACACTTCTGTGGTGGCACAGCTCTTCTGAAGAGACCCTTGGAGAGAAAGACATCCACCTGATAATCTTCATGGTGTTAAACTTTGGGGACACCAATGGAAACAGTTTGAGGATGATTGATCATGTGAGAAAAAAGGCTTGTCCAAGATCAGGTGCCACCACAAGCTGCTGGCTTTCAGAGCTGTCTCTGCCTTCCAGGGTGCTACAGAGTCCAGCAGGAGAAAGATGTGACTCCAAATGAGTGAGGGATGGCAGAAGCAAGCCCAGTGCTTGTTTCTTTACCTCCAAAGGGCTTAAACAGACCATTGATATCTGTAAACGTCTTAACAGATTTAAAGACCTTTAGGAGAATATCTGAATTTTTTAGCTTTCAGACATGCCTAAAAATAGCCAGGTTGAAAGCACTGGGTTCACTTCTGACTTAAATTTTGAAAGATAAATTCAGTCCTATGTTAATTTTATCCAAACAGCTTCATCCACCTGCAAGTTCCAAACATGCCACCAGGCCCAAACTTTCTAAGGAGGTTGGCATAAGATCTGGATGCTTCCTCCCCATTGGCACTTCTCTTCAGAAGCCTAAAGGCAGCCAAAAGAAAAGCAACTTAACCAGAAGTGGTTTTGAAGGCATCTGCCCCCTCCACACTCCGCTAAACAAAGGATGTGACAAGTGGAGCCTGGAAAAATAAGGGCTTGTGAGCAATAAATAAAAGCAGGCACAACCTGGGCTATGTTACCCAAGCCAGATGCACATAGTTCAAATGCTGATTTCCCCTTTCTTTCCCCCTACAGACTTTTCCCTGCTTAAAAATGTCAACCACTCATTTTTAAGGAGGTCTAAGAAGATATATTTCGGACAAGACAACTGTGCAGGAAGGGAAAAGGGAAAGAATCAAACCTGAGCACCAAAAAGAAAGGAGTCAAGAGGGAAAATGCACATGGGTATCAATCAGCATCTACAGCCCTGCCACCTCTGAGTAGTGAGATCTTCAATCCCCACTTAAAGCTTATCTGTGCCAGGAAAAAACCCATTTATCAAGCCCTCTGCATGAATACAGGGTTACCACACTGTGCAATACATCTGTGCTGTCTTATTCACGTACCTGGAATCAACTTGTGCTATTGTTGTGCCAGTCTGCCAGCAGCACAACCCAAGCCTCCCCACAGACATGCTAGGATGAGTTAATGCTGTAAAACTTTCAGCTGCACAGCCACAAAAGGTACATCCCAGTGTGAGAGAATCTGCTTCCAGAGGACCTGCAAAGTCAGCCCAGTGGTACCTGTCCCTATCGTCCCTCTCCAGAGAGCTGAGCACACTGAGTCTCCAAAGGGAAACATGGTTTGCATTGATTTTTTAAAACATATTAAGTAATTGATATTTTGAACCAAAACCAGAACTTCCACTTTGCAAAAAACCCCAAGTTCAAAATAAGCATTTTAATAGCTTCAAAAATTTTTTCCAATCCACCTCCATGATCAAAAACCCATCTAAATTGGTTTTGCCCAGAAGTTTTGATCTTGATGAATTAGCATTTTCCCTATGACAGGCATTTAATTAAGAGATCCCAAATCAATTCTGAGAGGTTTCTCTTCTTACAAAAAATGTCTCCTAGCCCATGCACCTAGGGGTATATGGCATGGGAAGTGGATAATTTTACGTGCTGTCAGTTAGGAGTGAGAGATTTGGAATTGATGTTTCAATCTGAAATAAAATGTTGCAGGCAGGTACAGTGTATTAGCTCAAGAGCTTCTGATGAGTCCTGAAGGACAACATTCAGCATCGTGCTCATTGTGCATGCTCCTCTCCCACCTGAGAAGAAAAGGGGTTTCAGAAAATCTCTTGTGACCTCAGGAAAGGAGTATTGTATCAGATGCCTCAGCAGAAGTCCAGCAAGTTTTCTGTAGTAAAACTGATCCCCACAAGGTGTTTTTGCAGGGTCACTTCACATTTGAAAGCACACCCAACAGATTTGGGGGTTTTTAATTTTTTTTATTTACACACCCCTAAATTTTTCCAAGGACCTTTAAAACCTGCCTTTCAAATCTAGGCCAAATGCCAATCTGTTTCTTTCCTCTTGGACTTCTTTTTCCCTCCTTAAATGATGCTTTTGCAGAGGATATACTAGGAATTGCTGCATCAGGTGGAACTGCATAAATGGGAAGTGGAATTTCACAGTCAATTCTGCATCCTCAGTCTGCATCCCTTGGCATGGTGATCTGCTAGGAGTCTCTGCAGCACAGACACTTTGGGGATTCACCTTTGTACAGTGCTAAAGTGAAGATGCTCTCATTGCACCAAAGAGCCACACAGGCACTGAGAACCAGCCAGACTCTACTTCTTTAATGTTTTTTTTTACCCATTAAAAGAACCAGATCACATAATTATTAAGATTGGAAAAGAACTCCAAGATCATTGACTCCAACATTTTAACCACCATGTCCATTAAACCATATCACAAAGTCTACTCATTTTTTGAACATCTCCAGGGATGGTGACTCTACCACTTCCCTGGGAAGTCTGTTCCAAAGCTTAAACAGTCTTTCAGTGAAGAACATTTTCCTAATACCCAATCTATTTTCTTAGGTAATCCTCCCCCTTTCTGCATTGGCAGAAAGGTAGATTACAACCTGTATAGTTAATGCCTCAAAAAGTAATTCTTGGAGATCTTTAGCAGTTACTTCCCAGGCTTTATAAGAGAGTATGTTAGACACAAAACAAAATAAGAGCAGGTACAGAGCTTGGCTGTTCTCTGCACACAAAGAAAGAAGAGCCAGGAGGGCTCACAAACACCCAGTAAAGGACAGGGCAACCAGCTTTGGTTTTATCAGGGAAGACTAGAAAAAAATCAACCCTGCAATGTCATTCCCAGTTGACCGTAAGATCCAGAAGCAATGGAGACGGTGTGGGTGTGTCAACTACTGAGCAATCAGAGTTGTTATTTCGCCTGGATCACAGCTTCTGTCCTTCAAGGAAGATGGAAAAATGACATTTCAGCTTTACTTCCTGGGGAAGTTGCTTATTCAGCAAGGTTTGACCTGCAGTTATATGTTATCCATGCAGAGGGAGAACTGGAAGAGGAGCTAATGTTATCATAGGAACTGCAATCCTAAGGAAGTTTCTAGCTGCCTTTTGCAGCTGGGATTCCTCCCCCCTTAAAAAGAGACTTGAGCCTTAAGAGAATGTGGTGAAGGCTTGTGCAAGTTTATCTGACTGGGCGTGCTAAGGTACTGACTTTGAGAATGGATATTTTAGGTGCTGACCTGAAGAAGAAATTGTTTCTAGGTGAGAATCATGGGAGAAAGGATTTGTGCTTGCAAAACTGCGTCAGGGCACATGCTGGGCGCATGCTGGGCTGGGACTTTCTGTGTGAAGGAAGGAACAGTGAAGTCTGCTGAAAGATAATGGCTAGACACATTAAAGCTTTTCACTAGCACTTTCTGATAAGATTATAAATATTCTCTATAATTGCCATTAGCTAGAGTGGCCAAAAGCCTGAAGTGGCAAAAGACTGCAAGTTCACTACAAAAACTGCAGAACACACATGAGAGGGGAAAGCAGAAGATGGAAAACAGAGCTGAGGAAGTTAGTCCATTTCTTAAAAGAATCTTTTAATAACTCTAAAACAAGCTGCACAAGTCCCAGTGTGGACCAGTTGGCCCCTTGCCACCTTCTCCTCCGGAGCAATGGAAATGGGATCCATCAGCTCAGCAAATCCTGCTGGTGAACAAAGGCCCCACTGCCAGGATCTGCTGGCACCGGCACCATTCCCACGCATCGCCCCATATCCCCTCCAGCGAGCAGGGCTGCCTTTGACACGTTTAGCCTGAGTGTCCCTGCCTGGCACCAGCACCCACAGCTTTGTCCTTTTCCCCTCCCCATTCCTCTCTGGGTCTTTGGGAGGCCTGGGCTGCCTGAGCCATCCAGGGGTTCCCTTGCACACTGAGCCGACCTCATTGTGCTCTGCCCCAGTGAGCACAACTAATAACCACAGTGTGCCTCCTTTAATTGAGGCTCTGAATAACTGGGAGCAAGTACGCACCCGTCCAACAAAGGCAGAGCTCCCCTCACCACAGAGCACAGCTGCCACTCACGCTGGTCTGCGCTAGGATGCCACAAAAGCTGAGCTATTTTGAATGGAAAGCAGCGATCACAAAACCCAGCTATGAGCAAATGGGGGCCAGCGTGAATTCCAGGAAAGTCCCCATGGCAGAGAGCATGTCCAGCCCTCCGTGCTCCATGCTTGCTGAGCACCAAAAGCTTGGTGAAATAATTTTTCCCTGCGACAGGTTTTTCTAAGAGGCTGCGGAAGCCCAGAGGAATGACATACATGCTGGCGATGAAAATTACCGCAGAGGGTGTTTTTCAGCTCAGAATACAAAACAGATTGGCTTTTCTGCAGGCACTGGTAAGAAAAATACTAATTAGTACAAAGTATGGTGATAGGCCAACTCTCTTACTTAGTTGCTCATTCATTAAAGTGAAATTAATCTGGATGTAGATCAATGTAAATGAGTGAGGAATGTAGCTGGGTGTTTTGTTTTGTGTACACCCATTTGCTGCTGCTGTTGCTGATCACAAAGAAACAAAGCTAAAAGCACAGCACAGGACACCTCAAAGTCAGCTCTATCCCTAATGACTAAGACCTGCTATCAAACAAATGTGTCCTGTTTACAGCTGTGAGCCCCCAAAACTCAGACGGAGGACGCAAAGACGTTCAGGTGAACAGAGATAAATCTAGGTAAATCACACAGAAGTAAAAGCAAAACACAGGAAAGGCAGCTGCCTCAAGTTCCTCATGTGGCGTAGTCAAGGACAGCCTTGGCTTGGTAAGCAGCAAGAAACTTTCATATATAATACAAGAAATCTGAAAAGGAACTCTTTACAGAAGCAGGTAGTGACAGGTCAAGGAGAAATGGCTTAAAACTGAAAAGAGTGGGTTTAGATTAGATATGAGGATTAGGAAGAAATTCTTTATTATAAAGGTGATGAGGCATTAGTACAGGTCACCCAGAAAACCTCTGGCTGCCTCACCCCTGGAAGTGTTCAAGGCCAGTTGGGATGGGGTTTCGAGCAACCTGATCGAGTCAAAGGTGTCTCTAGCCCTAGCAGGGGATTAGAACTAGATGATTTTATAATTTCCCCTCCAACACAAAAAATTGAGTGATTCTCTGACTGTGATCACATTTTTTGCTTTGGCTATGAGGTCAGACCTTCTTTATTTCACTTAGCTTCTCATCCCAGCAACACCTCAGATGAGATTTTACAGGTCACTGTACCAAACCCAAATTCACATGGGGAAAAAAAACTACCATGAAGAATGTGATTTGCCTAAGAGCTACTTACAAACCTGTAGCTGTGCCACTACACACAAATGGCAACAGCATTTATGACTAGCTGAGGAAACTCCCACCCACCCCAAAATAGCATAGTGTGGACCAATGCTTCCACATTCAAACAACCCGTCTGCTTTACAAAGCTCAGCACTTCCATATTTCTATACAAACCAAACTCATTCTTTGGCCAGGAGGGCAGGAAGGCAGAGCCAAACTATTCTCCCTACTCCCATCCACCCAAAATTGGGATGCCACATTCCCACTGTCCATTAGGGGAAGGCTCCTGGCCTGGGACTCTGCTATTCCCTGAACCATGTCAGGTCATTGTTTAGAAAGAGCTCATTAGCACAGAGTGAACCCATCCCACCAAGTGTCCCATGGGCTGCTGTGGGACAGTGCCAGGGCCCAGGACTTTTACTGGTAGTAGTGTGGCTTCCAAGGGCCTGTGCTGACACAGGACATCCCTCTGGGTGGCATTTCTCCTGGCTGCACTGTGTGTGAACATGAAGAGTTGGTCCTTGACCACTGCTGCTCAGCACAAGCATCCATGGAGATAGCTAAGGTATTCAAAGGGGTTCCCTCCATCCCAGAGCTCACATGGAGATAGCAGAACCAGCAGATATTTGGCTGAGTTAGTCAAGTATTGATTACAGAGTTGCTGGAGCATGTCCAGAGAAGGGCAACGATGCTGGGGAAGGATCTGGAGCACAAGTCTGATAAAAAACAGCTGAGGGAGCTGCGGGTTCTCAGCCTGGAGAAAAGGAGGCTCAGGGAGATTTTATCACTTTCTACAACTCCCTGAAAGGAGGTTGTAGCCAGGTGGTGATGGGTCTCTTCTCCCAAGTAACAAGCAAAGAGGACAAGAGGACATGGCCTCAAGTTGCACCAGAGATTGGATATTAGGAACAATTTCTTCACTGAAAGGATGGTCAAGCACTGGAACAGGCTGCTGAGGGAAATGGTGGAATCATCGTCCCTGGAAGCACACAAAAAATGTGCAGATGTGGCACTGAGGGACAAGGTTTGGTGGTGGCCATGGCAGTGACAGGTTAAGAGTTGAACTCAATGATCTCAGAGGTCTTCTCTCACTTTAATAATTCTGTGATTCCATGATAACAGTGGAGCACAAAGGAGACAAGTTCATGCTGAGAATGTACTAGTGGTCACTCGTAACACTGGTAGTTTCAGCTTCACAGGATGTTGCCTTAAGCTCATAGTGGTGGCTGTCTTGGCCAGAATGCCTTCCAGATGACAGTGACTTCATCTTAAAAAGGCACACACAGGTGCATTTCCTTGGGCAGGACATGCTTTCATATGGTGTTACAGAAAGAGGGAATTTTCATATGAGATAAGAAGTAAGACAAGGAAACCCCAAGTCCTTTAATAATTAGGCTTGATCCATCTTGGATCTGTTTTTTCCTAGCCATTCATTTGCCATCACATCATTAGCTTCTCAAAGAACTGACTGTCTTTATTAAGGTCCAAGGCCAGCTTCTCTTGAATTGCTCCCCCACTGCCTCTCTGGGAAGCAGATGCGTTGGGGAGAGTGATATGGACCCGGTGCTCCTGCTGGGAAATTGAAAACTTGCTCCCTGCAGTGATCACCACCATCAGTGTCTGACCCCTTTCCCTGGAAAGTGCTGGATATGTGGTGTTGTTTTCTGTGCCCATAACTGGCTCGGGATTAGTTACTGAGAAACAGCTTGGCAGCCTTCCAGGCCACCATACAAGAAAATCACTCTATTGCCTTATGGCCAAACAAAGTCTACAGCTTGTCTCTAATCGCCTCCATTGGAGCAGAGTTTGCCTTCTAATCAAAGGCCACGTTTTCCATTTTCTTTTTCTTCCCATCTTCCACCCATGCCAAGACCAAGATGCTGCAAACATTCCTATATATGCAGACACTTAGAGATTAAAATATCCTTCCTCCAAGGTCTAAAAGCTCAGAGTCTAATAGAGAGGTTCTGGTGGATTTTCTGCTGGAAGAAAGTGCAAGGAAAATATATTGGTGATCTCCCAGCAAAGCTTTTTGCCCATCTCTCTGACAGACTCACAAATTTCACAGCTACAGAAAACTATGACCAGTGTCAAGGCCTCTTGCACATGACATCAGACATCTCATATTCCACAGCAATAGCTGTTCTTTTGGGACTTCAGGGACAGGCTTTATGAAGCTCTAAGCAACTTGATCCAGTGAAAGGATTGATTCTCCCTACACTTCTGGGTTTGTAGGTGAGGAGGAGCTGTGCTAGGGCGATAGCATGAAGAAATGGTTAATGTTGACTTTCACAAAGGAAAACAACAAGTGCTTACTCCCCTGTGAGTCTGCCAAGCAGAATTTAACCTTCCCTGCTAGATTCACTTGTTCTGCTATGGCAGCTCTTTTTAATGAAGGTGGAGCATAAAGTGATCAATTCCAGCTGTGGGAGGTGGATCCTCTGTTAAGATGGGCCTCTGTTAAGAATCTTTCCGTTCTCAGAAGAAAACGCTGTTAAAGCCTGCAGTTTGAGGCCAAGATGAACAAGACCTCATCTCTTAAGAAGGCATCAGCCTGCACTTTAAAGAAGCCAAAGCACACTGTACCAGCCCCATAGGTGATCTTTTTTCAGGCATTAACTATGCTCAACTCAAAAAAATGAATCTTACATGCCCCTTAAGAAGCAGCTTCTAGTTTACACTTTGTCTTGCTGAAAGGATTCAGACAACCAGTGCAACAAATTTTAACTCTGATGATATGCCCTCTATTTCCATGTTTCCATACTTTGCCAAAGGCAAGATGAGTACTGATGGTCATATCTCCTCATATATTCTTCCATGGGTGGTTTGGGAGTTTTGGTCATTACCACAGCCAGAATTTAATATGACATGAATTTTCTTAGTCAGTGCAAGGTTACATACAAGTCCAAACAAAAGAGTAATTTAAAGATAAGATTCAGTATCATGGTTTTCCTGACATCTTGCACAAATACCAAGCAAGCCCAAGTTTCCAGTACACAGTATCTGCCCAGACAAAAATAAAGCTGCACATGTACATCCAGTCTATTATTTGCATTAACTTCTTTATACTTGTAGACAGGACACCAGCCTGTGTGAGAATGTCCAGAGGAAGCCACCAAGTTGAATAGAGGGATGGAACTCCTATGTGCAAAGGTGGAGAGAACTTGGATTATTCAGGAAGTAAAGAGAAGGCTTTGGGGTGACCTGATTGCAGCCTTTCAACACCTGAGAGATGGAGAGAGACTTTTTACAAGAACCTGGAGTGACAGAACAAGGGAGAATGACTTCAAACTGAAAGACAGTAGGTTTAGGATAGATATTAGAAATTTTTTTTTTTTTTTTTTTACTCTAAAGGTAGTAAAGCACTGGAATGGGCTGACCAAAGAGGTTTTGATGCTCCATCCCTATCAGACTTCAGGGACAGGCTTTATGAAGCTCTAAGCAACTTGATCCAGTGAAAGGTATCCTTGTCCATGGGAAGAAGTTAGAAATAGATGATCTTTAATGTCCCTTCCAACCCGTTATATAATAAACTTCTAAATGTAATTGCCTTTGAATTAATGTTGCCATACTAGAACCACTCCCTGAGCTGGCCCATCTTAACAGAGGATCCACCTCCCACAGCTGGAATTGATCACTTTATGCTCCACCTTCATTAAAAAGAGCTGCCATAGCAGAACAAGTGAATCTAGCAGGGAAGGTTAAATTCTGCTTGGCAGACTCACAGGGGAGTAAGCACTTGTTGTTTTCCTTTGTGAAAGTCAACATTAACCATTTCTTCATGCTATCGCCCTAGCACAGCTCCTCCTCACCTACAAACCCAGAAGTGTAGGGAGAATCAAACTTAGCATCCAGACTGAAATTCCAGATGAAAGTGAAATGAAAAGCTCAGCGCAAGAGCAGGAAAACACATAGGCAATGTTTTCTCTATACTGGCTTCACCTGCTTTTCATGGGTCCCACCAACCCTAGGAAAATCATCAACGTGTCAAAAAAAAAAAAAAAACCAAACCACCAAAAACCCAACAAAACTACAGAAATGACTGTATAATTATAGATTTGTTGCAGATATATGTCTACACTCTCCACTTTCCCATTCAAAATTATATAATTAAACATCTACTCATTTAATGAAAACTTAGTCTGTACTATTCTGAAATTAGGACACTCATCTCCCCCTGTGGGAACACAGATCCACCCAGCATGAATACCATGTTTATCCACCCCTGTGGTTTCCCTTCCCTAGATTTTATTTGTGTTAACTGAGAGAAAATCACTCCATTTACTTCCAGTTATATATATGGATGTGTGTGCATATACATAAATTAAAAAAAAAAGTGGGTGCTATAAAAAGAACTGAGTCCAGAAGAGAAGAAAAAAAAGGATGCCTGCACCCCAAAAAAAGCTTATTTAAAGGATAGATTGTGGGGGATGCTTGAGTGCCTGGGAGTCTTGGAGTCCCCCATCAGTGACCGTTCTTCACCAGAAATCCACAATAAGATGAACAGCCAGCCCCTTCCACTCAGTGACTTGATCAACACTTGATCAGCTTGAACCCACATCCAACCACAGGAGAAAAGTCACAAGCCCCTGGGACAGAGCAGATGACGGAGACAGGGCCCTTGGTGCCTTCAGTTCCCTGTGTTCTGGTGATAGCAGGTTACTTGGAACCTTCCTCTATAATGAGGGGTGGTGGGGGAAAACAACAAAAACAGCCAAAACAACCTCTGTGACTATGAACTTACTGACATCAATTTACTTGCTCTCCTTGGCATTTCTCCTCTCACTTCACCACAGAGTTATGGGTAGAAAGCACTTTTCCTGAAAAGCTATCCTTCTCCTGTGCATTTTGTGGTGAAGGGGAGACAATCATTGAGAAGAAAAAAAGGAAAGAACAGAAGATGAAAGGGTCAGCCCCACACAATTACAGCCTCAAGTGCTCCTGCACTGTTCCTGAGCTGCACCAACATAGCCTCAGCCTGGCACCACACTGCAGGTGCCTGCCAGGGAGCAGTGCAACACACATGAGCAGAAACACCACCCAGAAACCTACAGAGTCAGGCCAGGTCCATCCTGAGAGCTGGGCTGTGCTGAGAACACTAAGAAGGTGTAGGGATACCTGTAGGGACAGCCCCAACCCCACCCCTGCCCCCATAGGCAAAACCTCCTCATACAGCCAGCAGTGAGGAGCCATCTCCTAAGAATTTCTGCATTTGTTTCACATACCTTCCCTGCTGGTAGGACAGGAGTTCTTTTAGAACTAAGAGGTTGGATCCCTATGTCTCAATGTGCATCTTCATTATGCCTGAGTGCATCAAACCTGTCATGGACAATCTTCAGAGCACCCCACAAGGAAGGCATTTGCACATGTAAATCTGCTCAGCCAAGGTTTATTTCTGACATCTTTTATTGCCCTGCTGTGTGAGCTTAAGAAAACCATTTGATTCTCTAGAAATAACTCAGAATGTATGCAAATAGCTGTACAAAGCCGTGACAAGTCAGTCTAATACTTTCTCAAATGTTTGGTTAATTAAACATTTATTATCTTGCACACTACTGGTTCATGGAAAATAATTAGCAGTGAGATATTACTGAGCATAAACACAAACGAGTGAAACTACTCTATGCTCCAAAATAGAAATTAATGCTTTAATTGTAAGATAAACTAAAGGACCTAAAAAAATGGCAACAACCTTCTCTAGTATCTGAACAAGGAAGAGTTTCCTTGACCCTGCAGGACTAAGAGACATTTTTCAACATTTCAGTAGCACCTAACATTTTACGGTCAAGGCATGTGCCCACAGAAATGAAAGTCAAAAGCTGAGAGACATTTTTTTATAATAGGCCCCCTAGAACAAATAAGAGTATCGACCTCCAAAGCCAAGTTACTTATAATCAACTCAAAAATAGTTTGCAGAGAAATGTGGTGGGAGGGTGTAGCAACCCATCCACTAATTCCATTTATTTAGAGTTCTGATTCTGTTTTATTGTGCTGTCAGCAAGCACGCAGGATGATATTTTTAACTAAATAATAGTATGCGAAAGGATGAAAAAAAAATCCCACCCACTGGGATAAACTCCTAATTATAGATGATAAAAATCCTTGATTCTGAGCCAGTCATACATTAAAGAGATTCCTGTGTACCGTCTTACATTGTGTGAAGCCACAGTGTCTTACAGCTTGTAAAGCTGTGCGCACGTAAATAACTCAGCTGGTGATAAATAAATTATAAATATAATATTAGCCCAGGAAATTAATTCTTCAGGATATTATCAAGGTCACTACAAAGAATGGTTTATCAGGCAGGTAAATTAGACAGGCATCTGCTTCTATGCTTCCTAATAGAAATCAGAACAGCCAGTGTAAACAATTTTGAATTTTTGAAAGATTTGCGATTCTGCAAATGTTACACTTGTCCTTAAAAAACTTTGTTAAAAATCAACATACAAGACTCACTATTTCAGCACAGAGCTCTGATAGCTTGGAGGAATAGTTAGCAGATACATCCCTGAATGAACTAGCACAGTAAATTTTCCAGTTCATTTTGTTTTATTTTGTGAGTATTATACACTAAGACTCATATCTTATTCATTACAAGCAAGGATAACAATGACTTCCTTCTATTTTTATACTCTGTTGCCCTTTTCATTAGAGCAATGATCTCCAGTAGAGCCATGAGCTCCAGTGGAGCCACAGGTGTAGAGGTGGGATTATTCCTCTGAAGTGGGAGTGGTGATTGCAGGTTGTCAATAAGCATGGGAAGGAACAATATGGCCAACATCTGCCCTCTTGCAAAACTCTTGGGGCTGGACACTGTCAAAATATATAGGGAAATATGGTATCAGGAATTGAAAGAAATGGATATCCAGTTTCCTAGTCTAGACACCTAAAGGACCTTTCCAAAGGGCCTGATCTGTGCAGTGTGCTGCACCAGAGAGCACTGAGACTGGGTTTCAGGAATCTGTGGCTCAAAGGCTGGTCTGGATCTTTTCAGCCCCTGAGGGATTGTTAGTCCTGAGCACATCCCTTCTCTAACATGATCCTTCTTATATATGTTATGTTTATATACAATTCAAAATATTCGAGACAAGGCACGCTGTATTCCATCAGACAAGCCCTGCTCAACAATAATAAAAACATCTCTACATTGTCAACACTGTGTTCAGTAGAAATCTAAACCTTGTCTCCATACCAGCCACTGTGAAAAAAATTAACTCCATCCCAGCCAAAACCAGCACTCTACTGCAGAGGTGCCGTTCACATGGGCACTTCTGCAAAAGGAACCTGGAGTGAATTCAATGAAAACTTGAATAAATCATAGAGTCATAGAATGGTTTGGTTTGGAAGGGACCTAAATGATCATTCAGTTCCAAATATGCCATGAGCAAGGACACCTTCTGCTACACCAAAGTCCTCTTCCATTGGAACCTGTTCCAGTGCCTCACCACCCTCAAAGTATTTAGATTTAATCTCTTTCAGTTTATAGCCATTTCTGGTTTTTTTTTCTAACAGATAATAATCAGATAAGAAAGATTGTTTAATTACCTTAATCCATACTCAGAACTCCACTGGCTCAAAGTCAGGTTTCCAATCCCATTCCTAGCAGAATGAACTTATCACAGCAGTTCTTCCACTGGGTTTGCTCACCAGGTCCTCCAAGTGAATTTTTAGCTTGTCTCTATGCAAAGACAACCAGGATGCACCAGCAACATGGGTTTGGTTTATATTCAAGCTGGTCTGAGCTGGCATTCTTCCCATTTTGGTTCCAGCAAAGTACAGTTTGGTTTGGTGTCTGACTTTGTAACAAAATCAGAACTGGAAAGATCATTAAGTATGAGTGGATTCCCGCTTCAAAACAACAAAAAAGCTATTAGCAACAAAGGTATCTTTCAATAACAGTAATTAAAAAACTTGTCTCTGTTACTCTTAATTGCATTGCAGCCATTACTTGTTTTTTAAAGCATTATGTCCTTGCTATAAATGAGTCAGTAGACTGCAGCAGGTAATATCACAATACAGTTCCAACTTCAAGGAACAATTTATCACAAGATTTAGGCAGAAGCCAATGATAAGGGAGAGGGAACCATTCTTCTCACAGGAGTAGTCCCTTAGGGATTAAATAAATTTGGGAGTATGATGTTTGACCCTAAACATATGGCAATACTTGATAACAGCTCTCTAAACTGACATTGTCTCCCTTGACTGCACAAACCCTGCAGCATCAGGGAGCTGGGTGAGAAATGCAGCATTTTCACCTCAGCTTGCAACAATACTGGCCTGAATATCCTTCAGTAATATAAATTCCAACACACTGAATTTACTGGCATAAGGAAACAGACATTATTGTATTCCCAGAATGTGGCAGGGAAAGATTCAACTCTTTTGCTGTTGGCTATCAAAGCAAAGAAGCCAATGAGAAAGTTATATAAGCTCTCTAAAAAGTGAATGAAAAGAGAGATGCACTCAGAGGTTGAATCACGTCGGCTGTCTCAAACAGTCATCCTCAAAAAGGATGAAACATTCTCTTGAGATGTCTGCTCCTTTCCACTGACAATCAAAAGAGCACGGACAATTAACTTTCAGGTTACTGCCGTTAGATGTCATGAATCCTACTGAAGATACCTGAATATAAAGATACAAAATTGTTTAATTCTATTTATGGTTTATCAGTTCCGATCCAACATCAATCTTCAGCTCAGAAACACCCTTTGATCTGAGCTATTAGAGTCATTTGCCACAAAGCTTTAGCACTAGTGACTAAAATTCTGCTGTACCATCCCACCTGTGTCATATTAATATTGCAGCCTCTGACAGAGGTGTTGCATCTTCAGTGCCAAATCAGAGATTTTTCACAGCAGATGTAGAACTAATATATAGATAGAACTAATCTATGCCATCCATCTTGCTGTAAAACCCTGGAGGAACTAAGCACAGCGATTTCTATTGCAGTGTAGCTAAATGAAGCCTCACCCAGAGGTGGTGGATTGGGTTGATTGTGTGTAGTCACTTTGCAGTAAAAATGTCCTGTATTTCACCCTCTCTAGAGCTTTAACATGTTATAGCTTTATCTACCTCACTGTAAAGAAAGACTGATATTTCAGGCTGATAGGACACAGACTTATTTTTCAGAGTTTATACATATAGAAACAAATATATGTCTTATGCACATACCCAAACATATACACATATATGTGCATTTTATATATAAATTCCTTAGTTTCCTAGAGTACAGGTGAAGTTATAGCCAAACTGACACTGAATGTTGACTATTAATCCATCAGGAAATTAATGGAGTTTAGGAACCTTATGTCTCATTATCCTGCTGTTCAACAGACAAGGCCAGCAAGTGACAAAAATCCCCTTATCCAATTGAGCTACCTCACCAGAAAGATACCTTCTCTACTTCTGGCCAGGATTAGCAGCAGTACTCACAGTTTCCAAAATATACAGCATGCCAAAAAGCATTTTATGCAGAACTTAGAACTATTCTTCACCATTTTTAAGTACATTAACACAGCAGATCTTGCAAAAATTGCTTAATTGCATTTTAAAGAACTTAATTAGTACTTCATCAAAAAGCACTTCTACAAGGTGTCAGAGTACTCTCTCTGCTTTTGTTTTGCATCATAAACAAGCTTACTGATTTGAAAAGAAATTTGAAAAGGTATTTGGGTGTAACTCGTAGGGAACTTGATGGTATTGAATCACTAACTACAATTTACTAACAAAAATAGCCCACCAGTTAAACCACATTGCAGCTCTACCACTGAGGAAGAAATATTCTTAACAGATTAGGACAGCAGAATTCAATTCTGTTTGTTGGCTTGGTTTATAGAAAGAGGAACCTGTTCCAAAAAAAGTTGAAATTCAGCAGCATTTACAAACTTCCACAGGAGAAAGGATGCACCACCGAGGGATAAGATGCACCACCGAGGGATAAGAAAGGAAATCACTGAATCATTTGAGTTTGAACTCTAGTAATAACATGAATATCTCTGTTCCAGAGAGACCATGCAAGGTTTACAGGTATCACAAATCTGTTCAGCCAGATGCCCCATCCCTGGAAGTGTTCAAGGCCAGGCTGGATGGAGTTCTGAGCAACCTGGTCTAGTGGGAGGTGTCCTTATCCACAACAACAGGGCTGGAATGAGATAAACCCTTCCAACCCAGGCCATTCTGTGATTTTATGATCTACCTACAGCTTCAAAATAAGCCATTAAAACTTAAATGCCAGGCTTCTAAAGGCAGCTCAGCTGAACACAGAACTGGAAGCAATGGTTTCATCCCAGATCTTAAAAATAGGTGGTTCCGCCCATTTTTTTCCAGGTGTTAATGTGACAGCTTATCTAGCTCTGAACACAGTTTTAGTCTTACAGTTCTGTTCTGCCTGTGAAATTGTTCCAAAATCAGTTCAATTATAAGGTGATGCAGTTGATTCAATACCATGAAAGGTCACAAATTTTCTGCTTAATCTATTTGAAGAGAAAGCTGAGTTTTTGTGCCAAACCTTTTCCCAGGTGTCACAGGCAGCCCATGACCAGCAACTACTGCATCTTTCTATGAAATCCAGGACCTGCCATGGTACCTCCAAACTCCCTCATTAGGCTGAATCACAGGATCTGCAGCTCTCATTGCAGTTACTCCTCACAAGACTTTGGAATTTATGGAGCCAGGAGTAAAAAAAACCAAAAAAACCAAAACCACAAGCCCTGACAGACCAAGCTCACCATTGCTATACTGGGTTTACAGAACTCATTTTATAAGAAGCTGGGGGGTTTCAGGAAATCCACTGGGTTTGAGAAGTATATCTTATGGTGGGACCTTTAATACGTTGCACAGGTTTTACATGCTCTGATACAGATTCAACCTTTTCTGTCATTTTCCATAAATTCTACCAGATCCATCAGGAGAACTTGGAATAAATCTCCACAGCACCTCTTCAGACTTTCCATATACTAAAAAGAACTAGATCCCCAAATCGACGGAGAGCAGAGGAAATCTCTAATTTGCAGGTGCACCTAACCACAGCAGGCAATGGTCTATTCCATTTATATATTGTGCTGGGAGTTACCATTAGACTTTGATGTGAATAGTCACATAAAGCATAAAAATTAACCACAAAGCAGGCTTAGAACACTAACTCTTTAAGTAACTGGTGGTTTTTCAGTTTGAGGTCAGTTTAGGGGTTGTAAATGAAGGAGGAAGAAAGGCCTGACTGTACAAATCTGCTGAAATTTAAAGAATTTTAGATTTGTGAAGGCCACATGCCAAGGGTTTTCTCCTCATTGCTCTGTTTTTCTTGGACAGAGAAGCCTGTAACTAAACCTAAAGCCTCAGAGGTTTTTAAGTGCCTTGCCCTAGTGTCCTGCTGAGCATCTGGCCATCTTCAGAGATTATTCTTTCTGCTGAGCACTCCTCAGCAGTCCATCAGACAGCGAACACCAAGAGAGACAGTGCTGCCCCAAGGATGAGTGGTCTCTTTTACCCCATCATTTGGACTCCACTGGAGCAGACAGAAAGCCTCCTGATTGCAGCTGGGGAAGTATTGGGCTCCACAGCTGAATACTGAAAGTGCTGAGCATCCACAGCTCCTGCAAAATCAATGTGGACTGCAGACAGGGTTGAAAAACAAGCTACTTCCAGCACATAAGAATATGTTCCAGCTTTGTGTCTGCTTCTATTTTTGTATTTCTCCTTCACTTCTACATTATTTAGAAATTACTTCCATAGTCACCACATTTTCTCCTCCTTTTTTTCTCCAAACAGCCCATTACTTTTTCCTAAGGCTCTGAGACCCATGCTTTTCCTGATTGTCTCAATATTTCTTTCTAAATCTGAGACTTACTTTTATCTGAGCCTTCACCTTTACAATTATTTTTACAGTACATCAAGCATTGTTCAGAGAGCTTTCTTGTCTGAAATGCAAGAAAACCTATTACAATCTAGGGGAGATGTTATCATCCAGCCAGATTTTGTGATTTCAGGCAAGATGTTGTTGGCAGGCCAGAGATTCAGTGCTTTACATAAAGTGATTGCCTGTGGTTTATGATGCTACTATTTGTCTGTAACTGCTAAAGAAAAAAGCTAGAGATGGGAAAGGCAAGTGCAAAAGGTTTAATTGATCTCATTTTATTATATTTCTATCTTCAGAGTCCCATATTAATATTCTCAATGGTCTGTATGAAGTTGCAGGTTTGGAACAGACTCCTTTTCTCATAAACTGCATCAAAGAAAAGAAGAAAAGCAATTGTCTGTCATAGATTTATTTCTAAAACTCTGGGTTTTGGATGACTTTTGGATTCATAGCTTTTCTCCCTCAGCCAAAATAAGAAATCTGGCCACAGATGCTGAAATATCCTCATCACCTGAAGGCAGTGTCTAAGACATTGCTTTTTCCAGCATAAAGGGAATGAAAATAAATCAATAAATCACTCTCTGAAACTCCAACAGAGCTAACATCCGTTCTGGAGGAGAAAAGCTACCCAGGTGCACAGAAATATCAAAGTGTTGCCTGGAGGCACTGACAGACAGTCTGTGTCTAAGTAAAGGTGGTGGCAAATTTGCTCATCCCTCCTACCAACAACTCCCAGCAAGATGCTCCCAGCCAGACACAGTGTCTGAGGAGGAAGAACTCTGCCATCCCTCCCTGAACAAACAGGAGCTGAGGCAGTAGTAAAACAGCAACAATTATGGAAAGCCTGTTTAAGGCAAATAGGACAGGATCCTGAAGAGATCCATCTGCAGTGGGATATTTTTGTTAAGCAAGCTGTTTATTCAAGGCAAGCAAGTTGTGCTGAAGCCTAGAAGTGGAGTTTAAATGGGAAAAACCCGCCCAGCAATCCACTTTATGCACAGCATAAACCAGAGCACACCAGATCACAGGCTCAGGTCTCATTGGGAGCCCGTGAAGGATTTCCCTCAGTTTTCTGAAGTCCTTAACTAAAGTTCATCAAGCTGATATGAGCCAGCACTGCACCAAAGGACACAATGCAGGTCTTCTGCTCCTAGTTAGCCACTCTCACCTTGTACCAGTTCCTCTCCTGGGACAGCAAGGTGAAATAAATCTGAATAAAAACTAATCTGGGAAAAGAAACAAAATATTCATTGGCTTCCTGCTATAGTTCATGGTGGTGCCACATAAATGCATGTGCTGGCAGATGGGAGAAGGAAGTTAGAAAGAATAAGATTTTCTTTTTTAGAAGTGGGGCTGGTCATAGAACAGCACTGTTGCAAATCTCAGAATAAATCTATTCATTTCAGAGTACCAAGCAAAATAAGGATTTATTCAGAATCATGGAATTGTTCAGGCTGAGAAAAACTGTTAAGAATATTGAGTCGAACCATTAACCCAGCACTGCCAGGTCCATCACTAAATCATGTCCCCAGGTGTTACACCTATGCATCTTTTAAATACCTCCAGGGATGGTGACTCCACCACTTCCTTGGAAAGCCTGTTCCACTGCTTGACAATCCTTTCAGTGAAGAAATTTTTCTTAGTATCTGGTCTAAACCTCCCCTGGTGAAACTTGAGGCCATTTCCTCTTGTCCTGTTGCGCGTTACGGAGGAGAAGAGACAAATCCCCACTTGGCTATGATGCCTTGGAACAGTGAAGAAATTTTTCTTAGTATCTGGTCTAAACCTCCCCTGGTGAAACTTGAGGCCATTTCCTCTTGTCCTGTTGCGCGTTACGGAGGAGAAGAGACAAATCCCCACTTGGCTATGATGCCTTGGAATGGCTGCCTAGAAGAGAGGCTAGACAGAGCTGGAAAATAAAGCAGGTATTTATTAAAGGCCTTCAACAGATATACCCTGGCCAGTGCAAAAGCCTCACAGAGGCCACACCCAAGACGAACGAAGGTTGCAAGCTTTTCAGACAGATATAAGTTCGGTCTGTTTGCATATCAGGGGTTAATCCTCCAATTACAGATTCAGGTAATGAAGTCACATGCTCCCATTTGCTCTTTGTCCCAATTCACTTTTGCTTATACTGCTCGGGGCCTGAGGNTTTATTAAAGGCCTTCAACAGATATACCCTGGCCAGTGCAAAAGCCTCACAGAGGCCACACCCAAGACGAACGAAGGTTGCAAGCTTTTCAGACAGATATAAGTTCGGTCTGTTTGCATATCAGGGGTTAATCCTCCAATTACAGATTCAGGTAATGAAGTCACATGCTCCCATTTGCTCTTTGTCCCAATTCACTTTTGCTTATACTGCTCGGGGCCTGAGGCTGAGGATGTCCTTGGTTCTCAGGCCTGGGAGGATTGTTTTGTCTAACCAAAATGAGAAGAGAGTTAACTAACACTCCAACTGGAGTTCAGTTATACACTATTGCAGTACAGAATCTGAAAAATATAAAAGCTAAAAACTTAAGGCATCATCCTTTCAGGGAGTTGTAGAGAGTGATAAGATTCCAATTCAGCCTGTTTTCCTCCAGGCTAAACACTCCTAGCTCCCTCAGCCACTCCTCAAAGGACTCATGATAAAGATCCTTCACCTGCTTTGATGCCCTTCTTTGGACATGCAATATTTAAAAGATGTGGAGATTACACAGTGCCAGAGCAGAACTGTAGTTATGATATGGGAAAACAGTCACTTCTGCACGATCTGTGGAGAAACTGAGGGACAACCAGCAACCACAGCTCATTCACAGGGTTCAAAGCTGCCTGCCAGACACCAGCTCTGGAACCATTTCTCTCTAAGATGGTGATGACTGGACCAAGTGGAAAATTTGGTATGATAGTTTCAGACATTTGATTTGAAAATATAAAGTTCTGTAAGAGAAAAAGAATATCTGAATATCTCTGCTGTGTTTCCTGGAGGCAAAAGATACCAGACAGTATTTCAACCAAATGGCAGAATATCACCACTAAACAAACATTTTGTCTCCTCACATCTATAAAGAGTCTTTTTTTTTCCTCTCTAGTGTCAAGTAAAGGATGAATCAGCTGGAAATTCTGTCACAGACCTTTCATGCCTTCATAGGAAACTGCAATTAGCCAGCAAATGTGGTGATGAAAGGATGAGTGATCCTGTCATCTGCAACATGAGTGATTGCTGGAAGAGGGAGATGTTACAGAGTTTGAGAAAGGCACCACGACAGCTGTAGGAGTGCAGCATCAAGAAGCAACAGGACATCAGAGGTGACATCAGCTGGGTCACTGCCCAGTTGCAGCTTTTTAAAAAGCAGCAGTTGCCTGCTGAGCTTTTAACAGATTTCCAAAGCCATCTGAAAGTCACCAGATTTTCAAATGATGGTCAAATTCTTAGTACCTGCACTTAAACTGGACATCCTCTTAAGCAGCAAAATGTGGAATATACCCTTAGGTGTTGATATGTTCCAATATTTCAGTGTTTTTGTGAGATTTGACTGTACTGATAAGTCTGTTAGGAAGTGTCAGTCAAGATATGGCAATTCAGATGCTTTCCCTTTGTCATGGTCTCTGTGCATGAGGTATTTTTAACAATAAAGGTCAAGAAGAAACAGCTTGCTGTTCTTCTATGAATATATCGTGAACCTGGGCAAAAGCAGCCTCAAAAAAAAGACATTTCTGAAGCTTTCAGACTACCCTTTTGACGGATGTTCAAGGTGCTGCTTTGAAGGCTGGAAGCCCTTCATCATCAGTAACAGAATAGTGGTAGCATATGTCTTATATTTTATTCACTTCATACAGTACCCAAAGTCAACAAAGATGTATAAAAATAGAATTATAAATGTTGTGAATCATCTAGACATCTGACTGCTTTTGATAGCTTATCACAGACGTCACTAAGTCAACTGAAATCAATGACAAACCATTGGTACCAGCCCATTATTGAAACAATTCAGCCTCATCTCCTTCTGTTTGCAAAGTACCTGAGATCCCTGCGATGACAGTCCTTTGGTCTAATATATTTTTAAATATTCCACTGCTGCCAGTTGTTATCCCTACAACATAAGCAGGAACTGTATTTAGGAAGCATGTAACATGTCTGGAATTTTTAGCAGAATGTATCTCTCCTGCTTTCCTGTGAAAGCATCACCCATTCTTGCCAGCCAACTATAGTCCAGAATGTAATGGAGATGTGTGGCAAAAATATCTCCCCCTGCCACAATGTCCTACTGAGCAGACAAGTTATTTTTTGGTTATGCTATGCTTACTGCCACAAGATCAAATGAGAGCTAAAATGCTATTAATGCACGCAATGACATCTTCTTAGCAATAAATTCAGTCAAATATAGCAAGATGGATTGACAGAGTCTAGGCCAGATGTCCAGGGAGACCTGAGACAAGTGATTCTGAACAGCTGCTGGCATGAAATCCAGCATTTGCAACACTTCATGGCCCTTCACATTTCAGTAGCAGTACCAGGACTAGAGGACTCATCAGTGTCAGTACAAAAAAAACTTCCTCCCATTTCCGCCCTTGGATCCATGTGTCTCCCTGGAGCTTACACAGGATTATGTCTATAAAATCAGAGCCTGGCTATGGCAATATATGCTTTTGTCTCAGAATGTGCACAAAATAAACAGCAGCTTGGCATATGCCCTGGTCACATTTTCCACCCACCCCGTGGTTTGTATGCTCATATTTTATGAAGAGCTGTCATTAAAACCACTGAAAGTTAACTGGAACAGCTGTTAAAAGTTTGATCTTCTAAACATGCAGAAGGCCTAGCCATCCCAGTGAACTCCTTTCCTGTTCCTACTGCATTAATATGGAACTTAAAAGGGGTACATGCACAGGAAATCACTTGGTCCTGTTCTCCATGTCCATTCTTCACCCTCCAAAACAGTTCTACCTCACACATGCCGATAACAAAAAAATTAACTGATCTCCACCAGAATATTTCTGCTGGAGGTTCTCTCATTACCTCATCCTCTGTTTCAGCAAGATTTTCATGTTTTTTTAGACCTGATCTAAACATCATGAGTCTTAAAAGCTTTCTCTATGCAAAGCAATAAATTAAACAAGTATGATAACACTGATTCCGCCAAAGAGCACTTTCCTCATTTTAAATGTAGGAAGAAAAAACTTAAGGAAGACTCTGGGATTATGTATTTAAGAGCGAAAAGCTACTATGCAGGAGAAATTGCAGTCAGAGGTGAGAAGTGAGACTATGAGAGAAGAACAGCCCTGTGGACACCAGTACCAAAGGAGGCTTAGAAGATGCTCCAGGTGCCAGAGCAGAGATTCCCCTGAAGCTCTGTGCAGCCCATGGAGAGGCAGCTGTGTCCCTGCAGCTCATGGGGGAGCAGAGATCCACCTACAGCCTGGGGAGGACCCTACAGCAGAGCAGCTGGATGCCTGAAAGAGGTTGTGACCCAGCCCACGCTGGAGAAAACTCCTGGCAGGACCTGTGGACACATGGTGGGAGAAGCTCATGCCAGAGCAGGGAAAGAGTGTGAGGAGTCCTCCCCACTAGGAGGAAGGAGCAGCAGATATGTGTGATGAACTGACCAGAGCCCCCATTTCTCACTGAGCTCACCAGTGCAGGCAGAAGCAAACACCTTGGAGAGTGACTGTCATCATATTCAGGATGAAGGATGCTCCTGGTGATCCTTTGGAATCAAATGAGAAGTGTTATGCTGGCCCATGTGGACAGAGGATGGGCTCAGAAAGCCACAAACAGATGGTATTATACTCTGACAGGCAAGTAAAAGATTTTTTGAGCAGGCAACAAATGATGTCCCAGATATGAAGCAAAGTAAACACTTGCTTTGGAAAAGGAAAGTAACAGACTTGCAAAGGAAAATCACATTTTTGGTGTTCAGCAGCTGTAATAGGAAGTTTTTTGTGTTGGTCAAGTGTGCCAATTGGAAGGGTTTACCATTTGCTATTAGAGTCCAATTGTGTGTATGATTACATAAGATTTTCACAGGAAAAAAAACCAAGCTCCTTCAGTCTGCATAGCTTACAGTCGTTATTCCCCATGACTTCCATTTGTATTGGGATTACACCATCCATTTTCCATTTATGTTCAGGCTAAAAAAACAGTAACATCTTGATATTGCTGGGTAATGTCAACTAGACTCTGCCTGCTTGCACTCGTCACTCTTTAGGGACCCTACATAAGCCCAGAGCTTTTTTCTTACAAAGAGAGGTTGCAGAAAGCAGTAACAGATCCCCACAGCATGAGCTACGAGGCCTGTCCACAGTAATCACAACACACACTGCAAAAAGCAGCAAAACCAGGCAGCTTCCACATAGTCACTAAGAACAAGAGAGTGATTTATCAGTGGTGGAAGGAGAACAGGTTGTGTGATTGCTGTTCCTGTTAAAGTGCTGGGAGATAGCACCCATTCTCTTCACCAAGGAACTAGAAAATCAGAGTTATTTATGCAGTGCAAATCCCCCACACTTTTCTCCATTAAAAGTCATTCAAAACATCACCAATGCTTATGCTGTTGGCAGCCAGAGCACTACAGAACACCAGTTGTCAGTAGAGTTGAGATGCTGAAAGGCAGAAAAGCACAAATATCATTTTGCTTCCTTAAGGATCATTCCCAGCAGCATCCAGAGCATTCTCTTCACAGTACAATGCCAGAAAATAAGGGGGAAAAGGGTCCTATACAAAGTAAACCAAAATCCGGGTACAAATGTCACTATTCATGTCCAGTAGTCCAAATTATTATAAAGTAGTTGAACTATATCAGAGCCAAAAGGGAATTCATGGCTTACTCTGGAACCTGACCTATAGTTAATACTGACTTGCCAGAAAAACCCATCACATTTCCTGTAGTAAAATCATGGAATCATAACATCAGAGAATAGTTTGAGTTGGAAGGGACCTTAAAGATCACCTAATTCCAAATCTGTGCCACAAGCAGTACACCACGAGATCAGGTTGCTCAAAGCTCCACCCAATCTGGCCTTGAACAGTGATCTCTTACCAAGTGGAACTGAGTAGAAGACATGAAAATAAAGAAGTATAAGCATGAAAGAAAGCAATCACAGCTTTTCACATCTATATGCTAACTGAACCCATTCTAATCCTGCAAAAAGGGAAGCTCTACTTACTTTCACAGAGACGCCTCCTCAGCTTCCCCCGAATTTTATCGATGGCATTGTAATCAGAGACATGAAACACATGAGCAGACTTGGGCTCTGAAGCAATCTCATCAAGTTCCTCCTTTAAGGCTTCTCCAACACCCACAGCAAAAATCCTAATCCCAGCCTGATGGGCTGCAGTGGCTGGATCCAAGACAAAATCCTGGCTCCTTCCATCAGTCAAAAGGATAGCCACTTTTTTTACGGTTCTATCACTAAGTCTCCCACCAGCTTCTTTGGAAAAACTGTAGGTCGTGGTGTACCTGAGAGCATCTCCAGTGTTGGTGTTACCCCCATAATACTGAATCTTTCGTGCAGCCTCTTTGATTTCCTCACGGGTTTTGTACTTTCCCAGATCGAACTCTGTGGTTGGACGATCGCTGTATCGCACCACACCTACACGGGTTTTGTCTGGGCCAATCTCAAAAGTTTCCACCAAATTAGACACCCACTGACGAACTTTCTCAAAATCTTCTTTTCCGACGCTGGAGGAGGCATCCAAGAGGAAGACAAGGTCATAGTGAACACTCTTGCAACCTGCAAAAGTGTCAGAGCACATTGTTAAGGGGAGATAAACACAGAGGACCAGACATCCCAAATATTCCCTAGACACATCTCCCTAGTGAGCAGTTTGGAGGAGGCAGCAAACCCTCTCCCAATCCTGCAGAGGAAGAGCAGATTCCCAGCCCTTCTTCCTTGTGATTCACCTCATCAGTTTCAGGACTCTACAGAGCAGCACAGACTTTGCTTTGAAATGCAAACCCTTTCCCTTCCTTTGCTTCTAACTACCTCTGCTCAATTCTTCAGCTACACTCCTGCAAGTACATGAAGACGTTTTCTTCTGACTCCATTGCAGTGGCTTTGCTCAGGCAGAGCTCTGAAATGACCTGGACACATCAAAAGCCCTGTCCTGACCTTGCCTATGCCAGTCCTGACCCTGAGTAATGAAGCTTTCATGTCCTCTCTTGCATTAATGTTAGGATTCATTTATGCTTAGCTAAAGCAGTTCTTTTGCCCAGCATGATATGTTGATGTAGCAGGGCTATAACAAGATTATTTCAAATTTGAGGCTTTCTGCCACTGACTATTGACTAAAGGATGACTTACTGAATTTTGGAACATGTTCCTCAACAAGAAAGGGTAGTTGCCTTGTAAGGGAAAAGTCCACTTCTCCCCACAACCATTCCTTTGCCTCCAACCATGATATTTGCAATGTGAAGCCTGTATGATCCAAAACACAAAGCTATTTTAATTGCAACTTGCTTGCCCTATATCAATCCAGACTGGCTGTATATTTGTCAAACACTTGCCAAAAAAAGTAGATCTCTCAGGCGGTGTTTTTTAGCTGTTTCTGGATACATGCAAGGAAGCAGTAGATCCATAAAGTGCCACTGATGCCTAAGATTTATCAACATAATGCCCCAACTGGACTAAATGTGTGTATATATCCTTATATTTATTTTAACCAGTATTATAGACCATAATCCCTAACAAATAATGAGTTTTAAGACTGAAGGCTTCTCTACAAAGTTTAATCACAGCCGCAAACCGTTGCTACTCCAGCAGTTCTCGTCCCACGGTGTCTCAGAAGTTACAACTGTGTGTTTAAACCAGTGGTAAAATTACATATTTCCTACTGAATTCCAGCACTTGAACCCACACTCAGATTTTGACACAAATCAGCTCTGGTTCTTTTGCTCATGCCAGGGTTGTGACCCTGCCTGGAATGGAAGACTTCTAGAACAGCCCACAGCACTGGAAAGGAGGGAGTGGGTAGCTCAGCGACAAAGAGAGGATTTGCCTTCAGAAAAGAGTAAAACCATTATAAAAGAGTAGGTCAGTGCTCAAGGCATTGCATGATGACCATGAGAGGGACTGAATGTCCACCTGGAGTGTGGCAAGTGATGGGAAATGAGCATCACCTGCTGCTGTATTGACTTCTGTAGCACAGCACATCCCAGTACATACCAGGTGCTGCAGGGCCTGTGGGAACAACCTCTGCACATGGGATTGGGATCACACTGGGATCAACCCATCCACATGGGATCTCTTTGGAAACAACATGTTGTGGTTTAACCCCAGCTAGCAACCGAGCACCACACAGCTCCTCACTCACTGGCCTCAGCAGGACTGGGGAAAAGAGAACTGGAAAGGTGAAAAGGGGAAAACTCATGGGCTGAGAGAAAAAAACTTTAAAATAAAATAAAATAAGAAAAGGAAGTTGTAATGAAAAGCAAAATAACAAAGAGATGTAAATAAAACCCAAGAAAGAGGAGTGATGCAAATGAAAACAGTTGCTCACTACTGACTGACTCACAGTCCCCAAAAGCAGGAGTCTCCAGCCAAGTGTCCCTTCACAGTTTTATTTCTGAGCATGACACTGTATGGTTTGGGATATCCCTCTGGTCAGCTGGGGCAGCTGTCCCAACTTTGTCCCTTCCCAATTTTTTGTGCTCCCCTGGCCTCCTGGCTGGAGTGAGGAGGAATAAAAAAGGCCTTGGCTCAGTGTGAGCTCTGCTCAGCAGTAACAAAAACAACCCTGTGTCATCAACACTGTTTCCAGTGCAAATCCAAAGCACAGTCCCAGAGCAGCTACTGTGAAGAAAATTAACTGTAAACCAGCCAAAAGCTGCATGTGGGACTGTGTTCTGTGATGGCATTTTGTGAGTGAGGGAGTACTTGTCTCTAACTCCAGAGCGAGAAAAGTCTGTCTGGGAAAACTCTCTCAAAGGCCATCTGAGAGGGGAGATAATGGTTTAAATCATTTTATATTATGGCATGCAAGTTCCATTACATTTGTGTATATCATCTGGACTCTCAAGTGTGGTTCTGCTTGATTTTTGGAGACTATGAAAGATTAACAGTAAAAGGTAAGAAAGCTTACACTTCCCCACCTTGCCTCCATCCTAAATTCTTTACTATATTAATCTATTCTGGCTGAAAGAATGTTAATTAGGTGAGACTAACTAGAGAGTAAAACCCACAAGGTACAGACCTTCCTGTTACTCATTTTAATGACTCTCAGCAGGTGAGACAACAGCAATTGCAAAACAAACTGAACAGATAGAATGAATCCTGTCTGTGTTCAAGGGCAATGAGCCTTAAAACAAGGGGGAGTTAAGGTTTAAAAAGTGATGCCTATTCAAGGCAGTATTGCAGGGACAAAAGACATGGTCTTTCAGGATCATTTTTTTTTTTGGTGTTGGTTATTCTTTGCTTATAGACCTAGTGGCAGTGAGATGAAATACTGCAGAAATGGCTTTTGGTAAATATAAATCTGCATTTTTAGCACTCTAATGTCCACTGCTGGACAAAATTGATAGCTTTCCAAGAATGCCATAACAATACCTTTTACTGGCAGAAACAATTTATTTCGTGTTAAGGGAAAATGAAGAGATAAGTCATAGAAAGCAAAATTTCAGTTTTGTAATTGCAGAAATGCTCTCTGGGAGCCTGATTCAAGAAGTTGTGTTCATATACTCAGACACTGAACCAACTGTTTGGCAATATTTCCTTTAAAAATAGTTCACAAGCAAGCCATACGCCCAATATTATTTAAAATAAGCACAGAATGAACATATAAATGGCTTCATTTTATTCTGACTGGGACAGGTCCAGAAGCAGAAAAAAAAAAGGTGAGATTTCACTTTGTTTGATTACTAAGTATTTATTCCTGGTAAACTTCCCCCAAAAAAACCACAGAGGGATCATATAAGAAAGCTGTAAAGCAGCTATTCCTTAAACAGAAAAAAAGTCTAAAAAAGCCCTTTTTTTCCTATAAATTACTTAAGCCTACAGAATAGCAGCCTTCCTAGAAATAGAGACAGAAAACCTCCATCTCAAAATGCCTTTGGACTCATAAAAACATTATGTGGGTCTACAACCATTTTTAATTTGTGGTGTGGCATCACTGATGTCAGGTAACTCTTCTTGCTGCCACACAAAAACCAACATGCCCTTGTCAAGGATCCCTACAAGAGCAGTCCCTCAGCTACATCATCCTCTAATGCACTCAGTGGCATTTGGGGCAGAGTGTTCAAGAGCCCAGGCCAAAAGCTGTGCCAAAGATCATGCTAATAATTAGACAGTAGGGAAACATAGAATCCTGGAGTAATTTAGGCTGGCTTAGTCCCTAAACACCACATCAATACATCCTTCAAATATCTTGAATCAAGGGAGGGTATGAAGAGTGCCCTGGCTCTGCTTAGCTCACAGGAAAGTCACAGCCAGGCGAAGATTCACCAGGTCTCATCTGACACCCACATGAGGCAATGGAAGAAGTGATCTCCATGCCAGTGTGGGGTAGATGGAGCACATCCAGAGCAAACCGTGGTGAGCTGCTCCCCTTGCTGTGCGTAGCTGAGCTAAACTTTCTAAGCCTGCAACAGAACAAAAGACCCCAGGTAAATTACAGCCTTGACCCCTGAGCTTTCTCCATCCCTACGGTCTGTTTTATGTATTTCCAGCAGGAAATGTCTTGGGTTGTTTACAGGTTTCCTGCTAGAACTGATGGCTGCAGAGCCATGGGAGAGCCTCAGCAGCCCCAGGGTGTGGGGCAGTAAACTGAACGCGTACCTGCTCTTTGTGCCTCGGTTCTCTCCCCGCTGAACACCAATGTGAGAAGAACCAAGAGATGGGGCACACAGCATCTTCCCATCATGGCCATATCCATATCTCCCTTCTCACATCAGCTCGTCTTTTCTCCGGGGTGCGAAGCCTGCTAGACATCCAACCCGCAGCCTAGAAAGGGAAATAAAGAGCAAGTGTTATCTCACAGCAACACAAACGGCAGTAATGATGCAAGTCATGAGAGCAACGTTTTGGAGAGTCGCCTCTTCTGCCTGTCATTTTACTTGACTAGACATAAACTGCTCAGACAAAGAGGCAGGAGTTCACCTACTTTTCAAAAGCTATACTTGTTCACTGGCTCTATTCACTGTGAAGCAGCTGAATGGAAACAGGAGAGAGATTACCAGATTATTATACTTTAATTGAGCCCACTGCCAACTACACAATCAACGCACTGGAGTGGAAACCATTCCTGACCTGGCCCTCCCACGCATTCATCATTAGGAGATACACAACACAGAGCCCAGATACAAACCACTACAAATCACACACACAACCCGTTGCCACTTCACCCATCACTGCTTTCAGTTCTCGAGCCCCAAAAATGACAAATGCTAAAAATACACCACTGCTTTCATGTATATATTTGTTGCCATCAGTCCTTTTTTGTAGGAGTAAACTCAGTAGTTTCAAAACATGTCTTTCCACTATTTAGCTTGAAG
Source organism: Phainopepla nitens (assembly GCA_013400175.1). NCBI lineage: Eukaryota > Metazoa > Chordata > Aves > Passeriformes > Bombycillidae > Phainopepla > Phainopepla nitens. The sequence continues at coordinate 601,391 of VXBQ01001802.1, read as the reverse complement.
ATATGCAAAAGCTCAGGGTTATCTTCAACATAAGGTCTTTGGTTTGAGTTGACTTTGAGCGGAGTCACTGAAGTCAGAAGGTATTGTAAGAAGCCAGGCAAAGTGGCTGGGGTGTTAAAAGTTAAGCTGTGTTTTCTAACATTAGATTGACACTTAAAAAAAAATCCATTACTGTTCTTGTTTCATTATTTTTTATTATATCATAAAAGTCATTGCAGTTTGGTCTACTGTTTGCACACCCAGAAGGTAGACACCAGCTTCCACTCTACAGCTCTCACTGCCTGAGACATTATTTTCCCATCTCTTGATTCCTTCTTTTCCTTTTTAAGGATTCTAATGATTTCTTTGTCTATTTTCTTGGGGAAGTCCTGCCTTCTCAGTCTTTTAACATGCACGTCTGCTTCTCACTGTTGATAGCTGGGTAGAAGTCATGAAGGGGACACTATCTGATGTAGTTCATTGCTGCAGGGTCAGTTATGCTTTCTAGGGTATTTCTTTTCAAAGCAATAAGGTTCTGTGGGAATCACAGACAGGAAGAATGGTGGCGTCAGCATTTGTTCAAAACCCGTTTTGATCAGTCAGATGCTGGGCCTATCTCTACCACATATCTCAGCATGTTGTGCTGGTTTAGGAAATTAAAAAGGGGGAAAACCTTATGAAGTTGTCAAGATGTCGCTATAAATCCTTATCCCTACAAAAAAGCACAGGCTTTTTCCAAAAGCTAAAAACCAGGTCATTTTCAGAAGTCTGTATCATATGCAGACAAGGAGGAAAACAATACATATAATAAACCTTCACTGCAAATAAAATTTGGAAGTATCTGCCAGCAGTGGAACATAAGTACAAGAAAGATTAAAAAAATAAAATCATATTTAATAATGTACCAACCCTAAATACAAAGGACAAAATCAGGTGCTGTAGTTTACACCTCAGCCAGACGATGTCCCTACCAGACAGTGAGGTGCTCAGGTTTGAGCCAGCTGGAAAAGGCTGCAGGGTAGAGAAGGCATGAAAATACCACTGTGCCCTACAGGAGTTACAATTTCCTTCTAAATAAGTATGTTATTGAAATACCAATCAGGCAGCTGCCTGCAGAGGGATCAGGACAGGCATTACTGAAGATATCTGTGGGAGCCTTCAGCCCAAGGTTTTTGCTCCCCTGGATTTTTTTAGGAAACTTTGTTTTTGGGTACAAGTGATGGGACAGCAGGTTCGCGGCAGAGCAAGAACTGGGAAACCAGATCTGCCAAGGGACATCCTGCACTGCCCAGCTCAAAACGTCCTTTCTCTGTCTCTGGGCTTGCATGGCTATGAAGCTTTATAAATACATTCTTAAAAACAGTCTTGGCCAGCTGCTAATGCACATGAGGCCAGGATAAAAGGAGCAGAGCACCAGCTGGTGTCAGTCAGCAGAACAACTCCAGCTCTGCAAGCAGCAGATGCAGCTTGGTGGATGGGGCTCACTTGGTACGTGTGGGATTCTGCCCCAGCAGAAGGATTTCCTCCATGGCCAGGCCTGAGGGCTCTGTCTCTAAGGCCTCATTCATCTCCCCTCCTTGCCAAAACACTTCAAGAACTCATTTCTGCATTTTGAATGCTGAAAGGTGTCTCAGAACAACCATTTAGGTTAAAAATAGTGGCAAAGAAAATGCCACAAATCAAATGAGAACATCTGCTTAAAATCTATAATCATAACTTGTGGTGGCTTAAATACACATTTATGGTTCAATATTATTCTTGCCTTCAGGCCAAAATACATCATTTAATGAACTTTTATAGCACAAAGAATTGAACCAAGTCTCTTAACTTGCAACTACTTTATGTACAAATATACCACTGACAGAAAATTGCCCCATTCATATCAACAGGACTTGTATCACAGCGATGAAGTCTTCAGAGGTGTCAGAAGAAAGGTTGGAAATAAAATATTTTTAGCGATGGGTTTTCCACATTTGTTTCTTTCCCACCTCAGTCAGCCACTTTGAGACTGAGCCCAGTTTGAAATTGCAGTAGCTGATCACTATTTATTTCCCTTTCCAGGAGAAATGGTCAAAAAGGAGCCAAAACTGGGACAGTTTAGGCTTCAGAGTGATCCAAGACTAAGAAATTCTCTTTACTTAACCCTATTTCCAAATGGCCAACATGGATTTTTTTTATTACTATTATTTTTAGTTCAGCCTATCATGTGGGAATAATTTCGCTTAAAGAGGCCTAAGTCAATGTATATCATTTAAAAATATCTCCCGTTTAACTTTTATTTCACAAACATCATTTTGGGATTCCCTGTGAGTATTAAGGGATATTACAAAAAGAACTGACAAATCTTATCACGTCTGAGTTTATTACTGAACTGAGGACTCTGTGTCTGAGGCTCCGCTTTTAATAGTTTAACGGGAAAAGAGAAGTGAATACTTCTGGCTACATGCAAACATTCCCATGATGTGGGAATGGCATCCTGGCTGAGAAACTGGTGAATGTTAGAGTGAGCCCTCTACACCCAAAATACAAGCACAGCATAAAGATATTCATACCATCTCACAGCTGAACAAACAATATGCAAAAGATAAGCATGAGTTCTATATAACTTTCAGCTTCAGAATGGCTTTTTTGGGGGACTTAGTGTAGAGTTTTAGGTCAGTTAGAATCCATGGTAAGGTCTGTCTAGTTTTGAATAAGTAAATACTCTTTGGGGAATGCAGGGCAAAAAACATCAATTTAAAAAAAAAAAAAAAGCCAAAGGAGAACTCAGCCTTCTCATCTCAACAATACAATTCAAAAAACAAGGATGAAAAACTCTTTTGTGGAAAATGAGAAGCAAAATTGTTTCTTCTGTTTTTTTCTGAAAAAAATAAAAGGAAAAGACACAGAGGGGGGCCGACACAGAGAATGAGCCAGAGAAGAAAGCTTCATGGCACATGTAGGAGAAGCAATTTGCACTGGCTCTGGATATACCCTATCTCAGCCTCTCCAGACACTGCTCTTCTGTCCTGGTTTGAGAGACGCCACAAACAGCAAAACCCTCGTGAGTTAGAGACGGAACAACACAGAACACTTTGTGATCTCCTTCATTCTTCAGAGGAGTGATTCAGCCACAAATATTCATAAAACAAACAAAATAAACCTGGAGTCACACTAAGACGAGCATTTCAGGAGTGTGATTTAATAACACTTTTTCTACTTCATGAGCAAAAGTTCAAAGACCCTACAGGGACAGTACAAAGACCACTGAATCAAAGTTGAATGTTAAAAGTATGCCCAGTTATGTACTTGAGACTTCTCATTAAAACATTTGAGCTCTTACTTGCACTTTACTGAATTATACTACTTAACTGTTTGTCTTACTGTTAAATTCAAGGGGTGCTGATTCTATTATTGTGCTTGATTTCATCCATTCGTCTGCTGCCACTGAACATCACCATATGCCATATAAATGTTGTAACTATGCTGGCATTCATAATGTGATTTTAAATGTCTTTGGTATGCTCGTCTGAAGAAGAGGTTAGCCAGGGGTGAAAAAGACAGTGTCCAATTATACAGCTTTTCACACACACACAAAAAAGAAAAACAAATATAAAACCCAGCACACTAATACATCTGACATCTTAGTAGAGTCAGCTTGTTGATTGTGCCTCTTCCAACTACTGAACTAAGCAATTTAATTATCTAAATTATTGCTGATATGAGCAGGAAGCCAACTGTATAAAAGAGGATGGGACTTTCTTGCCCGCTGATCATCCCAAGCAGTCGTATATCTTCATTCAAAGATTTTTAAAGAAATTATCCGATGGCATTTCTAGAAGATGTGCATCTTCCCAGGCCTGATCCAAAGCCAACTATAGTTAATGAAAAGAGGGACATTGATTTCAGAGGATTTTGTTTAAAAACCCACGTGAATAATAGAGCAGAAAATTCTCTGCTAATACCAGAGCTATTCCTGAGGTACTTTGCTCCACTACAACTGAGACAAAGTCTGCTGAAATCAAGGAGGAGACTATCAGCAGACCCACAGTATGTTGGATGAAGCCATTCATGCACCCTGCTAGCAAAAAACTCTTCAATGTCTGCTCTAAGTGCTGGTGAGGCTGCAGGGGGTGGGACATCTCTTCTCTTCATTTGCAATGATAGAATTGTTTGGGTTGGAAGGGATCTTCAAGATGATCTCATTCCAACCCCTGCCATGGGCAGGGACACCTTCCACTAGACCAGGATGCTCAGAGCCCCATCCAGACTGGCCCTGAACACTTCCAGGGATGGGGCGCCCACCGCCTCTGTGGGGTACATCCCATTTTATGAGCGACTTCCATCCCAATCCCTAAAAAACTGATCGGATGCAGAGCGACGGTTAACATGAATGTGAGCCAAAGCAATCTGTAAGCTTTATGGGAGATGAAATAGGGCAGTGGGAAAGATCAGCAGAGCATTCCATCCCATCGATTTGTTTGGTGTAGCTGAACTCTATTACTGCCCTGAAGTACCTGGTGCTGGAACTGCCCAGGTCCATGAATTATTAATATTGCCTCAATTGGAAGTGTTTGATTGTGCGAGAAATAAAGTACATACCGATAATTTAGGAGGGGAAAAGTTATACATAGCTGTTCCCTAAGTGACAGGTACCTGTCAGGAGACAGAACAAAACAGGAGTTGAGTGGAAAAAAATATCCTAAAAAGGAACACAGCCTAGAGTCCTAGAGGACCGTGAAGCACACTCCCAGGATTAACTCACCATAGGCACTTCCTAATTTGCAGCCTGAGAAATGTTCCTTTAACCTCTGTGGTGCTGCATGGGCACACACAAGGAACCCAGAGAGAAGGTCAGAATTAGAATTCAGCTACTCTTGACTCCTTAACCTATGCTTGGATCATGCATTCCACAAACTGACCCCTCATAAATGCATTTACCACAGACACTTTAAAGCAAGCCCTTACTGGTTGTCTGCCAATTCGCTGCTATTCTAAAACACCCTCACTGCTAGAAGAGGACTTTGCAGTGTATTTTTGCCTGCTGCAGCCACACAGTGTCTGCAGGCTGAAAGCTTGATGCAATATCCCCAAGTATAACTTTTCAGTGTTTTGCCCAGAGGAAGTAACTCAAGATTAAAATTGTACTCTTGCATATCAAGCTTACAAATCTTTCTACTGATTGTCTAAGAAAACCTCAAGGTAACCTGCAATCAAAATCTGCGTGACAGACTCTCTCTTTGGCTTTGGCATCATTGACCAGACTGTCAGGAAACTCTCCACTGCACCTTATGAATGCATGTGTTTATGGACCAGAAAAATCCATAAAAGGGTGACCCCTTCTCCCTTCAGTTATCAAGGAGTTTGAATTTAAAAAGAAGTTCTACATCTAAAAGGCTGGTTCTGTATAAAAGCAGTTCCTCAAGCATCTTGGTAAGCCTGACTGAAACAGTTATCAAGAAGAAGAACAATGGGAAGTGTCTCAGAGTACACATGAGGAGAAAGGGATTAGAAGAGCTGATAAGGGAAGGCTGATAAGGGGAAGCTTTGCATATCTGATCTGGGAAAACAATGCCCGAAAACAGAGTTTGCCCAAGAACCAGGCACCAGCACCTCTAGCACTTGTACTGACCCCATACATGGTGAGCTTCTCTCACTGTGTTTATTTACTCACTGGCAAAGGCAGGAAGAATATCTTGAACTTGAAACTGAAGCATTGGTTCAATACTTCTAGATGCTTTAAAAAAAAAATATATAGCAAAGTAGCCTCTCAGGGCTGCATTTAATTTGAACCATTTTTTTCCCCTTAATTGTTACTTACTTTCCTCTGCAAAGTTGTAGCCTGCACCTCTTTAGCATGGACCAGGGAACTAGCAACAGCACAGGATACTCAGAGGTCAGTTGACTTGTCATAATCTCATTTGCACTATCCTCTTCTACCCACAAAAGATTCTCAAGTATATAATTCAATTCCCATAGATTGCAAGTCAATTACAAAACATGTTGGTCCATATTCTGCCTCTGCAGTGGCTCATCTTTTGGGGTGCTAATTTATTTGAATCTTATGGATATTAATACAATAATATTATTAGAGACATAAAAACTTAGGAATGTTCTTGGAGGAAAACACACTCCCAACTACATTACCAAGTAGCAGGTGCACAGCTCACCCATTCTAATAATGACTGTATTGCACAAGGCTAAGCTAGAAAACTTTGTCCATGCTTTTTTGTCTTCCTTTAAACCTAGCACAATGCTGAAATGTCTCTCATGTTGTTGTTGAAGCAGGGTTTGCAGCACATCCTAGAAACAGAAAATCCATCACCTGAAGAAAATACAAAGCACACTGGCTGTTTGAGGTAATAAATAACATTATTCCCAGAGATTCATACATTTAAATTAGCTTCTGCATCTGTCTGCAGGGTGTCCAGATTAAAGATGAGTGACACAAGCAAGACAAAGTACTGCATGTTTCCTCAGTACTGCATGTTCAAACTCTCCTTCAGTGCAGTATGTATGGAGCATGTTGACTCTGTACAGGGTCCAGAACACCAGTCCTTTGGCCTAAGCCCTGCAAACCTGTACTGGCAAAGTCCTACAAATCCCATTTCCTCTCAAGCAGAGGCTGACCTGTTCCAAACTACATTAGCTATTAGGAAGAAGCCTTTAACATTGAGCCCCTGAAGGCTATTCAATATGAGAGTACTCCACTCTTACAGGGCCAATTTCCTGCTTTTTATATCCTCATGGAAGTTCTTACAGCTCTTGGAATGAAATTTAATATTTTCTTTTTTAGTACAGTCGAGGATTATGTCAGTAAAAAGACCCATATGTAATGGCTTTATATAGTTAGTGAGCAGAGCTGGAGCAAGGAATCAGGATGGGGTAACAGCCCAAATCTATTTGGAAAATAGGCAACATACTTTCTAACAAAGAGGAGCCTGGTGAACGCATTTCCCAGAACTCTTAACTGGGGCAAGGAAGAATTGCTTTGCATTCCTTGCTCTCTGCCTTATGTTAATGGCCTGGATAGCCAGAATCTCTTCAAACTCCAGAAATGAGTTCATACCCATTGTCTGTCACTCTCAGGGTTATTAGCAGGGCCATGCTAATTGGAGACGTACCACACACTCACCTACCACTTTCCAACATTTCTGCTGAACTATCCAAATGACAGAAAATTTCCCAAATACAGGAATGTGAATGCCTCCTTCTTGAACCACATGGGTGAGTGCCTCCTCCATGTGTTCCAAAAAGATGATGGACATATAATGTAATGAAAGTTTGTTCAGAAACAAGAGGTCCATTTGATAAAGAGACTTAGTACTGCAGAGCCTTTCCACGGTCTAATTTGCATGGTCTTGACCTTTGTAATGAAACCCAAAACTCTACTGTGGACACCAACACACCAGCAAAAGTGAACAATCTTTGAATAAAGCCCATGAGGTATGTGTCATTACTTGTGGAGGTACAGATAGCAAGGTTGCATCCTCAGCTTTGAACCTTTCCCTCTCCAGCATTCCCACTGTGTATCCACTGCCTGAAACCGACCCAAGATGAGAATCTCCATGCTCTCCTTCACTGAGAACAAGCATGGCCATTTCTCTTTCAAAACACCAGAGTGAAGGAGGACAACTGAACAGATATAGGCAGCTTGCAAGGAACCCCTTCTCACCAGGTATTCTAGGAACAGGCCAGTCTTTACCTCCTTGTTGCAGCAGGGCCCCAGGGTAGAAAGCAATTCACAGCTGACATTGCAACAAAGCATTTTGAGAACAGACCTGAAACAAAAGGTGGTACTGGAACTGATGTAGGATTGCCACCTAATTTCTCATAATTGTGTAACTCACATCATTTAAGGCAGAGGCAAATCTTGGAAGCCCCAACAGCAGAACCCTAAGGTTAGACACCTTACCCAGCTCAGTTGCCTGCAGAGTGGGGAGGTCGTGTGGAGAATTTAAGACTGAAAATCTTGGCAGTGATTGCCTCCAGTCTCTTTCTGGCTCTGATCTGAAAGCTTTCTTTTTCTCATGAAAGGAGCAGGGCTAAGAGGAGGCAGGAAGAATCATCTCCACAATGCAGACCACAAAGTTCTGCATTGTGAATGTCTTCACCATCAACACAGACTCCTATAAAATGAGAGAAATAAAAAGCATGGCCTCAGTGCAGGACAGTTTTGAGTGAAGACAAGTTGTATCTTTGATGTCTCAGCCACCTCTGCCCACCACTGTGGTCACCATCAGCATGGGGCACAAGGTTAGGGGAACACAAGGGAGTCAAGCAGAAGCAGAGTTTATCAAGTGTCAGAGATTCTAAGTACAAGACTTAGAACAAAACACACTTTACCCCTCTCAATTTCTGAATGTGACATGCAGGAAATCACTGACTGTGAATCCTTCCATGATTTTACCATGATCCCAGCAGAAGAAGACCTGTAGGAAAATGCTGCCTTGTTATTTTTGTTGTCATTTTTCCCCCCAGGGCTGTGAGTAAGATGGAAAATTTAATTAGATGGGATGAATGGATCAAGAGCAGCTCTGCCAAGAAGGAATTGAGGTTGGTGGATAAGAAGATGGACATGAGACAGCAATGTGCACTTGCAGCCCAAAAATTCAACTATATCCTGGTCTGCATCAAAGGCAGAGTGGCCAGCATGCCAAGGGAGGTGATTCTGCTCCTCTACTCCACTCTCATGAGACCCAATTTAGAACAACACTGGAAGCATGTTGACCTGTAGGAGCAAGTCCATAGGAGGCCACAAAGAGGGCTAGAGGGATGGAGAACCTCTCCTGTGAGGAAAGGCTGAGATAATTGGAATTGTTCAGCCTTGAAAAGAGAAGGCTCTAGGAAGACATTACAGCAGGCTACCAGTACCTAAAGAGCTGAAGGGGGGTTTTGTCAAGGAAAATATAATGATAGAACAAGAAATGATGGTTTTAAGCTGAAAGAGGGCAGGTTTAGATTGGATATTAGGGAGAAATTCTTTACTTTCAAAGTGGTGAGGCACTGGCACAGGTTGCCGAGAGAAGCTGAGGCTATCCTATCCCTGGAAGTGTTCAAGACCAGGTTGGATGGGGCTTGGAGCAACCTGGTCTAGTGGAAGGTGTCCCTGCCCCTGGCAGAGGGGTCAGGACTAGGTGACCTTGAAGGTGCCCTACAACCCAAACCATTTTATGATTCTATGAAAGCAGAAGTTGTACTGAAGAGAAGTACAGCAAATAAGGGTTGGACAGCTGTAAATTAAATAGGAAAAGATGTAGCTGGAGAAAACATCTAAATTATCCCTATTTTCTAACAGGAAGGGCTCTCTTCAGCACTGTCACTCCCACAGAAAGGATAAGATACAGAAGCTTGTGCTCTCCAGCCCACACGCAGCTCTTACAGCAGGCAGCTGACAGAGGCACGGGGGCTGTCACTGAGGAGCTGATAAAAGATGTGCAGCTACCCCTGAACCACAACTGGGTCTGCCTGTCCCTGCTTATGGCAAGGGGTGTGACAGTGTCAGAGCAATAATTCTGATGTGGGCTGGAAGGGTTTTGGGCCATTTCAACTCTCACCCTGTCCCATCCTCTCCTCTCTGCTTCCTTCCTTTTCATTCTTCATGAGAGTTTCAGAAACAGCAGTGGGGAAAGAGAAAGCAAAAAGGGAATGGGCCATGAAAGGAAAAAAAGGAATTTACAGATCACATGAATGAAACATGAAACAACATCACACTCAGGTCTTCTTAACATTATCATTTCTTCATATTTAAAATTTTCACAATTAACTGTAGGAGGAAGTGCCTCAAACTGTCTCAAAAAGACCTGTAACTCCAAAAATTAATTAATTCCCTTTTCCCTACCTCTTCATACAAAATATCCTGAATTTTTACCTTAAAAGAAGAGAGAGCTATTGCATAGATAATATAAGTATCAAAGATTTAATTTGATAGTTGGGAGAAGATATTTTGAAATTGATAAGGACATAGAGTGTTTTCAGGAAAATAATAATAAAAGCAAAATTAGAAAATTTAGTGGAGGAGAAAGGGCATGGAAAAATTGTAGAAATGGAAAAGAGATACCTACTTAGACAGCAGTGCTAGAACTTAAATTAAATCTGTGTCTTCCTGGACTGTAAAGCTTCATTTCAAATAGTCTCACACTACACTCTTAAGACACAGTAGAACTCTGGCTGGGATTTATCTCCCTTAAGTTTAGGCTGTAGATATCTAACTAACATTTTATGTGGTTTTATACTAAGCTCCTTTCAAGTTCACTGAGGGGAAAAAATTTTAAAAAAAAGAAAAGAAAATAAAAATAGAAGAAAAAAATCCATACTCAGATTGATTTTATCTCTTTCTCATGAGGAAGAGTAAAATAAATTAACTTCTCACAAGAAGTGCTTATTTTCCCCAGACACAATAAAAGAAGCTTAGACAAAGAGCAAAGATTTCGATATTGGTGTCCCAACAGATATCAATATTGCAGCAGATGTCTGTCTGGTCAAGGTGACATAAGAAATTCAGCCAAAAGCAGCAACAGCTAAAGATGGTAAAGGTAATGATAGGAAACTTTACGAAGTTCAGAGGCAAAGGATGAATAGACTTGAGTGCAAAGTCTTTGCCTAATGGGGAACAGAACAAGCACATCTTGACTTCTAAACAGATCCTCCTTCCTGAACGATGAAATTATCAAAGAAAAGCAGTTTTGGGAAGAAGAACCAAAATGGAGCTAGGAAAAGCAATGTCTTTTTGAACTAAACATGAGTTTCCACAGGGGGGGCTTAAGAACACTGTGCAGAGTTAAGTCTAGTTTCTGGGTATATTAAAACAGATATGGGAACCAAAACTTTGGGGTACTCATGGATTGCCTAAACAGTTAAACTACACTCTGAGTTTTGTCTGTCCGTGAATTGGAGTGGATGAAGCCAGCCCTGAGGCTCAACTGACCCAAATGCCAGCGGGTGATGCTTTGCTCTCATTGACTGCAGGGAGGCTCAGGAGCCCTCACTAGAAGAATAAAGGGTACAAAAGAGCCCTGAGCACTTTGGCCTTTCTGCACCTGTTTTGGCACTAGACTTCCTGCTCCGCTCAGGAGCAAGAAGGTACTTTGCTTTCTTTTCCTTTTGATGCCAAGGAAAATACCAAAGTACTAATACATTGCCATGGGCAGACATGCACATGAACTGACATATTCAGATAAGAAAATATTTCCAACACAGTTGATGTCTGAAGAGTAACTGTTTTAATCTATCTGTTGCCAAATAAAAAAAAAAAAAGAAAAAAGAAAAGGATGTGATTGTGCTTCTTGTCTTGTTTTGTCTTTGTTAGCAAGACTGACACCTTGTTCTTTAAGGGATAAAACAGGTGTTATAACTTGTTTTCTACAGATACATATGAGATCTAATTTAATATGTGAAAGTTTGTCATATTCATGTCAATGCATTCAGAGAAACACTTATTTATAGATTTGTCCAGCTGAAAGAGACAATAATGTGCAGTCTAACCTCCCGGCCAACGTAAGTCCAAAATTTTTCTTAACAATCTCAGTATATCTCTATACCTTGTTCAAAGTTGCAGTACTTTTCCTGATCTATAAAGAACTATTAGTTTTGATTTATGAGACAGAACATTCCCTCACTAGGACTAGAAAGCTGTTTGAGTGCTCAGCTACCATCACCTGATGCACTTCATCTCTAAAATGAATGCATTCCTCTTCTGTTTGCAAGGTCATGTTTAAATCTGAAACCTTTCCCTGACTTCTAGGGCCCAGAAAAAGTTGCTTGACTGCTGGTTTATCATGAAAAACTTTTAACTTTTTTTTGTATACTAAGGTAAACATGAAAGCCCACAATGCTCTTAGCCTAAAAATAATCCCAAACAGAGAAATAAGTAAGAAATTAAATAACACATTAGCTCAGCTACATCAACAATGTTTCACTTGCACAATAAAGAAAAAGAAAATAAAAATTTTCAAGCTCCTTGCCTTCTTCTGCTTTGTAGAGAAACTGAAAACACAACTGGTGCTTAACAGTGCCTGGTTAAATGGAGGAAAACTAAATACAAGGTGATACCAAATCCTCAAACTGAGAAAACCTTTTGTACAACTACACAGCAAGCACCTCAAGAAGTTCTGCACAAAACCTTGCTGGTAGCTATAGCAACTGCATTCTCTGTATTTTTACTGGGAAACACTTCTTAAAGCTACATAAGAAAGTGCATTTCTCTGTCGTTATCTATGTATCCAACTTCCAGGCTTTTTGATGCACTCCTGCTCCCCATTCAGCTTCCACATCCTCTCTTCCACTTGGCATGCACGGCATGTGGGTTGCTGGGGTTACTCCCGAATTCAGGAAAGGAATTTTCTTTCAAAAATTCAGCAGGCTTAAATCTAAACTGCTGAACTGTGGCTTTCAATTCCACTGAAATGCCATGCCAGCACAAATACTTATATCTCTCAGGCAAAGCAGACATCCAAGAGAATTACACTGTGAGCAATAACTGTTGTGTGCCCCAAAACACTGAGAAGGGGATGGGAAAAGAAATAATCTATAAGAACCTTAATTTGCTAGGCCTGAAGAGATAAATTCTTACAAAGGCATGCAATGACAGGACAAGGGGTATGGCTTTAAGCTGAAGGAGGGTAGATTTAGATCAGATATTAGGAAGTCATTCTTCCCTGTGAGGGTGGTGAGGCTCTGGCACAGGTTGCCCAGAGAAGCTGTGGGTCCCCCACCCCTGGAAGTGTTCCAGGAACTTTGAGCAATCTGGTCTAGTGGAAGGTGTCCCTGCCCATGGCAGAGGATTCCACACAGAGGATCTTGAAGGTCTCTTCCAACCCAAACCAATCTGGTGTTGTATGGTTTGCTGCATGGGAATTCTGGTCTTGCTTCAGTTACTCACTAGCAAGTGCTGTAAAACTACAAAACTTCAACATTACATGGGCTATGAAAGCTTTGGAGAGCCACTGTATTTAACTCATCTCACGTAAATTATGCCTTTCCATGGCACAGTCTTCTCTATACGACTGGCACCATACAGTACAACAGTCAGGTTGGACATTTATCTGTTGAAAGGGATTTCCCCACCTTTGAAATGTCTGTGTGAGACAGATGAGAGCGCTGCTGGTTCCCTGTATTGCAATCACCCCTCCGAGCAGACTGGTGTGGGCTTGACTCCTCTCTCTGGTGTTCTCATCCACATGAAGCATAGCTTTGACTCTCAAATCTGAGAGAGAAGAGCATTATCTCCTCACAATCTGGCCTCCCCTTTAAGAAGGGAGAATTTTATTTCCCTCTGAGGTGTATGAAACAAAAGACTGAGAGCATAACGCAGGTCTTCAGTTTTTATTTTGAACTTCCATTTCTGAAGTCCTTGGAAAAATGTTTATTGCAGCAAATTGAAAAGCACATCCTGCCTCACACCCCCAAGTCTCTTCTCACTGACAATAGGCCACTGCTTGCTTTTCCACACCACTGTGTTAGTTTGATGTATTGATTCATATATTCACATGAAGCAGCTTGTCTACCTTTCCTGTAACTATATGAAATGTTCACCATGGAAAACAAAACAAAATGCACAAATAAATCCTTCACAGACTGTTTGATTTTTTTCCATAAGATTTGCTTTGGGATGCTATTCATAAAAGCCAGCCTATTACTTCTCTAAAGTATTCAGTTATATCCACAGGAATGCCACTGGATATCCATAAGACCACAGTTTTTCCTGTTTTTGTGTACTTCATGAGTAAAGTCTTTGTAAGATTCAAAGTATTAAAAGACAAATAGTATTAAAATCTATAATAAATGTTTCAGCATTAAAACTTTTGATGTTCACCATAGGCTAGAACAGAGTTGCAATTCAGGGCAACAGAAACACTATGTCACACATTGCTGTGATGTTATCGCTGATGTTATTCAACATTCCAATATATTAAAGCATTATGATACCTGGAAAATATTCACAAGTTGTCATCTTGTTCCTAATAACATCCTAGGGGCAAAAAGATTTTTCCTCACATACCAACGTGCAAGAGCATCAGCTTTATGATTCCTGCCTACGAATTACACCAGGAGGACTCAGTTTCACTGCAACAATTCAAACCCAGGAAAGTCAGGACAACAAAGTGACTTCAAAGAAACATGAGTTATTGGAAAGATCATGCAAGAGCAGGCTAAGTATTCAACCTTAACACGCTTCAGTTTCATCAGATTCCAAATTGCAGGAACCAATTATTTTTTTGTCGCAGCAAATTCCGCATATCTCAGAGCCTGGCTCCATCCTGATGTGCAGCTGCAACTCTAATAGTGTAAATCAAAAAGAAAAAACAATAACAAACACAACAACAAAAAAAAGAAGGCAAAAAACAAAGCAAACCCAAACTCCAAGGAACATACACAAGTGCAAAATAGGAATAAAGCCACACAGACCCTGACGCTGAGGTTGACCCACCTTTCTGCAGAGGACAAGCTCTTAAAATAAATGTTACCAAAGCACTGAAATCCATTTAACAGTTACTCTAAGATGGTTCTACTTAATGAGAGACTTCTCTTCAGCCACAAGTTATAAATAGGAGCACTGCCTTTGCATAGTGTGACTCTCACAGCAAAGGGAACATTTCTAGGGGAAATTCAGAGATTTAATCTAGGAATGGATTATATCATCCCATTTCAGATGTTAGGAAAAGAATGAGGGGTGGGAAAAGTTTTTTTTTCTCTCCATGTGTCCCTGAGGCACATTAAGACATACCTGACTCCTGAGCTCTGTCCTGCAGCAGAGGACTGCCTTTAGGAAATCTTTTCCTGCAGGCTCCAGCCCTGCAAGCAAACAGGCAGGGACGGGCAGGATGTGGGCAGAACTTGGGAGCTTCTCTACCCCTCCCAGGGACCAAAGTAGCCTCAGGGCCACCACAAATGCAGAGGAGAAGGATGGTAAGGAAGGGCTATCCCTGCCGTGGTGCCTCCCATGATTGCTGCCCTCAGCTCCTGCCTGGCCTGGGGGAACACATGGGCAATGCTTAACACCCCTTTCCTCTGCTGGCAGATCCACCAGAGCCTGTCCTGGTCCCAGTGTCAGCACTCGTGGACTGAGGGATTCACTGGTGTTTGCAGATAGCAATGTAATTCAGATGGCTGCCTGGCACTCACAGGCCAGTGGCTTCTAGTCTGTGATTTCAAGTATTTCCTGATGAAATGCCTAGGAATGATATTGCCAGACATGTTCCAGCTCACCTGGTTAGCCACAGAGAGCAGTCTAAGGGCATTATTTTTACACAATATTGTCATATACAATTTTTAAAAAACAATTAATGCATAATTTTAAATCTACAGGTTTTGACAATTACTGAACACATTAAAAATACATGCATTTTTAAAGTTATGAATTTTAAAAATTATGCATTTTTAATAGTTCAAGTATTCCATTTGGATTCACCACATCAGTGGAAGCCAACATAGACAATAGGTTTTTTTTAAATATCACACCCTGAGATATGTGATTTAGTCTTTGCTGGCTCTGCTGATTTAGTAGCACAGCTCACAAAAAGAACAATGTTCAGGCAATCCTGCTGGTCTCTCAGCACACTTCTAAACAGACTAAAGAATTCCATAATTTTTATTGGAATGACAGAATCTGTCCCTAAATACAGACAACACAATAAGAACATCAATAAACTGGGAGTCATTTTCCACTTAAGTCTGTATAACATCAAAGACACTGGTGAAACTTTAAATCACAGAAGATAATTGCTAGTGACAGAATTCTTCTTAGGCTTCTTCATGGGCTCCCCAAAGCCCATGGGAATTGACAACATTAATTTTTTTATCACTAGTTCCCATTCTGTTTGTAGATTGTTTAAAACAAATCCAGAAGAATTGACCTCTACTGTCTAAGAAGGCACCGGTGTGAATAAGGTCAAAGGCCTCTCCCCAAATTCAGCTGATAAAATGAAGGACATTAGTGAAAGAATTTTTGAGCCTTAAATGTAGAGTTACATATAAAGTAATTGCTGAGCAATCCCTGAACACCCACCTATAGAGAAAATTACTTATTTCCATCGACAAGTTTTCTCATTAAAAGTTTGAAATTTGGGACCCTGCAGCACAGAAACAGGCACTCAGCTGGACATGCCTGCCATGTTTTGTGCGTGGCCACCAAAGGGAGCTCTATTTTCAGTGTTTCATCCTAAAACTCCCCCTCAGGGGGCACCACCGATGGGGAATTAGCTCAAATGATGGAGCACTCGCTTAGCATTCGAGAGGCAGCGTGACCGACACCCGCATTCTCCAGCGTCTTCAGAATTTATTTCTTTATAAACCAGACAGCAGCATTTGAAATCATCCTGGGATGAGCTCAGCTGGGAGAGCCTGTGCTGACAACACCAAGGCTGTGGGTTCAGTTTCTGTCTGGGCCACTCCCTTCAGAGCTGGACTCCATGATCCTTGTGGGTCCCTTCCAGCCCAGATATTCTGTGACCACTCATGGAAGGTGAAAGTTTTTATTCCCCTTCACATATCAGACTAATATTTTATTTTTGTGCTGCCCAAGGTGTAACCCTTAAGGCCTTTCAACAAATGCCTATTTTATTCCTTTTGCTCTGTCTAGTCTCTGTTCCAGGTCAGCCTTTCCAGGCATCAGTTCAATAAGGAATGTGTATCATATTTCTCCTTTCTCCTAGAAAATAATAGCAACAACTTTTTAAAATTTGCCCCTGGTATCTAACACTTTACAAGCTTGTTCTGCAATTTTTAGCTTTTAACACCCATTCTTTTCACTTTCTGTGATTTTGTGTTCCAGGGGATGCAATTCAGAGTATTTTGTGACTCAGTTTGACTTCTGAAGAAAGAAGCCCACAAGCTTGTCTTTTTTCATAAACAATAAGCTAAAAAGAACCATTTCACATAAAAGAAAAGATTTCACAAGTCCTAGTGCTTGTGAAAATGCTGCTTAGACTTGAATTAGATGGTTTAGATATTATTAACCCAATAATTCAAATTCTTGGGAAGAAGACTCTGCTCTTGACTACAAGCAACACTCTTGAAACAGCAGCAATTCCAGAAAAATGAACTGCTGATCAATGACCCTCTTTAAAACCCTGCAGGACAGCAGGGACCTGTTATAAAACCTACAAGACCCTCTCAGTCACTTGTCCACTGCTCGGGAGTCTGGATGCTGCCCTTGCCCTTGTCGCATCTCCCAAGCAATATGACAAGCTACCAAGACAGAGTTTTTTATGAAGAAAGGAGAGTTAGGCAATAAATAAAAACTGCAGACAAGTGGTGAGACAAATAGGGTTATAACCAGACTCTTCACCTTTAAAATGCCATTTTTTTAGATGGGAATGGGGACTTGGGTGGATTTCAGATGAAGAAGTTGTGGATGCCCCATCCCTGGAAATGTACAAGGCCAGGGTGGATGGGGTTTGGAACAACCTGGACTAGTGAAAGGTGTCCCTGACCATGGCAGCAGGTGGGAACAAGATGATCTTTGAGGTTCCCTCCAACCCAAACCATTCTGTGATTTCTCTGGTTTATTTTGTATAAAGTTACTGTGACAGAGCCAGAATTAAGCTCAGTTCACCTGTCCAAGTCTTGCACCAAAAGCAGGGCCCTCCTGTCCCCCATTATCTCAGCTGGAACAGGAGCAAAGGGTGTCCTGTTACCAGACTTGATCCTCATATGGAAAGATTTGTGATAGACAGGATTTCACTAATCCCATGAGCATACAGCATGAAAGGTCCAAAGGGGCTAAGAGCCTCCTCAAATCTCCCATTCTTCCTGATGGTACTGAAGGAGAAAAACTCTCCTATGAGCTTTGCAGCCATCCAATTCAGCATCATGTCACAGAACAGAGAAGTGTTTAGCACTTATCATCTGATTGGGCAAACAAGTTAGCCAAACAAGAAGAGCCGGTAATGAGGCAGAAAAGCTGTTTGCACAATGGCACAGATCCTCCCACCTAGGCATGAATCAAGAATATTCATATTATTCATATACTGCTATTTAACTGAGAGACTCCATAGATAAAGGACAATTTTTAATTGAGACACTCAAGTAGATAAAGACCAAGTTTTTGCAGACAGCATAGGACTGACAAAAGAAAAAATCCACGCTCTGTGGAGCTTCTTAATGACGAATCAGAATTAACAAACCTTGTCCTATTTGTAACAGGAATAAGTGAAATGATCATTTCATGAAACGTCCATTTCACAGGAAATTGTTGCCTGCCATGTTCCAGCAATTTTTTGGGTTTCAGTGCAGGAGAAACACTGGCTTTGTGTAAGAATTGTCTTAAAGTTGCACTAAATCAACCCAAAGGCTGGTATTCTATAAAACCAGTGCAATCCCTCCTCTTGTATGGGCCCTGAACGAGACAAGAGAAGAGGTTTTTCAAGATAATGTGCAGTCCAACAGCCTTATGTTCCCTCTATCATCTTTACATGTCTGACACTCAGCTGTATGATATCACTGTCACATCATGCATATCCTGAAACATCCTAAACCTGATACCTGGGATAAAATAGTCACATCATCCCTCTACAGCTATTCCAGACCCTCCTGCTCACACAAACTACTTTTTTAATCACTACAAAACTTTTCAATTGATTGACAGAGATGCCACTGATATTGGGTCAACAGCTATGGCCACTCCAGGCCTGCTGAGACTCTGCTGTGCCTTATTGAAATTATGAGGTTTCATCTAACCAAATACAGAGATTTACAGTGTAGTTGTCTAAATCTGAATAAACCACCTGCCAGCCCTCTATAATCCATAAGACAAACAGATACTTCTAGGGAATAATTTCAAACAGGTCAGATGAATTATCCTGAAAAACTTTGTAATTTTTCTACCATTTTTAAGGCAGCAAGGGATGTCTGGCTGAAAGTGAGGACCAACAACAGACATCTAAACTAGGTGAGATGACCCAGCATGACATCTTAGGCAGGAAAGGCCCATCTCCACACACTCTCAACATCTCTGAGGCAGACAGACCCCAGAGAGGTTAAATGCCCCACAAACCAGTGGCACAGCCTTTTGTCCCATGCTATGTCCATCCATGCCAAGGGCCATTGCAATTATTTAAGGGAATTGAGCCCATGATATGATGCATCTGCAAGTCATTAATGAAGAGAAGTAAAAAGGCACAGAGCTAAGGGAAAAACTGACACTGGTTAAACCAGAATCATTCCTGCTTATTTCTGGTGGGATTTTCCTTGATCTGTTTTGGTTTGGGGTTTTTTTGTTTGTTTGTAGCTTTTTTTCTTGTTTGGGTTTTTTGTTTGTTTGTTTTTTCCTTCTGAATCCTGAAGACCTACATCTGCCAGCAACTCTTTCAACTAAGGGGACAGACTTCTCAGAACACCCCAAAACTCAGTGCACCCTCTGTGGCTTCCTTGGCCAGGCAGGACCTGCCTTAGAGGTTATTGCCTTCAAAAACACTCTCTGGGAGAGACACAGGGAGCAGAACCATTGACATGGAAATGAGGAGAAACTGAAGCAAGAGTAAATAGGTTTAAGTTGTTTATCATACCAGTGGCATTTGGTATAAGGATACTTGATGCTTTATCTGTTTTTCTACATGTTATCAGTCTTAGCTCAGAAAACTGCTGAAGGAAACCAACAGCTCTCTGACTTCCCTGTGTCACCACATCCAAAATTAGCAACTTAATTTCATAGCCCACTCTAAACTACCACAGCCTGCCTGGGGTCATGGCCCATAGTCTGGGAACAGCTGCTAAGGGAAGTGCAAAGGATGCTAAGTGAAGAAAATATGGCAGTAGAAATATCTTCTGAAGAGGAGAAAAAAAAAAAAATCAAAGGCAGAAATAAAAATAAATAAAGGCAGAACAGCAAATTTAAAAGAAGAAAAAAGTAGTCAAGTATATACAAATAGCTTGGGTACAAACTGAACAGAAAATGTACTCAGTAACAAACACAAGGGATGGCAAAGAAAGAAGATAATATAAGCCCAGTCATAAACTGTTTTAATTTCAGGAATCAATCATAAAAGTACTTATCCATATAATTAAGAAAAGCCTCCAGAAAACATAAAAACCACTCTCAGAAACACTCTAGAGGTGGTACCATAACTAAAGAGCAAAGCAGGACAAGGGAAATTGCCTTGAAACAACTCAAGGTGGTTTACGAAATATCAGACTTGAACGAGGATTGTCAACCTATCTGTTAGGAACGAGCAGCTCACTCCTGCCCCAGCCTCCCAGGACAGCTGAACAGATTTGTTATCTATGTTAGAGCACTGTCCTTTACAAAAGGAATGGGTTTTTTTCTTCTTCTTGCTGCAGGAACATGAAGTCACTGTCCATTGCAGAGCTACACCATCAGGTGCCGTGCTCAGAGTGAGCACCCTGGGCTGTTCTGCTGCAGATCATGGAAATGAGACAGATCTGAGCTTTCATACAGGAACAGAAGAATTCCAGCTACAGAAAAGCTGTGCCTTGCTGCCCTTTGGCCAGTGCTGAATTAATTTCCCAGTCAGAATTTAGTCACCACTGTGCCTGACTACCCTGTCTAGATCTAGTCAGTGGGTTTTGCTGCAGATTTTCTGATATATTTTGCAAAGATAAGCACTGAAAATCACATTTTTAATCAAGCATTACAATTGACTGAAAACCATGTGTTCCTTTTCTTGTAGATCATTAAGGTATTTAACTTACTGTAAAGAATACCAGTCCTGCCACTGAAATGAATAAAGGTTTTCAGGAATGCCCAGTATAAGAAGTGCTGTAAAATAGGTACCAGCTGTTGTTTCATTACTAATAACTGCATTGGCAATCAAGACAGTCCATGCAGATTATTTGTAGCCCTTATCTGCTGGTGAAATTGGAATTAGTGAAGTTCTGTCATACAAGAAGCAGTTAGTTTTACACTAAGCATGGAGCCAACAGAAATTCCCCAGTACCTCTAAACTGTACAGCTCAATGAAAATCTTTGCAATCAATATGCAGAATAATTCTTCCTATGGTAATCAATGTCAGTGGGGTTGCTCTGGAAGGAAATACCTGGGTGCTGACAGTGGGCACATACTTCAACATTGTTAAACACTGAAAAAATTGCGCTTGAGCAATAAATAGTCAAACCACAACCAAGGGTTGGCTAAGCTTAGAACAAAGACCATCAGTCCAGAAATACTTAAATCTGTCAATGGTTTAAACTTGCCCTCAAATGGGAAGTGAAATACGGTAGATTTGACATCTGTTATTAAAATCACTTAAGAATCGATATTCAGGACATAACAATAATCAAATCAAGTTGCTTAAACCAAACTCAAGGGATCCTTCTGTTCTACAAAGAATCAAAGATTAATTTCTAAGGAACTGAATCAATGCAAAGTAAATAGATTCTGATGAGCTGGAGAAGGATAACTTACACTTACTGCATAGCAGATGAGCTCTGCGATAACAGCACTCCCTGAGCAGAGGAAATCTACACCACTGCATAATCAGGACTGACAGCACTTGCAAAACATGACCCATAACTCAGTTTCATTCATTTCTAATGAATAATCAAGGCTAACGCAGCTTGGAGAAGCTTTGTGACATGTGATCACATCAGGTTCAGGTTTGGCACTTTTTGGCCAGCTCTGCAGCCCCACACACCCTGGGCTGGGATTGGTGACTCCTCAGTGGGCTCCCAGGACAGGCTGCTTTGCTTTTTTCTGTAGAGCAGGAGTTTGCAGGTGAATGCCAGAGCTCACAGGTTCCTGCCCAGTCTTTACTGCTGAATTTCCTCCATATTAGGAAAGAAATGGGAAGTTTTTAGAGAGAATTCATTCTGTTTTACAGAAAGAAGCCTTTTAAATTTAACACCCTTGTTAGTCTACAAAAAGATAGCAGGTATTTGCCGTGAAAACCTCAATGTAATAAAGAATAGCAACTCAGCCCACTTTGATCTCCTAAACAAACTTTTTTTTTTTTTGGGTTGCAGCTAGGAGCACAAGTAATCAAAATATATCTCACTGATAAATCACCTGATTTGTGAAATTAATTGTCCACCAAACAACATAACTCTTGTATATCAGTCATGGTTGTTAGAGAGAAAGGTGGTATCATTTTTTCCCCCTCTCCAGATTAAATCTCTAAGCTACAACACAAGTCCCTGGTAGGTGATGTACCCACCTACTGCCAACACTGAAACAGTTTTCTCAGGGCCGTAATAATGTGTGCCTATTTTTCTTTCCTAGGTGAAGTAGGAGGTATTCAATTGACCTTTCTGCGATGCTGAAAAATAATTATCAGCCCACTCCCATCCTCATATTCAGACTAGAAAGGAATAAGCAACTTATCCCACAAGGAGAGCTATCCCTCCTGTTTCATGGCTCACATTCACTTGGGAAATTTTTTCAGCCTAGTTGGTGGAGCTGGACATCAAGAGTAAGGCAGGGAGAAGAAACCAGGGCATGCTCATCCCATCCCTTGCCCCCAGCTCCTCTGCTGTGATTGCAAGCCCACAGTTTGCAATTGCTGATCACAACCCCCATGGCAGCCTGCACCAGCAAGGGCAAAGGAGATCACAAAGGAAAAGTCCTGAGACAGAAAACAAGAGCTGTAGGGGTCTTGGTGCTCCATTATTTTCTCTGAATAGAAAACCTGCGAGGAGGCTGGTTTCTTCTCCCAGGTGACAGAGATAGGACAAGAGCAAATGCCCTCAAGTTGCACCTGGGCAGGTTTAGATTGGAGATTATGAAGGATTTCTTCACTGAAAGGGTTGTCAAGCACTGGAAGAGGCTGCCCAGGGAAGCTGTGGAGTCACCATCCCTGCAGGTATTTAAAATGCATGTGGCACTTGGGGACAGAGTTTAGTGGTAGACATGACAGTGCTGGGTTAATGGCTGAACTTGATAGTCTTAGGGGTCTTTTCCAAATTAACAGTTCTACTATTCTCTGATTCTGTACTTTTCAAAAAAAATCAGCTCCAGCTAGTTTCTCTTCGCCACTCAAATTCTAGAAATCTTGCCAATTGTTAGAGAATATATTATTCAATTAATAAGAAATCAGGATGCTTTGAATTTATATAAACCTTCTGATTTGTTTGGGCTATTTTTAGGAACTTAAGGTCACAATTACAGTAAAATCTCCTTCTAATATTATCTCTTATTCACAGATGGAAGAACTGACTGTTCACAGATTCAGTGACTTGCCAAAGGCTGCCAGTGCAACATCCTCAATCTATGGTTCCTGAATACACATCAGTGGACTGCAATTTTAAAGTAAAATCCTTGACTTCACCTGTAATTTAGTGGACCTGATGACATTTATAAGTCAAGAAGATTAGGGCTAAGATCTCCTCTCCACTGAAAAAAACCCAAAACCTAGGAGTATATTTTAAACAAAATTTGAAATTAAAAACTGTAAAATAAATGTTATGATTATCGACTTATGAGTTTTCATACTTGTTTGCAAAGGAGAATGCAAGTCTGAGTGTACCTTGAGCAGATCATTTCAAGACTTAAGATCTGCAAGTCTCCCAAAAGCACAACAGGAGATCTTTGCAGAAGTTTCTTTCTGCAGAAGACATTTCTCTGCTTGGCTCCGCTCACGGAGCTTGGACAGTCATCTCAGCCAACCTTTGCTCCTGCCAGCTTCAGAAGTCTGATGTGATTTCCACTTGAAGTGGATCACTAAACTTCCAGCAGCAACTGGAAGAAGCCTCTGGAAAACAGCAAATAAAATTAAGCATATGATGAAGAAAATTGCCAGAATGAGTTTGTGTCCAAAGAGGACCAATTTCCAACACGTCCACTTTCCTGCATTTTTCCTGCTGTACCTACACAGGCTAAAAGAATTTAAAAAAATATTCCCAGTTCCCCAGTTACAGTTCAGTGATTTCTGTAGATGCTGTCTCCCCTTTCTCTCACCCCTCAAACTTCAATTCTCAAACTCCAAAAAATCTTTGTAACAGTGGGCAGTGCCTAATACAACGTGATCAGCATTCAGCAAGGACCCAACATTCCTGTTTTCAGACTCATTCATGGAAAGACCTGCAGGAACCAGTCTTCTCTAAAGAGGCAATAAATGCACCACTACGTTTCCTTGCAACAGAAAATGGAGTTGGGAAGCCTGGAAGGAGATATTTCAGTGTCACAGGAGACAATACATAATTAAAGTTCATGTAA
Source organism: Phainopepla nitens (assembly GCA_013400175.1). Classification (NCBI taxonomy): domain Eukaryota; kingdom Metazoa; phylum Chordata; class Aves; order Passeriformes; family Bombycillidae; genus Phainopepla; species Phainopepla nitens. The sequence goes on along the minus strand of VXBQ01001802.1, from coordinate 577,326 downwards.
GAATGACTGGGGAATTTGGCATTGCCTGAAGAGTCGAAATAGCCCAGTACCACCTGTCAGATTCAGGTGTGGTGGTACAGACAAGATGTTGATATAATGTAAGCTTTTTCTTGAAGGTTTTGCTCCTCATTGTAAGAAATGGGAAGAATTCAAGAATGGTCTTTAAATGGGAGGAATTATGATCATCCAGCAGTGATTAATCAAAACAAGTTTTAAAAGAAATCATTACAGTATGACAAATTGAAATATCCTTTGAAGCCAAGATAATTATGGAACAAATCTCAGGAATATATTTCAGTGAGAAAGTTAACATATGCCGGAAACAAAGGCGTTCTTTTAGTCCTATTATTTTCAATATCATAATCTCCAGAATCAAAAGCTAGCTCTGGCACGTAGCAAAGATGTTTGCCTTTAAACTGTACTAAATGCAAGTAAGAAAATACTTATGTAAATGTATAGGTACTATAGACATGCTCACCCACACATTGTCTGGGTCTCTGAGCTCATAAAAACCTTCCCACGGACCGAAAAATAAACTAATCCTTCCACCTCATTCTTCCTCTGTTAGGTCCCCATTGGGAAGGTTTTCTTCCACCATAGTAATGAGTCAGAGTAACATGAGTCAGACAGATACTTCCCCTGCAATGAGTCCTCCATCAGACGCGCTCTTCCAACCCAAAGACTCATTCACGGCACAGATCTCACTCAAATTCAAGAATCAATCACTCAAACCACAGAGAATATATTTTCTGTTAAAACGAACAGGATTTGGCCCCAAACTGATCCCAGGAGAGAGAGGCACTGTCATCTGCTGGTTTAAAAGTCAAAAAACCTGGTTTCCTCCCTTCGCTCCACAATGTGTTGAGGATTGCCTTTCTGCAAGCTGACTCAGTGTAATTCAGGAGAATTACCTGAAGTAATTCTCCACAAAACCAGATGACCTTCATCAGTTGGTGGGCTGCCCATTCCTAAGCTCAGAACTGGAATCTCCTCCATTTCACCAGAAAGGATACCAAAATATCCAACACTGCCTCTCACTAGAAGCAACAGAGAACAATGCACTTATTGGGGGTGCACAGTGAATCCACAACAAATACTCAGGACTTTCTTTTGTAATAATATTCTATAAACACTTCATTGATTTTAAAGCTATCTTCATGTATTTGATATGTCTAACTGGCAGTTACTCAGGACACTGTCCCAGCTGTCCAGAAAAAAGTATTTGTATATTCAGAATAGTAGCATCTTAATGGAAAATATAGTTGGTAGGATTGAAAATTTAGTTAAAACTACTAAATACCTACTCTTTAAAAAAAAAAAAAACAAAACCATAGCTATATAGCTTTTGAAGTGGAATAAACCTTGCAATTGCCTGCTTGACCTATTTGGCAACACTTTTCCCTATTATTTTATCAATTAGTATCTATACAAACTCCCCCAAAACAGATGTCTAAATAGTCATTCATCAAAGAGAAAAAGGAGATTCAGGCATGCACCTAAAGTAATTCTGGTTGCTAATTGAGCACATTGAGTAACACAGATACATTTTGCAGGTGCATCTTCCTGAGAATGATCCCATTAGTGTCCACACTGCACAGATGGGCTGTGTTATTTAAGGTTTTAATCAAAATACATGCAAACAGGCACAACACCATGTGCATGCTAATGCTGTGAAGTGTCAGCAGTCACTACACTCTTAAAGAACTCCAGCTATGTAAAAACCCAGAAGAGAAGGAACTGATGAATTAGGCACTTTAGAGGAAAGCTTAGAGGCTACAGCTAGAAGGTGACACACAGCACATTTGTAATAAACAAGGAGAAAACATCTTGTTAACATGGCAATGTATTCTCACATACTGATAGAAACTGCACCAAGACAAAGACAGAATACAAGAAGGTGCAAGGTCATCAAACTCCCAAGGTATTTATGTTAGGAGAACCAACCCTGAAAATAGTGATTATACTGTAATCTTGACAGCTGTCAAACTCCTGTCAATGGCTTTCCTCAATGAAGGCATTACACATCCCTCAACTGCTACTTTATCATCTGCAGTGAAGTCTTCTGCATCTGCTAATCCCAATTTGAAGGCTCACCAGACCTGATTCAGGTGACCAACTCACCTAGCAGACACTGGTCTGCAAATTTTGTTAACTAAATGAGAAATAAATACATCTAGCATAAAAGTAATGGAACAGAGTTCCTCCTATATTTCACTTGTAAAAGAAAGACCCTGTTCCTGCATGTTTACATAGTTAAAAAAAAAAAATTAGTCTTCTGAATTTGATACTCCTCCCTGCCGGGGAGGGAGGAATAAAAAAAAAAAAAATTAGTAATAATAATAAAAGATATAGCAGAGGTTGTGTTCAGCTGCAATGCCCCAGGTGCCAGGTTTGCAAACCCAAGAATGTCCTCTTACCTGCACAGACACGGCACCACCCGAAGTGGCGCCGGGAGCCCGGCTCCTGACGCGGGCGCGCCCCGCAGAGCTGTCAGCCCGGCGGGGGTGCGGTGGTGACGGGCGGGCAGCGCAGGAGCGCACCGACAGACACACGGACACGGGGACACACACAGACAGACACACTGCCCCGAGCCCCCCTGCGCACACACGCGCTCACAGGGACGTGTCAGTGATGGGCAAAACGCTGCACCCTCTGTGCACCCGGCCCCGAGAGAGGGGAAGAGAGAAAGGAGAGAGAGGAGAAGG